>JAPSGF010000161.1:123321-216594 GCA_035772895.1 Perdix hodgsoniae
TTTCCTTTCTTTTCTTTTCCTTTCTTTTCTTTTCCCCCTCCTCTTCTTGTTCTTTAAAGGTGTGGGCTTGAGGGAGACAAGACTGTTACTAAAATAAAGGCTTTTCCCCTTTCCTGCTTGAACACAGGTTTCTGAATTACTCTACGTGCCTTTGATCAAAAACACAATCAAATATTTATGCAGTGGGTGATCCATCTGCTCAGATGGATTCCCAGCGGGGTGGCTCCATTCCTGTCTTATTACTCATTTCATTTTCCTCACTAGCTCTATTTTCCCTGGAATAAATTGGTTAAAGATTGAGACAGCGGAAGGAGTAAATATTTCTTATTCCTTCTCATCTGCACACATAAGAAATGCAGCACTCATCTATTTGCAAGTGCATTTATTTAGCAGTGGCTATGGGGGCCGATCTGCACATAAAGAGGTGTCCCCAGGCTGGTTTGGCTGTTGCCTCTGAATGTATATGGCTGGGGGATGCTCAGCCCATCAATTCCCTATTCTGACACTTTTCATGTGTATCAGCTGGAGGGCAAACAGATTTCATGCTGAGATTTCAGCATTTCCATTTTGACCCTAATGGAAGTGACATTTTTTTCCAATATCAGTGCAATTAAAGTAGGTGCAGGATGGGTACTGAGCCTGCACACTCCTGGAGGGGGAGGAGATCAACCACCCTACAGAAGAAAGCCTTTTTTCAATGGAGAGAAAGCATCTGCATTGGCACGGAAAATGTTTAGCCAGTGTGACTAATGAGCCTAAAACAAAGAGCATAAAAGGAGTGCGGAGATTCTTATGTATTTGGGGGCATGGCAGCCCCAAACTACACATGTAGGTTCATGTTTTTTCCCTAGAAGATGGATGGGCTCTGCTGGGAGGTTGTACCTACCTCAGCAGGAGAGGTGCTTGCTCCAATGCTCAGCACACTCTCCTGACATGCAAGCTCTTGCCATTGGGATGCAGCTATCCTCGGGGTCACCGCTAATTGGGACTTCAGGAGGTCTCCACTCAACCTCCTGCCCACAGCTGGGTCAGCTCTGGATTAGGACCCAGGGATTTATTCAGCTGCAGACTGAAAACCTCCCAGAATGGAGCTGGAACCTCTTTGGGCAATCCCTTCTGTGAATGCTCTTACAAATCCATCTCCTCCGAGGCAAGAGCATCTTCTGGCCCCGGCTGTTGTCTTCACAGGGGTCTCTTGGAAGAGCTCATTGTCCCTGGACAGGCCATTTCTTAAGGTGTCCTGCCATTATTGTAATTGGTAATATCATATTGTTATGTTGTTATGTTATTACAGCAGGTAAGAACAGGACCAGCTGTAAGCAAATCCATCTGCCCATCCCTGAAGCAAAGATGAGATGAAACCCATTTTCCCACACTGGGAGGGAGTGGGCTGAGATAAAAAACCTCTCAGCAACCCAGAGAGGATGGAGACTGTAAGAAAACCCTACAGGAATGTGTTTCACATACTGCACTGTGTGCTGGAGAAGGGTGGCTGGATGCTGACCTTGGTACCATCAGTGCTTTCCCATGGCTCTACATTGGCAGAGGGGATGTTCCCCAGGGAAACAGAAACCCTGCAACTCAGATTGGTGTCAGAGAGGGAGCAGGTGACAGGGAAAGAGAGCAGGGTGCTCTGAGCCTTTGTCTTTATCGTCTTTATCTGCTATTGGAGGAACTGACTTTGCAATCAAAGCCAGCAGCTTTCTTGATTCACTCGACTGGAAAGCAAATTATTACCAGCCAGAGAAGCTTAGGATTTGAGCAAGGGACAGTCTCACCAATTCAGAGCTGGAAAAGCATCTGATCCACTGTCAAAAGCTCCTCTGCAGCCAAAGCAAACTTAGTCCTGTCCTCTGCCCAGGCAAATCCCAGCATCTGGATTTATAGACATCATCACCACTACCTAAATGAGCTCCACTGCCAGCTTCATTACAGACGGGTGGAAACAGTCATTCTGGGGAATCCCCCCAGCTGGACATAAATATTCAGCATGTGATCAGCTGTTCAGTATTCCCCTGTCCCAAATAAACCCATGCTGTTTCCACTGCATTCAAATGAAAGACCCATAATGGGGATCATTTCTATCATTTACCTTTTTGAGGGGCATGGTGGAGTGTTTAAAGCCATCTTTGCAGCACTCTTTTCTCTTAGACTCTGCCAGGAAAGCGACTTAAGGCCAAATCATCTCTCCAAAGTCAGTTCAGCCCAGTAGGATTTTTAGAGTAATTCATATTGCGTGCTGTAATAAGGCTGGTGCTGCACCTGGGTCTTCCATTTTGCAGTTAGGGTACCGTGGGCCCTTTGTTAACTCAGCCTTTAAGATACTAACAACAGTTATTTTGGTTCAGATTAAAAATATTTCCAATCCAGTGTTTCAAGACCAGGAGAGATTGCAAGCAGATATCGATGCTTCCAGTATCTATTCCCCCAGTAGTTTGTAGCTCATGGTTTTCTTGAGTAGAAATGGCATTGTCACGTTAATTTGCTCTATTGTATTTTTCTTTCTTAACCTTTTCTGTTTGCTTTCCTGAGCAAGTGTAAAATTTCAGTGTAAAAAACATCTTGTGGCAATGGGTTTCACCAACTGACAACACAGAAGGAAACATCTTCAACATGTTGGATTTGGTTGGACTTGATGATTTTTAAGGTCTTTTCCAACTTGAGCAATTCTATGATTCTATGTTTCCGTGATTCTATGATTCTATGATTCTATGATTCTATGTTTGGAGCTTTCCACTTGATTATTTAATTAATTACCCTCTAGTTCGTGCATTCCGAGAGTAACAAAGTATTCCTTATTTTCTATCTTTTGACCATTTGTGGCATCTCTTATATTCCTCTTTTTAAGGCTAAAAAGTCAGTCTGTGCAGTGATGCCTTTCCTAGTTCCCCCAGCCAGCCTGTGGTTTTGCATTGGAATCGTGCAAAGGCTGCTTTCATTTCCTTTGGCCAAGACATTGCAAACAATGTGAGGAATTGTAACCAGGCAAGTCCAAGTTTCATGCCAACAGCAGACTACAGGAGCTGAAAGAACTGAGACTTCGAAAGACCTGGCACAGACTATGGGAGATGTAGGTTAAAATCCATATTCTGACTTACTGGGCAACCTGAGCAGACACTGCATAATGACATCTCCTCTGGGTACCAGACATCTGTATCCCATCAGGCTCAGTAGCAGATATACTTCCTAATTTGGAGGTGCCTTTCTGCCTCCACTGCATAGAAGCTGAGCAAACTCAAAGAGATGCATTGAGAGGTTAATTCCATTACAGCTATGGGGCAGCGGGTACCTATTTGAGTGCATTGAATTGACCTGGTGCAGAGGAGTGAAGGCATCTCCAGGAGATCACCACCGTTCCCTCCAGCCTTCACACACCCTTGCAGCAAGTAAGCTCTGCTTCATGGCTCCTACCTGCTCAGCACTGACCCAGTCCATATACTTTCACCTAAGAGTGAGGGGCAGTGAGGGGCCCAATGCTGAGCTCATCACTGAGGTGCAGCCTCACCCAAGAGTACTAAAGAGTACTAAAAGCAGCAAAGCACTGAGGTATTTCAACAGTGGGAGCTGGAAAGTGCTACTTAATTCCTGAAGCAACCTCAGTTTATTGTGCTTTAATACAAAGTCACGTCCGTTTTGCTCCTCATCCAGCTCTCACCATTCTTTTGGGCACCCCTACCCTGCATGTAAGCCCAAGTAGCTGACGTGGGGAGAATAGAACAGAACAGAATAGCTGCTTTTGGCCTGTGGTGTTCCTGCTGCCAGTGGGTTTTGCTGCACACAGGGCTTTTCAGTCTCCCCTTGGTCTCTCAGCAGTTCATTGAGAACAGGCCCTCTCACCAAAGCAGCACAAAAGCTTCTGGCCACAGCCCAGGCATGTCTCTGAATCCTTCTTTCTGCAGAGATGAATGGGAACCAACATGGGAGACCCAGCACAGACTGTCAATGACCAGCACTTCACCAGCTTGGGCTGGATGGGAGCCCAGCCAGATTTCCCACGCAGAGCACTGGGTACCCTCTGTATGGCATGGGCCCTGGGGACAACCCAACTCCAAATCATAGAATCATAGAACAGTTTGTGTTGGAAGGGACCTTTAAGATCATCTAGATCCAACTCCCCTGCTCTAGGCTCCAACCACTCCTTTGCAGCCAATGGTGCTTTGAAGTAATTTGCTCAGGACAAGTTTCCTAAGATGCAAATTTCCAACTCTTTTTGTCTTGGTTTGGAAGGGACCTTAAATATCATCCCATTCCAAGCCCCTTCCCTGGGCTGGTTGTCACTCACCAGATCCTGTCACCCAGAGCCCTGTCCAACCTGGTGTTCAGGTATTGGGCATCCACAGCTGCTCTGGACACAACTTCTCAGTCATGACTTTCATGGGGAGTTGGACTTAGATGACCTCTGAAGTCCCTTCCAACTCAGATGATTTCTATGATTTTGTGACTGACTGATGCGAAATGAATTCCATGTACTTAGCTCTCTCTCTCTCTGAAATGGAGTGGTGAGGCAATGCTTGCTCCAAGCCCAGTGCCTCGTTGATTGAGGTGTCACCTTCATACCTCTTTCACCTATGCTCCAGCTGTTGTGGGTGCATTTTCAGGTGCCTTTCTCCCAGCAATACTTGTGCTTCATGCATTAACTGATCACTGTAACAAAGCACAGAGTCCCTCACGCTCCTCAGAGAAAGCTGCCCTCTTTTATTTTTTCAGGTGTAGTCTTAAGATGTTAATTAATTCCCAGATTTCTGCATCAGCATTTTTTATTCTTCTCGTTAATCTGCGACACGTATAAATCAGAGGAGGAAATACTTTGAAACATAAAACTTACAGAGGACCTAGGTTCTCAGTGTAGCTGTTTTTTCAAATAAGTAAGTTTTCAGTTCAATTTGCAGTGTTTAGGGCCTTTAGGTCACTTGGTTTTGTCTGATCTTTGCATGCCTAAGACTATTTTTTTTTCCTATTCTTCGCAACAATTCTCAGTCAGTCTTCTGATAACGTACGGACCACAGGCTGGAAAACAATATGTAGACCAAGAAATATTTGCTGCTGCTCAATACAGGCATGGGAATTCTTTCTTTGCATTCAGACACAAGCTCTCTCAGTTGAGCCGTAACACCACATGTGAGAAGCAGCAGATGGGAACAAACACTTGAAGTCCAACAGCTGGACAACCCCTTCTTGTGCCTACATACAAAACTCAATTGCATCCCTGAAGAGCTGTGGTGTGGGAACGAGACCTAAAATCAGGATACAATCCTTGCCCCTGCAAACTGGCAAACACTTTCTTCCACATGAGGTGGGCCTGCAGAGGTCTGAATGACCTTGCTGCTCTTACCATTATTCACATTTAATGGGAAACAAGTCTAGTCACATCAATAACCTTGCAATGAATCTGATACAGTTCCTCCCCTCCTCTCTGTCATACAGGAAGATTCAAAGCTAGAGAGACAGCCACTGATACTGCTATTATCTCTGCCCACCAGTTCCCAGCTGGCTACTGTGGCCCCTAATCTGAGTTAATCAGCATGAGCTCATCCTTTCAGATGGGGCTTGCACCCCTGAGCATTGTTCCCCTGCCCTCAATGTTATCATCTCCTGCCAGCCAGAAAGCTAAATGCAAAGACAGCTTCAACATCTCCAGGGGCATTGTGATACCCTGCTGTTTTTATGCTGGGATGGGTGTTTGTTCAGCTCCGTGTTTCCAAAACAACAATTACCATAAGCAAAAATAAACTGGATTTGTTAGGGGGATCAAATGCATCAGGCCTTACGTGGTAGGACAAGGAGGAACAGGATTCAGTAAAACATCCTAGGACCAGGGAATGACATGGGGTAAGGGAGATTGCTTTGGAGGTCAAGTCTGTGTGTCAACAAGCCAAAAATGGGAGGGAAAGTTTGGGCTTGAGAGAGGTGCAAGGGCAGCATGGGGAGACAGAGGAGGAATAGAGTTTGAAGGTTGGAACTTGATGGACTTTGAGACCTGTTCCAACCCAAGCCATTCTATGAAATGGTTTCTTTGGTCACTGATGGCGTCACAGGCAGAAGGCAAGTCAACAGCAGCCTCAAAGCTGGTGTCTCCTTGGTTTATGGAAGAGAAGTTACCTCCTAAAGGAAGTCATATCAGTCTTATCTACTTTGGAGTAGTTATCAAGGACTCAAGTCCACTGAGGCCTCCTTCCTCCTAAATATCACATGCTGAGCACACTACGATCCTCATCTCACTCGTGCATAATTTTGTTGGTTCTTCTGCCCCTCAGATTTTCACAGGCTCCATGAAGTGGATCTGCTCCCACAGTCTCTTCCCTATCACAATGACAGCAGTGAGGCATTGAGGCCCTCCACGTCATCCCAATACCATGTCTCTGGTCAAGGGTACCACACTGGAAGTCAGCTCTGGTCACCATATTCCTCTCTGAACACTAACCCTCAGGATCCTTCTCTAGATCAGAGTGGTATCCTTGCCCAGTTGCATCACATCTCATTTGCCTTCATGAAAAAGGCATTTTTGGATAAGGTACCCAAGGCTACTAAACAGTCCAGCCTCTGTCTTCTTCTTCTTCTGCCCATGTGCATTATGGACAAATGCTATCAGTTCCTGCAGATCTTCTTGCCTATATCATCCATGCAATTTGTTCACAAAAGCTTTTTCTTCCCTCTGGCTCCCCTCCAAGATACAAATATACCCAAAATAATACAACCGCTGAGACAAGCAGCAGGAAAATCAAAAAGAGTGAAGTGAAACACAGAGGTTTCAGGTAATATTTCAAGTAATATTCACAAATGAAATTCCTGCAGCAAAATCACCTTGGAGTCAAGAAAAACATTTATTTCTGAGGAAAAGAAACAAGTTAAACTTATTCCCTCTCCCTCCCCTGCATGCCCACAGCTCAGAGCCCTTACAGAATACAAACACATTTCAGGGGTAATATGAATATCACAACCAAGAACAAGGCAAATGGCTTAGTACCTACACCACAACTTTCACCATGGGTTACAGCTGCTGCAACACACCACACATGTCAAAAGCACGTGGGAAAACTGACCAGAGGGTCTACTCTTTTGAGAGAGCTCATTTTTACAGGACTAAGGGGTGAAGTACAGCAAGAGACTCCTAGAAGAATGAGGGAGATGAGGGAAGACTTGCAAGAAGAACAGCTCTGTGTCGTAGTGGTGTTAGGGTTTGTCTCTCTTAACTTTATTGGTATGAAATCACAAATTTCTGAAAATTTCCACAAAAGAAAAAAAACCCGAACGAACAGAAATAACATCCACAATCAAACAAAAGCAAACCTACCACCACTCCACATCCTGAATCCTCTTTAGCACAGCTTTCATGTCAGATGCTTAAAGAGAAAACCCACTGTAAGACTAAGAGAAGCCCAAACGTTTATGACATCACGTTAGGTCTGCCCAAACATAGCTATAAAACACAAGAGCCACTACACTCAATGCTTTTGCAAGGTTGAGGTGCTCTCTTTTCCTTGAAACATCCTCAGTGGTTTCCCAAGTACAGCCAGCCCTTTGAAGAATTGAGAACCTCTTCAAACAGACACAACAGGGGGGTAAATTGAAGATGTCCAAAAGACTGAATTGCTGAAGGCACAGGGAACAGTAAGAGAGATTTTTTATTTTTATAGGGAGATGGGCTGCAATCCGTGGTCCTCAGAACACTAAGCTGTAGGAGAATAAAGGTCTCTCTGATCCTGAAGTCTCCAACAACGTGAGTCGATGGATTACACTTTCTTCCATGCTAATTTAATTACATCAATGAAAAGTGACAGTTTCTTCTGAAGAAAGCCCATTTACATTATAAACATAACTGTGGATACAATTTGATTGCAAACTAAATTGCCCTTTGCCAGCTTGGAATCATTTAGGTTGGAAAGATCTTCAAGATCCCCCAAGGCCCAACCATCCAACCACCACTGCAGGCCCACCACTAAACCATCTTCTTAAGCATCACATCCACACGTCTCTTAAAGACTTCCAGTAACCTTTGCCTCCATTAAATCTCTGTTATACTGCTTGAAGGGCACATCATACTGTGCACAGGCCTTGAGGAAAATTTCAGTCTGAGAATGCATAGCGTGCCTTCATAAACAAAATGGCCACCGAGGCCCTGAGGTCTTTCAGACTATAAGCAGCGTTTGGTGCAAGGAAACACACTGCTCCAACAATGGAAAAGCACAGGTTTCCTAATGAAAAGGAGAGAACAGCATGCCCAGCTACCAGCCAATCTGGGGTCTTCAGTGGGAACTTCTTGCCATGTTTTTCAGGTGACCCTGATAACATCACAAAGAAGAGGTGAACGTCTCAGAACTCACAGAAGACAGAGGTATTAAAGAGCACCAAATAAAATCCATCCATAAGAGGGGGGGAGGCAATAACAGGAGGCTTAAGATCATCAGAAGAGTCTGAAAAGAGGAGAATCTGGGCCAACAATACAATTCTCTTCTACTTCAGGAAGAGGTCATCAGTGGGAAGAGGAAAGCAAGGTGCAGAGAGAGCAGCAGGCAGCACCACACTGCAAGAGGACACCTGTGAATGTGTAAGTAATGGGCATTTTTAAGAGATCCCACCCTACATTTGCTAACACTTCAGGACCTAATTGAACAACATGAACCTCTACACTGGGGGTGGTGAAGCACTGGCACAGGTTGCCCAAGGAGGCTGTGGATGCCCCATCCCTGCAGGCATCCAAGGCCAGGCTGGATGTGGCTCTGGGCAGCCTGGGCTGCTGGTTGGTGACCTGCACACAGCAGGGGGTTGGAGCTGGGTGAGCACTGTGCTCCTTTGCAACCCAGGCCATTGTATGATACACAGACCCATCAGAAAATACCAGTTCCAGCCATGGACTAAGACACACCAGAGGCTATGGATATTCTACCAAATCAAACATGCTCAGGATCACTTCTAGACCTAAGGTCAAAACCTTGGAGCAGCACAGGTGTGCTACTGAACATGTGCCCTGAGACAAGCTGCACATTAGGCTCCCAGGAGCACTCCGTCAAATCTGTTGAATGTTGAATTTATTTTTCTAATTGTCAGCATCCTTCAAAGCCAAAAGGAGCCAGATGCAGTTCTGTGGCTATCTCACTTCAGGATGTTGGTTTTGTTTTGTTTTTAAACTCCTACACATTCTAACTTGCCTCACACTGCTCTCTAAAGAAGAACCTCTTGGCTACATGATTCACTTTCTCCTCAATGACAAAGTCTCAGCAAGACAGCAGCCCAACCTTGAAACACATAGAGACAGCACCCTGTGCTTTCAGGGAATAGACCCTCATGCAGTATATGCAGAATGGACTCGGAGTGTGGCCTATTTAACCAGGCTTTCAGGGATTTCACAGAGAAATTTTCCTGGAATATCAGCTCTGGGGTCTCAAACTCAGCTGTCCACTGTAGTAGAACTAACTGCTCGCAGGCATCAATGGCCATTTGGGCAAGCATGGTTTGACACGGGGCTCTATGGACCTAAATGCATAAATATCTGAGAGCTGGTGAATTGGATCCTGTACAGGTAATTGTGTCTGTAACAGCCCTGGGTGTCAGGCAGAAGCAAATACATGCCCTTGGCTGTCGGCATACCAACAGTACAGAAAACCACGATCTCCATCCATGTAAGGAATAAATTATTTTTACAATAAGGGCAGTAAGGACAGGGCTGTGAGCACTGATGGAGCTGTGGGCGTCCCGTTCATTGCAGGTGGGGGGACCAGATGGCCTTCAGGGGTTCCTTTCAACTCAAACCATTCTATGAGTCAGTGAAACCTAAAAGAAGTCAAACTCAGCAGTTCCAGGGGTTGCAACCCTGCTTAAATCTGGGGGTGACAAGGTCTGCAATGCAGCTTTCACACAGCCCAGCACTCTTTCATCCTATCACCTCTCAGCATCAAAACCATTGGCATCATCAGACCCGGAAAAAAACAACAAACCAAAACACAGGTTGCTTGGGACCTGCTGGGAGCACATCTTCAGTGGCTTACGTTGCCCTTCCCTGCAGAGAGGCTGCTGTCTGTCCACACACATGGCCACTGACTCAAGGGGAGGATCTGGATGGGAGAAAGATGCTGTCAAAGCCCCACGGTCATCTGTTCATGTGCTGCAGGATGGTGACACAGCCATGGTAGCTGGTGCAGCGCTGCAGCGGGGGCTGCTGCTCCACACTCCCTGTTATAGGGTCAAAAGTGAATGCTTTGTCCGTGCCTTCTCCGTTCTCATCTCGGCCACCCAGGATGTAAATCTTCCCTCCGCACACCGTCAGGCCGCAGCTCTCCTGGAAAGCAGAAGGGAAGGCTGAGAGATGAGGAATGGCCCCACAGCTTTGGACAGTGGGACTGAGCAGGAGTGCATGACTGCTATGTGCTCAGCCCTCACCT
Source organism: Perdix hodgsoniae (assembly GCA_035772895.1). NCBI lineage: Eukaryota > Metazoa > Chordata > Aves > Galliformes > Phasianidae > Perdix > Perdix hodgsoniae. The sequence continues at coordinate 133,698 of JAPSGF010000161.1, forward strand.
GTCCTGCATGGGGGAAAACAAGCAGGAGGAGTAGGGTATGGCTCTTGAGATACTTCAGTATTATGGTTTCAGGCACTTGAAGAACTTCAAGCCAAATGTCAGCTTCTCAGTATATTTTCTTCACATTTAATCTCAGCAAAGTTCAGATGGGAACATTTATTCTATGGAGAGAAAGGCTCAGAGCTTCTCTCCTCATCTTAGGAAAAGTTCTCACATGAATATTAGGGAAAATTTCTTCACACGCACTGGAGCAGGCTGCCCAGAGAGGTGGTGGAGTCCCTGGAGTTGGTCATGAGAAGGGCTGATATCACATTGGGTGACATGGCCTAGAGTGGTCATAGGTATGGGTTGATGGTTGGACTGGATGATCTTCTGACCTTATTGGCCTTTCCCTCCTTAACAATTCTATGATTCCTAAATCTTTCTCTTACCAGAGGTCCAGGGAGGGCAGCCACTTCTCGCCAGCTGTCTTTCCTTGGATCATAGCTGAAGATTTTACTGAGGAGCCCACCTACAACATAAATGATGTTGTCCAAGCAGACAGCACTGATGCACCTCTGGTAGAAAGGAGTGGGAGACAAGAGTGTCCACTTGTTGTCTTCTGGATCATAGCATTGGACCTGGAAGGAGAAATGCAGCTATGGGAACATAAGTTTACCTCATCTCCTTGCTTGGATGGAGATGATATCCTCTAGAAATAAAAGAAAATTGTTCCAGAAACACGGATGGGAGCTTCAACACTCAAAGGCCAGTGCAGCGATCAAAGGGACATTCCTTCATCAGCTGGCTGGGGTCTTGAGCAGTTCTTTTGAGGGTCTATGCCTTCAGCTCTCACAGACAAATTACCAGCTGGTCCTAACCAACACAGTACATGGTTAAATATTCTGGTATTGAGCTGGGAGCCCCTGTTGCTCTCAGCACAACTCAGGTGCCACCTTCCTTGAAAAACCATTATTATTACTATACATGTTTTAAGTCTCCTATTCCTCACGTTCCTTGCTGGCCTTTCTGTGGTCTTTTCCATTAAAGCACAGTACCTGAAAGCAGACCAGAGTTGAGCTGAAACTTCCCACAGGCTTATTTTGCATCTCTTGGTCCTGTTTCCACCTCCCAGCCCTCCTCACCCCCTTGCACTAACAGTACCTTGTCAGTGTTAGCAGTGTCATCCACAGCACCACCCAGCACATAGAGCTTGTTCAGGCAAGAGACCACGGCTGCCGAGCTCACAGCTTGAGGCAGCGGAGCCAAGGTGGACCAGCTGTTGGAGAAGGTGTCATAGCACTCCACACTGGAGAGGCGGTAGAAACCATCAAAGCCTCCCACGGCGTAGATCTGCCACAAAAAGAGCAAAGCAAGTCAGTTAGAATCTCTTTGGATGCACCAGTGGGCTATACACTACCATAGTGTACTAGAGCTGACACTTGTCCAGCCACAGTGATATTTTCTTGTTAAATCCATTGTACGTCAGGGTTTGAAACACCCTACACTGCATAGTTTTCACCCAAAGACTCAACACAGTCATCCTGCAGAAGTCTCTTGACACCCCATGGTAGATCTTATTGCTACAGGTTTATCTGCAGCAAACTCAGGCAGAAAAAAAGAAAAAAAAAAACCACAAAAACATTAGCTATAGCTAATAGTATCATGATTATGTCCTGGTCTCTAAATGACCGAGATAACAAACAAGCACTGACAATGTCTCACTGCACAGGGAATTGGGAAAAAGGGAAGACTGTTCCAATTGGGCCTGTTTCAAAGCCTACCTTGCCCTGAAGCGTTGCCATTTTGTGCCTCCATCGGCCTTTCTGCAGACAAGCAACCTTGATCCAGACATTCAGCTGGGAGCTCAGCACCCAAACATCATTGCTGCTGATGTGTCCCCCTGAAAAACAGAGGAATGGAGGGCTGGTACAATCCCAAAGACAGTCCCATCACCCTGGCACACTGCTATTTTATTCGGGTCCTCCTCGCAGCAGAACAATCTAGGCCAGAATATGGCTGTTGGATTACTCTCATGTAAACACAGCTTCCCAAGGACGATGCCCTCTGAATTTCAAGGCACTCATTACACAACTCAATCCCTTCCACGGAGCTCTTCTACAGGCTTTGTCTTTTAAGTGAAGGATGGGCAGATGGTGATGTGATAGGAAACCCTGAAAGTGCACATCAAAACCAACTCATTCCACTGCAGAAGGATGGATACCCAGACAAGCAGGAAGGAAAGTTTTTCCAATAGTGCCATCCTCCCCAGAAGGATAAAATTGTTTCTTGGGACAAAATCCAAGGTAAACTTCAGCAAGAAGTGACCCTGCTCTGGAGCTGAAATGCAGGTCAGTGAGTCCCAGTGAATCGACCCAGCAGTAGTTATCTGAGCTAAGCTCCAGGCAGGGATTACAGCTTTCTCAGAACACCTCACCTGATATGTAGACATCATTCTTCAGCGTGCAAGCAGCAAACTCTGACTTGGTGTAGCCAGGCACACTGGAGAGGGCCGTCCACTGCCTGCTCTTTGGGTGATAGAGATCAGTGAAGGGCAGCTTCAGAAGTCCTTTCTTATCACAGCCCCCAATGATGATGATAACTTCTGCCAGCTCCATGAACCTAGACCATGAAAGGCATGGGTAAGTCCCCAAGTCCTAATCCCATTTAGGATATTGGCAGCACATCCCAGCGGGTAGGGAAGGCTCCTTTCTGTCACCAGTTTTCTAGGCAAATCATGCCCATGCACCTTCCCTCTTGTCTGCACATTTAAGATCTCTCAGCTTGAGTGGGAAAGGGTCCAAACTTTGTAGAGAAAGAAAATTGAGAGCGACCTTTGAAAGTCCTTTGTGAGATTGCCTACCGCCCCTCACCCTGTCCCTTCCTGCACAATAAAGCCTAATACTCAACACACGGCTGCAAGAATGGAAAGCTGCTCCTGGCAGCTAGCCTGCAACGTGCTCTCTGCCTGGAGAGAGAAGTGTTTCCAGGAAATCTCATTCTCTCCAGCCCTAACAGCAAAAAGCAGACAAGACAGATGGCTGGGTGGGAAAATCTTGCCAAGAAGTAGGTGGCAAGAGAGGAACAGCTCTGCAGGAGGAGGGGAGAGGAAGGAAGAGGGCAGAATGGGATTTGAAAGGCTTAGTACCATCCCCATCTCTGTCTCCATTTGTGCAGCCTGAGACAGTTCACTTTAGACCTAAACTGTAAAAGGAGGGGAGTTAAAATGGGAATGCTGAGAGTGGGATTTAATCTGTGTGCTTGGAGAGGGCACCACAGACTGGTACCGAGCAGTTCTTTTTTGTAGTGGCCTGTTGTCACAATCAGCACAGAGAAAACAAGTCCAAGCCTCACATCAGACTGAAAGGGCTTAAACCATTGCTGGAGGTTTAAAAAACAAACAAACAAAAAAAAACAGGTTCCTGTTATGCAACGTGGTTTAGAGCAGTCACAGGCATGGGCTGATGGTTGGACTAGATTACTACAGTGGTCTTCCCAACCTTAACTATTCAACAATTCCACATCCCCATTCTTCTACCTAAGCTGCTCCACTAAGAGGCAAAAATAAGCTGGATTCCTCAGTCCAAAGTGCAGAAGAACACAAGAATGTGTCCCCACAGCCATCGTTCTCCTCTAGAGAAGCGCAGGAAGCCTTACAAACCACCTGGCTTGATACAGCAATGCATCCTAGAGCAGAAGTGTTCTCAATGGAGTTGTTCATACCTCCATTGGTGTGCTTACCAAAAGCACATGCTGAACGTACCAGTATGACCACGAAGGAGTAAAAGAGGCTTAAAATATATCTAAGTCTAGAAAATCCACATGTCAAAATCACAGAAAGGTGCATATTCCCATATATTCCCATCCCCAGAAATTGGTTTTCCTTTATATTTTCCCCTTCATACTGCCAGCTGCCTGGGTTGGAATTTCTTTATCTTCATGTCAATCAATGAATAGCAGGTAAAAAAAGAAAGAATTTGGGGTGCCTAGAAGCTACTGGGACTGCAACCCCCTTTTTTCCCTGGACATTAATTACTGACCCAGCAGCTATGCCTTTGAGCTAGGCAGCATGCCGATAACTAGAAGGGTAAAGTGAAGTAAAAGGAAAAAAAGAAAAGTAATTACAGAATGGTTGGATTGGAAAGGACCTTAAAGCTCACTCAACTCCAACCCCTGCCATGGGGAGGGTGTCTGCCACCAACTCCAGGGCTCCCATCGATGGCCTTGGACACCTCAAGGGATGGGGCACCACAGCTTTGGGCAACAGTGCTGGAGCCTCACCACCTCTGGGGAAATAATTTCCTTCTCATATCTGACACAAATCTGCCTTCCTTTAGTTTAAAATAGTTATTATAAATAATAAAATTGTTTAGAACTGTTACTACAAGTAGCAATGGTTTAGTGGGCATGGTGAGGACGGGCTGATGGTTGGGCTAGATTGTCTTGGAGGACTTTTCCAACCTTCACGTTTCCCTGATAAGAACTGAAGAACTCCATCCAAGCTTTAAGATACAAGAACTTGGACCACGCAGGTCTACGGAAGATGACACTGTTTTACCTTCTGGGCCTGGATCTCAAAGAGCTGACCTCATTCCCAAGGATGTAGTACTTGCGGGCTTCGTGCAGCAGAGGGATGCACTCCTTTGAGTCCTGGATGAGCCCATCCATTTCCACCTTCTCCAGGAAGTAGGTGGGGTTGAGCAATGGCAGACGCACGTGCTCGAGGAGATCCTTCAAGGCCCCTTTCCGGGCAGGTATGTCGTGTCGTATCCAACGCATGACTGCTTCAAAGACCACCTCCTCCTTGGGGACCACCAGCTGCTCATCAGACAAATACTCAACCAGTTCCTTCACACCCATCTCTAGGAACTCTTCATGGCATGACACCTCCACGAAACACTCCAGCATGAACCTCTTGCTTTTTTCTGTCAGGGAAGTGATGGAGAACGAATCGGCAAACTTCATGATGCCTAAACAATTGCAGGGGTGAAGCTGGCCTTCAAGAAAGCTGATGCACGCATCCCTAAGCTTGGAGATCTGCAGCAAGTCAGACAGCTCCAAGATGCCTTCAACGTTGTCTTCCTGAATGACAATGCTCCCCCCATACATATAGTCAAGAAGGAGAGACATGGTGGAAGCAGAAATCTTCTGGATGTTGATGATATTCTGGTGGCTTTCCTTGAGATTGCCACCAAACATCGCCCGGAAATAAGTGCTGTTGGCTGACAAAGTAGCGCGGTGGCAGGGGAATTCTTGCCCATCAATTAACAACACCACATCTGTGAAGATGCCACCACGCCGGTAGGTGTTCAGTGTCTGGAGGATTTGCTCAGCATGGCAGGACCCATTGCAAAGCTTCACATGCAGCTGCTCTTTGCTTGTGTCGCGTGTTGCATTTTCCAGGCTACTTGTCCTGTAGCTTGATTCTTCTTTCATCATTCGATGCATCCTGGCTGGGAAGCAGTGAATGAGACGACAGATCAGAATGTTAATTAAAATATTTGACCACAGTGTCCAGTTTCTGAGTCTGTCTTGGTAACATCAGGCAGCGAAGATTCCAGCCAAAATCCAGCCAGATTTTACCCTCGTCCAGAGGACCTCATCCTCCATAGCCAACATTTTCTCAAAAACAAAACCCAGATGTAGTCTCTAGGATATTCCCAATGCAACCCCACCCCAGCACACCAAACTCTTCTGCTTTTAGATGTTTGTTCATAAGCCAGTTGCCTTACCCAGTCTATGCTTTATTAACAACTCCCACACTGTTTCCTTTCTTTCTAACATCTCGAAGCTCCCGTTAAGCTAATTTCCCCACCCAGCCAAACTCAAACCATCCATGGTTCACCACTTATTTCTTCCCAAGAACCCATCCCAGCCAATTGCTGCTGCACAGACACAAGTCCTGGGAGGAACCGAACCTAGGTCTCCCCCTGCTTGCCCAACTGTTGTATCAGTTGAGTGTTAAAGAAGACAAACAGCAGTGCTCTTTTTTAAGAGCACAGCACAGGACCAGAACCAAGCTTTCAGGTAGGGTGTCACTGAGGGCAATCCTACTCCTTTCACAAGGGCATTGCAGAGACCTGAGGAGCAGTGAGGCAGAGCAAAGAGCCCTACATAAATCCCTAAGCAACCCTGGGGGAACGGGTGGAGGTTCCATACATCCCAAACGACACTGAGCTTAGGCTGCAGAAGGGGAATGCTGTCATTCAAAGTGATTTAAAGAAGTTACAACAAAGGCAGTATGGTGACCTCTGCGTTTTGCTGGCACACGCATCTCCAGCCAAAGAACACAAACATCCCCGTTTCATCACTTCTCACCCTGATCTACGTGAATTTCCAGCCCCCTGGTGACAGTAAGCTTTCAAAGAGAGACCTCCCCTGGATAAACCCAAAGTTCCTTCCCCAGCTCACACCCCTCCTCATCTACCCAAGATACCAACTCTGAAAACAGAGTGGGATTCTCCCATCGCCCTTACCCATGCACACTCCTTTCCACATCACTCCCTCCATCCCAACATTTCTAAGCTCTGTATACGTAGGGAAAAAGCTCTCCCAGCTGTGAGCACAAGAATCTCAACATTACCTGGCCCAAAGGTTGAGTCCTGCAGGTGGGACCTAATGAACACAGCCTCCCTCGTGGAGATCTCCCATCCACACCGGGGTTCTGCACAGAGATGAGTCCCCTCCACTAAGCACGCTCAGCCTGTCTCTGGCAATGCTTGGGGAAGCACAAAAGCATTGCCTTTATGCTCTCTGCTGAAGAGGTGGGGGAGAAAACTGCTTTTGTTTCTCCGCCCGGAGAGCTACAGGGCATTAGCCATGCAGCTGTCAATAACAGCCAGCCTGGGAGGAGCCAGGGAAAACTCATCGAGGATCGGGGAAAATAGAGCACACCAGGACAGCTTATGAGGGACGAGCCATCTGGAGAACAAATTGGGGTCCAGGTGGAATAATTTATTTGATAGAGACTCCGGCTCGCTGGAAACCACACTAAATTCAATAAATAAAATACAGCTCTGCGAGCGAAATAGGGCACCCGTAACACGGATAACTTGGGTCAGGCAGAATACACGGTGCCCCTCGTTAATGCGTGATAATTAGGTAATTAGATCCAGAAGGACAGACAGGAAGGTTTGCCCCATGTGGCTCTCACCAGCCTCCCTTCCAACTCACTCCCGTTGCTGGCTAAAGCTCATAGCAGCCCTAAGTTGGATCCATGAAGTAACCATCAACCTCAAGATTGCCAAAACCCTTGATGAAATGCAGCCCATTCCCTTGCCCAGCATCACTTTGCATTATTTAATTCTAAGCAGAAATGCAAAGAACGACCAACCCTGCGTGTTGCTATCCCTGTAAAGTCATCTTTCCTTAGAGCACCACCACTGTGTTTTCCACTCGGATCCCTTCTGCTCCTCTCCCATCAGTGGGATGCAGGGCACAAGCCCGCATCCTGCTCATTGCCAACATTTGCATATGAATTGGCAGCGACCTGGAAAGGACTGCGGTTTCCCAGCCTCTGCTGTGGGCTCAGAGGGCTGGGGAATTTGGTCTTAGGACCTTCCATCCCCAATTGAGTTGGCTCTGCTGGCTCCATCCAGGATGTGTGGGTGGACAGGGTCATCAGAACAATGAGCAGCACAGCACCAATCCTTCCCCTCGGGACAAACAGATCTCCTGAGTATAGCAAGCCCTTCACTGAAGTTGCAAAGCTATTGACACCTTGCCAACCAACCTGAAAGCGAACCCAGCTTCCAGCAAGGCATGCAGCTTGTTCGTAAGTCGTTGTAAATGCACCAAGTGACTGTGAAGGGAAGACTTTCTGGGTTGCAGCTGACCCTGTGTTCATGCCAGGCCATCTATTAGCACATTTTCACAGGCAGCCTGTACTGTGCTTAGCCCTGGATCTATTCCTGTGATGCCACCGTGCCCCAGCACGGCTGTCACTGTGCGAAGACCGTGCTTCAGCCCATGCCTATGGTCAAATTGCATGAAACTGAGGGCATTCAATACCCCAGAGGTCTGCAAAAGGACACTGGGGTATCCGATAGGCAGCACTGGAGGAAGAACACCCTGTGCAGGGGCAAGAATTCGTCCTCTCATTTGCTTCCAGTGCCCTGGGTCTCCTCTCAGGGTAGATGCAGACACCAGAAACAGTGAGCTGGGAGCCCTATTCCACTATGAACTATCTTTTTCACGTGAAAGATAATCAACTCATGGCATGTGGTCTACAGGAGCCATCAGGCACAAAACCAGTGCATTAAAAAGATGCAAAAGGGAAATAAATGTTTGTAGAGCCAGGAACTGTGGGAAAAGCTCTTTGTGAATGAGGAATGAAAGGAGCAGCAGAGAAATTGTATCAGAAAGAGAAAGAAATAGTAAGGGGAAGGGGTGCAGTTAAGGTAAAAAGAAATCAAGTAGAAAAGAGGAAAGGATTGAGAGCTTTGGATAAATCAGGTAATGGAGGTCAGAGGGAGAGAGATCGCCAGGACCTGACCACACCATCATAAAACCAAGGAGGTTAGAAAAGACTACTCAGATCCCCAACCCCAGCCCACCCCCCAGTGCCCACTGCCCACATCCCTCAGAGCCACATCCCCTTGGTTCTGGAGCACCTCCAGGGATGGTGACCCCCCCACTCCCTGGGCAGCCCATTCCAGGGCCTGGCTGCTCTTTGGAGAAGAAATTATCCCTGATACCCAACCTGAACCTTGGTTCAGGTACGGGTTGTACCCATTGGTCTCACCATTACACACCCAATGGATGGAAGTGCATCCTACCCAGGACAGCGGTCTGCACGCTCCTGGCAGCAATGCCCAGGGTTTCATCTGGCTACAGAGAGACAGGAGACCCTTCCTACCTTCAGCCAGTCAGTGGCAGTGAAGGGCAGTCACCCACATCCAGAAGAAGAGACCAAAGCAGAAGAGTGAAGATGAGGAGTACAGATGGGAGCAGAAACAGAGTCCAGGAAGAGGAGAGAGAGAAAACATGAGAAGCTTAGGAGGAAAACCGTAAGGTTCCTATTTCACCCATGGTCTCTCCCTACTTGGTCCAGCCAAGCAGATGTTGCCTTGCACCAAGAGCAAGCCTTCAGCCCTATGTCACTGCTGCCGCTCACAGCACAGCTGGACTTTCCATGCCCACTTTTTGCAAGCTCTGAGCCACTGCATCACATGAAGGCTTTATCAGGGATGTAAGAGATGCAGGTCGCTGTGGACCTAGGACCTGGCTACAGCAGCATCACCTCCCAGACCCCAGGACTGCAGCTCTACCAATAAAGTGATTGCACCAGCATGGTTCCCAGGTACTATGAGAGCTATCACAGCTGTGCCACTAAGCTTCTATGAATAAGGGCAGTTTTAGAGAAGAAAGAGTTAAATAGCACAACGTTGGCTGTCCCAAGCCCTTTGGGCTTCCAGCCAGCAGCCAATTCTCAGCTCTTTTATTTGAATAACAGACACAGGCTACATGACTCTTATTTCTCTCCCTTCAACTTTTTAGTGTCTTTCCCAAGGGCACAGCAATCACAGCCTCCTGTTATGGATTATTCAGTACTGTGGAAATCAGGAGCTCTCCCTCTTCCCCTTAGGGCAGTTTTATTTTTTGCACTCAAATGGTATTCCCTCAGCCACTCAAATCCTTGATGCAGTACTCACTATCCGTCACCAACCAATGGGATTCCATCGTGTTTTCTTTAATCCCTTTCATCTGTCCCTTAATGCAGCCATTCACGAGCTGGGGAAAACAGCTGCTTAACAAAGAAGAATCCCAGGCTGGCCCAGGCGAGATCCCCTCCTAACCCAAAGCACCCTCTGTCTGCAGCTGGGAGCAGATCCTGGGCTGAAGAATAAGAAATAGAGCAGATGCCAAGCAAGCCCTTCCTTAAATACACACTTCAGCAAAGAACTGCTCAGGGACTTCTCAAGCTGGATCTTACATCCAGGCTGTTGTGTTTAATAAGTGCTAATGGACTAATGGCTAATGGAGCCAATTATTCCTCTTCAAACATGCTTATGTTTTTCGGTCTTCACAGCACCCTGGGGCAACGATGTGCACAGTGTGTGTTAGAAATGAATTGCTTCCTGTTTGTTTGGCTTAAAACTGCTGCCAGATCAGTGATACTGGTGCATCGTTATCCCCATGTGGCCACAAGCACCAGATATTTATTTGGCAGTTATAACTCAAGACTTGGGTCCGCAGGGTCGCACCCTCTCCACTTGACTGCTTGTCAACCGCTGTTGGATAAAATGTGGATGGGAGAGAGGATACAGCACTGATCTCGGAAAGGAGGACCTCCAAACCTTCTCCTGGTCATAGAATCATTAATGTTGGAAAAGACCTTCAAGGTCCCCAAGCCCAACCCTACCCATCCCACTGACCACGTCCTTCAGTGCCTCATCTCCACGGTCGTGGAACAGCTCCAGGGTCAGTGATTCTCCCACCTCCCTCAGCAGCTGTGCAGTGCATCACCACTCTTTCGGAGAAGAAATAGAAATTGTTCCTAATTTCCAACCTGAGGTCAGACCTTGAGGTTCTCCCGCAAAGCACAAAATGCAGAAACACGAAGACCAAAACGCAAGAAGAGCATTTTGCAAGCAAGCCCAAAACACAACAAGATCACAGACTGGGAGGGGAATACTGACAGTTTATTTCACAGAGCATCGCAGAGTTCATTTTGGTCTAGCTCTATTTTCATCAAAAAAGTATATCCCTTAAAAAAAAAAAAAAGAAAAAAAAAGTAGCAAACCTTCAGGTTGATAACAGTAACAGTCGGTGCATGACGCATAGAGTTCAGGTCTCATCATAAAAAAAAATGAATTGTGAAGACAATGACTCTTGGTTGGATTGCTTTTAACACTTCCAAGCTTTTAAGCACTTCACCTTCCAATAATGTCATCTCCAAGGATAAAAACAGAACATGCAGGTGATTATCAACAGATGCCAAGATTCAACAACAGCTCTCATTGGCAATGACAATCCACCACGAATGCGTCAGTGCAGCGCCTCATTAAGGGGAGAAGCAACTTTTATCTCAAAAGCCTTCAAATCCACCAAAACCTTGCGATTCTGCTGGAAGAAAAAAATAACCACCCACCATGTTTCACAGATTCAAGAGAGCTCCATATAGAAGATCAGTATTTGAGGAGGATAAGAGGGAGTGTGGACTAGGGACTTGTTCCATCTACATTCATGAAAACCCAAGGTAGATGCAGACAAATTAAAGTCTCAATTTGTGCTGCTTAGAAGGTGCTTATAAAGCATCACAATTCAGATTTGTTTACTTGCATTATTAATAGAGGTATGTTCCTTATGTCACTTTGGCATGCCTTCTTCTCCGCACAGCTGCAACGACCACTTCTGCACTCTAATTCTTATGCACCGAACCCAAGATTCTGAGGTTTCAATATATTCAGTACATTCAAAACTTCAGTGCTGCCACGACAAGGACGACCTGCTCGAGGCTGATTGCTGTGCCTTCCTTCTGGCTTTTGCAGGTTTGCCTTAGGAGTCCACCAGGAGGCACATCAGCATCCCCAAAACCTCCTTTCTTTTCTGCTAGGCGACTTCTCCCAGGGCTCAGCAAGCAGGCTCAGCCCAAAGCCTGAGCTTTGGCTCACATTCCCACCATGGGAAACAACTCCCACTGTCCTGGTATTTCCAAGGTGGAACACACCAAGCTTCAAAGGAAGCTTGTGCTCAATGGGATTTCCCACTTTGCACATTGTACCAACCAAGATCAAGTGAGGAAGGAGTGACCCAACACCAGAAGGCCACAGGGACCGAGCCAGGAGCCATTCACATCACTGTCAGCCTTCCAGCTGGATTCAGCTGCCCTGGGAACAAGCTCCACACAAACAAAATGCTGACCAAAAACAGGCTCTGCCCAGCGAGACCTTGGAGACTGAGAGCAGGGAGCTGAGCATCCCACCCCTAGGCTGTACCAGCGCGGGGATAAAACGCAACCACCGTCAGTGTGGTTTCTGAGCTTTATTTCATGTTTCTTTAAATCTCTGCTCTAGGATTTTGGTTTCAAGCCTTTTGCACTGGGAGTGTGCATCTGCTGCAGGACCGCTGCTCCTTTGCAGGATGCTGACATGCAGCTTTAAAGATGCTGGTTTCAAAGCAGGGAGGAAACATCTCCTTGCAGGAATAAGTTACTGTCCTGGGCTACTTCAGCTTCCGAACTATTCACATCTCCTTCACCCAGGGGCATCTGTTGGGCACAAAGGGGCTCAGGCTGCTGCTGCTCCCCCTCCTGCATGGATGCAGTGAAGTAGGGAGCAACTGCAAGTGCCACTTGGCATGGCAGGCACTTTAGCCAGATGGGAGCAGTGACAGTGCCCATGGCATTGCTTTTTGCAAGCCACCCAGGCACCCAGTGGAGCCCAACTCACAGAGAAGGTAGAAAAAAAACAACAAAATCAAAGCACTGCTGCCAGCAGAGGCCAATCTGCAGCTACCGCCCAGGATTTGCCTAGAGACATTTCAAGAAGGCCATTTTTCTGTCGACATCCAAGTTTTGGGGATGGGGAATGGGACAGAGAGAATGTGCCCAAGTGTCTGAGCCAGTGCAACTCCTCCCCCAGCTCTGAACTCTGACATGGAAGAGCAGTGCCATCTCCTCTCCAAAGAAAGCTTCTCTCCTCCAAGCAGCCTCCCGTTCAATTACAGCCAACACTTCATTGCCCAGGAAGGGAAAGGGTTGGGGGGAACAAAAATAAAACAAGGAAAACAGAAAAAAAAATAAAAAATGACACTTCACGAGAACTTCACAACATACAGTTTAAACAATTCAGCTACGCAGTCGATGCATCAGAGGAAGGAATGGAGCAGGGTGGGGGGAAGTGTCCCAAATTCCCCCCAGGGGGACTCAGGCTGTCACGTCAAGGTTCAAATAACTTCAGCCATAATGTAGAGGGTTTAATGAACACGGTATTTCCACTCATGCCCTGGAAAAATTACACTCAAGGAAAAAAAAAAAAGACAAAAAAAAAAAATCAGATTTTCTACATATTTACAAAAAAAGCCCCTCAATCTCAGAACCAGAGAGGTGGAGCAGCCACTGATGGTGGAATGGAAAGGAATCTCTGCCCGGCCAGCAGTTCATGAAAGTTTCCCATCCCACGGCAAGCAGGAGAGCGCAGCTCTCGTTGCAAACACGGGGTTGGCCACGCGTGGGGTTGGGCTGGAGCCCCTCAGTTCATCCGCAGCCTGGTGTCCCGATGATCCGTGGGGGTGACCATCTCGTTGGCATAGCCATTTTCAGAGCAGAGGGACAGCTCGTCTGTGGTCTCCACGCCGTTGTTGATCTCTGGGGAGGGTAAAGGAGGGGAGGACATTGTCACAGTGGTGCGAGATACAGCAGACCCTCATGGATGAGCAGCCAGCAAAATCACAGTATTATTTGCCTAGGCTGGAAAAGACCTTCAAGAGGATCCAGTCCAACCACCAACCTGACCTCCCAAGTCCCATCACTAAACCACATCCCTTAGTGCCACATCCACGACCCTCCAGTTCCACGAGGGATGGGGCTCTGCCACTTCCCTGGGCAGCCCACTGCAATTCTCCACCATCCTTACTGTGGAGAACATCCTAACATCCAATCTGAATCTCTCCTGATGCAACTTGAGATTGAGATTCATCTTATTCTAAAGGGATTTCCCCCTGGCTTCAGTAGCATTAACCCAATTTAAAATCCAGCCATGAATTACCTCCAAGATGGAGCTCATCTCTAAATTTCAGATCCTGTAAGCTCCACAACCACCAGAGGCAAAACTGGACCTTTCCACGCATGTGCTGCTGTGCTGAATTACTCACCTTTGGAAAAAGAAATATCTGAACTTCATCTCTACCCTATTTGCTGTTCTGGAACTGGGAAGACTCCCATAGTCACTGGTAGCCGCATAGCCGCACCTCGAGTATTGTGTTCAGTTTTGGGCCCCTCACTGCAAGAAAGACATTGAGGCCCTGGAACGTGTTCAGAGGAGGGCTACGAAGCTGGCGAGGGGCCTGGAGCACAGGCCTTATGAGGAACGGCTGAGGGAGCTGGGATTGTTCAGCCTGGAGAAGAGGAGGCTCAGGGGAGACCTCATTGCTCTCTATAACTTCCTGAAGGGAGGTTGTAGTGAGCTGGGGGTCGGCCTCTTCTCTCGTATAATTAGTAAGAGAACTAGAGGCAATGGTTTCAAACTGCGCCAGGGGAGATTCAGGCTGGACATTAGGAAATATTACTTCTCGGAAAGGGTGGTCAGGCATTGGAATGCACTGCCCAAGGAGGTGGTGGAGTCACCGAACATGGAGGTGTTCAAGAGATGGATCCATGGATCCATCCATGTTCATGGATGTTGTGTTGAGAGATAGGATTTAACTGGGGAGTATTGGTGATGGTTGGACTGGATGATCTTTTAGGTCTTTTCCAACCTTGATGATTCTGTGATTCTGTGATTCTGTGATATCTACTAACCCTAAGCAAAACCGTCCATTTCAGAGGCACAAAATATTAACGTGCACCCCTGACCTCAGAAGGTGCTTTGTTTCTAAGAGATTTCATGCCTAGAAAACAGTGGGGAGGCTTAATTTTCCTCTGATCAACTGCTCTCTTACTCCGTTTTCCCTGGATTTACTCCTCATTGTGACCATCAGTGGAGGGCAGAATCAGGCCTGCTTTCCTCACAGTAAAATCTCTGAAGCATGGGTTGTCTTTGTACAATAAACCCCAATCCCTGCTGGAGCCCTCCAGCCTCTGATACGAGGAAAGAAAGCCAATCATAGAGCCCAAGGGCAGATTAGAGTCACATTCCTTCAAATGGGAGCACTCCAGCTTCACGCACCAACCTTAGCCTCTAAAGCTAAATGTTTCCTTCTTCATACAGATTCCTGAGATCCTTCTTGGAGGTGGGCTTGGACAGATGCACTGGGAGGAAGATGCTGCACACCGGCATGAAAACCCGCAGCCATACGGGACCGATGAGCCAGAACCACATCCCAAAAGTGACCATATCGCAGAGCGGGGTCAGTGCAGCCATCCCATGCCACCAGTAGGAGACGAGACCCATACCAAGATGTGGTACTGAGGGATATCATCAGTGTGTGTGGTGGAGGTGGGTCAGGGTGGCACTTGGTGACCTTAGAGGACTTTGCCGACCTTAATGAGCCTGAGACAGCCTTAATGAGCAGAGTGACAACTGAAGGATGAAGCACAGAGCTTCAACTGACCAGCCCTGACCCATACCTGAGAAGATCAGCTTCTCCTTCATGATCTTGACATCCCGACTGGACCGGCGGACAGCAGCGCTCAGCATGATCTGCTCCGGGTTGTAGGTCCTGATGCTTCCTAAGCGCCACCTGCAAGAAAAGAAGGGGAAATCAGGGGCCGGGTCTCCCCACCCCTGACAGCATCCTCAAAGCGGTCACCAACACTGGGAAGACCAAGTCCCAGAGGCCATCAATGCTTTCGTGCCCTTGTGCCCACACGACCCCGCACGGCAGGAGGATGTTCGGAGATGAGCACGTGGTCTCAGGGAGGGTACAAACATAAAATGGACTCATCTCCAAACCGCCTTCAGCATCCCAACCCCACTAATTTCAACAAGGACTGCAGGCACCCAAAAGCCCTCTGCACCACATCAGCTGGACAACTGCACTAAGGAGGTGAACTATTTCGACTCCTGGAGTGGCCACGAGGGAACAAAGACTGAGCCAAGTGAAGAAACTTCTTTTTCCTCGCTGCATGTCATGCTCACATTGGTAGGAGAAGAGAACTCAAAGAAAAATTCAAGTCTCAAGCCTGAGACAGGCAGCAAAGACATCAGCATGAGATGCTTGGAAGGAAAGCACGAGCGCTCCCAATGCAGGAAGATCTTTATGGACAGTGCCCCCAGATGGAATTTATCTCAGGGCAGTTCCCTCCCCAGTTGCCTGGTCTTTGCTTAAATGCTTCCAACCCAAAATGCACACTTCTTTTTTCTTTTTTTTTTAGCTTCAACCAAAAATTTCCATCACGTGAATGACAACGCAAAGCTGACGAGAGCCTGGCTGCACATTAACATCAGCCAGACTTTTTGTTCTAAAAGTGCACAGAAAGAAAACGCAACAGCAGCAGCAAAGCTAAGTAGGGCTTTGCTTTTAAAGCTCTTTTTCACCCTGTGAGCGTCCCTGTAACACGGATCCTCAAAGAAAATACAGGAACTGGAGGAATATTTCCTTCAAATAAAGGGAAATCGGGGCTTAATGCGTTTTCACAGCCCCCAACCCACCAATTTGTTCCACCTCTTGCACACAGAGGAAGGCTTTCAGCAATTCCCGTTCTCCCTGCCAGAGCCAGGGACATAACAAAGCTCTTTGATGGAAAAATAGCAGAGATTTGGGGCAGCCTATGGATTTTCTGATCTTCTGGCACCATCTAGTGGCTTACCCAGCGAAGAAAAATATGATATTCCTGCTTTGTTTTTTATTTTTATTTTTAATTTTTTTTTTCCTTTTTTCTTTTGGGTGGGGGTGAGTGACGACTGCCTTCTCTTACATTTCTAACCCTCTCTCCACCCCAGGAACAGATCTGAGAAGTTCCACACCAGTCTGGGCCCACAGCACGGGCCTGAAACAATCACAGATGAGGTCCTGGTGTTGTCCCATGCGAAATAAAATGAAATAAAAGGAATCTATCTGGTGCTGATTTCCGCGGTTTCCACTTTATTTTTCCCAAATCCCAGTGGGTGACACCACACTGTCGGAGTATGGATGAAGACAGGGCTCTGCTACAGAGGGAAGATGGGGTGGGATGGGGTGGGATGGTCACAGTGCACAGCTCATGGACCCATGGACAAAAGCAACCCAGAAGCAGCACGAGGAGGTGGAGAAGATATTAAAGAGTAAAAAAACAAAAAACAAGCCCCAAAACCATGATTATTCTTTTATCGGCATCATCATCTCATCTGAGCTACTTAAAGTTGGCCATTTTCCCCTTACTGTCCCACACAGGCAGATCCTGCTAAGATCAATATGTGCACAGGGTCTCACAGGATAAGAAATCCCTTAATCAGGACCGAAACATTTTGTCACCATGCTGGGTCCTCCCTATGCCCACAGCAGTAGGACATGGAGCATCAGGGTGGACTGCATGGTCCGGATGCATGGTGACCTCTTGCTTGAGGCATCCCACAGAGAGCATGGGCCCCTTTAGAGCACAGAGCCCTGGACAGGACGCCCCAGCTCAAGCACTCTGACAGCTTTTGCACCACTTTTCTGTGTAAAATTTGTGCACGCACCTGAGCTGAAGCACACTGACTTCAGGTGCCTTCTGAGTTCTCTCCCCTAACATTTTGTGGCCCTTTTCTGGGGTAGTACAGAGTGTTAATAGGTCCACTCAGGACTTCCTGAGCATTCAGGAGGGAATTTCAGCTCCAGGTAAGAGGAGCAGAGCAGGGCTCATAATTGGGATGCATTTTCGAATGGAACGCACCCAAGGAGCAACATCAAAACCAGCCCAAATTTGCAAGGGTCATGCAATTACTCAGCTTCTACAGCTGCTTGCAGCTCCATGCAAAGCAAACCAAGCTCCCAACACCACCCCCATTTTGAAATACCCTCTTAGCAGAGGTGCCATCAGTCTATTTAACCGTGATGTAACACCAGTCCATGCTGCATGAAACATTTTCTGCTGAGCTCAATAGACTTAGGGTCACCAGGATGCTTATTTAATAGGAAATAACACCTCTCCTACCCCCTTGGACTCTGTTGTGACCGGTCACATGTGCAAAAAGGGCAGCCCAGAGCAGGGCTCGTTGTGTCAGACAGACAGCAGGTTGGTCGTGTTCTGGGAGGCATCAAAGAAGACCAGACGGACATGGGATAGGAACAGACTAAAAAATACTGGGACAATAACACAGAGACAGCACACACCATGTTAGGGCCACGACGAGGGTGCCTGGGTTGAGGAGAAATGGAAGGGAAAGGAGATGGGAGAGGACAGACTGGGGAAAAAATAGAGTTGGTTGGTACCAAGGTCATAAAATGGTAGTGAGCAAAGAGCCAAGCCAGACACAACCACACAGTGCCCATCCTGCTATTCATAGGATCATACAAAGACTTGGGTTGGAAGGGACCTCAAGGATCATCATGTTCCAACCCCCCTGCCACAGGCAGGGCCACCAGCCTCCAGATCTGGTACAAGACCAGGTTGCCCAGGGCTCCATCCAACCTGGTCTTGAACACCTGTTGTCTAAAGCCTGACCAACTCCTCCATGCCTCTCTCTTCTCCCCACCCACATGAAAAATGACAGAGAGCAATGGAGAGTTGAAAGAGCACTCAACCTCCTTGGCCCCATAGCCAGCCCCATTTTGGTGAGGTGACGCGAGGATGGAACACTGCAATTCCAAGTACCTGGTGGAGCAGGTGATGCTTCCAGATGGCCAACCCCAACCCCAAAGGTGGTGGGTAGGGGAAGAGGGGGAGCTGAGCACACACAGGGAGGAGCCAGTCCTCAAAAATGCAACCCCATGGTGCCAAGCAGAAGGAATGGAGAAGGTAACATGGAAAGTTTGGTCTGAGTAAGGACATGGTTAAAGGCTTTACTGCAGAAAGGTGACAGTGCTTCCCTCCAATGGGACGAGAACTACCACTGAGAAAACGGTCAATGCAAGGAGAAATTTGAGTTGGCAATTTATGGCGCTTCAAATCCAAAATCCCAGGCTCATTCCATTCCTGGGTACACTGCTGTTTTTATTTTCAGACTGTATTTCCAGTTTCATGGTAGCGCAATTGGGAAAAGCCTCCAAAGCTCCAATGAGTGCAGCAGCCGTTGAGCCAAACCTGTTCAGCTGTTAGCCCTATTAGTTAACACTCAGGCTGGAGAACTGATACTTGATATAACTGAACAGGTTACGTTTTCATCTTATTTAGAATTAGCCAGCTTAGAAGAGGTTGGTCCCAAAAAACCTCTGGTAAATGCAGGAAGAGGATATTTTGTAGTGAAATCATCTCCATGGAGAAAGCATCATCTCCATGGGGAACGGCCCAGTTTCAACACACTGCAGGACCTCAGAACGGGGCTGTTTGAAAGGGCAGCAACTTTGATCTCTGTAACAAAAGGTCAGATTGCCTTCAAAACATCCGCCAGCTTCAGCATCAGGCTCCCGTGGTGCTCATGGCTATGGACCATGCAATGTTCTGACTCTTATGGTCCCCCTGTGAAGCCAGATGTTTGAAAGCATCATGGAGAATCTGCGTCCTGCACTGTCTATCTGCAGTGAAGCCGTAGCAGAGAGGGAGAAAGAAAGAGAGAAAGGAAGGCTGAATGAAAAAGAGAAAGAGGAGGAAAGCACCAGAATTACCTGATCATGTGATAGCTGTGAGATGCCAGAATGCAGCAGAGAGAGAAAGAGGAGGAACATGCACAACAGTCAGAGCAGTAAGAAAATAAACAAGGCAAAGAGGCAAAAAAAGATTGGTTAGAAGTCATCACAGTTGGTATTTCCCTCCTGGAAGGCCTGCCACGATCCTGTTCCCAGAGCTGAAGGAGAAGAGCAGGAGCAACCCCCTGCCCTACGGCGGAGAGACAAGCCATGCGGAGGAGAGAGACGAGCACATCGAAGCAGTGCCTCTGCTCCCACCCACCCCCTGGTCCTTGCGTGGAGGAAGCAGCTCTGTTTTACCCCAAAAAGGACTTTGGGAAAAAGTACACACACATACACACACACACACAAAAAAACAACCTAAACCAAAAACACACGACATCCTGAAGGCCAAATGTCAAGCCCCACTTTGTGGAGCTGAACCGCGTCAGCAGGGAGTCGTTAGGCAGTTCTGCTGAGACTTGGTTTTGGCACAGACTCAGAGCTGATACCCATTCTTCTGCCTGGTGAAGCAGCCGTGAAGAGCAGGAAATGGGCAACTCCTAAGTGGGATGCACAAAGCAGGAGCTCTCGGGAGGGCAAGCCTTTTGATGTAGAAAATCCAGCTTCTGAGGCTAGAGCTATTCTTCCTTCCTTCCACTGGCTTGGGGTTGAGCTGTCCCAAGGGAGAGAAATCCCCAAATCCTTCCACTCCTCACCCTGCTTCTTCTCTCCCTACTCCACCAAACCACCTCCAAGCTGGAAAAACATCCTGGGGAGAGGAGCAGTCCATACATCAGAACGCCCACGTAGCAGACCGACGGCCTACAGCGTGACTTAGTTGAACTCTTTTGGATGTGGCCTTCTGGGAATGATAGAGAAAGCCTGCTGAACCAGCTTTGAGGGATGATGCAAAATTCTTCAGATGGCGATGGGTCAGTGGTTGGACTGAATGATTTTAGAGGTTTTTACCAATCTTAATGATTCTGTGCAGTATTTCACTGCCATGACCTTTAAATTCTGCTCTTGACAGAAGAGCATTAATGAGCTCAGTCCCTGCCCTCAGCCTCTTCAGTGCATTTCTGACCCTGACTGAAAAATAAAAGTCTGAAGGGCAGGGAAATCTCTTATTAAATCCACTGATGAATCTGAGGGATTAGAGGAAGCTTCCAGACAACACAGCCACAATGTCTACCTGGAGGAAAGGTTTAATTGGCTGCAATTTGAATCGCCAGACTTCTGAGCAAAATTATAAACACATTGGTAGATCTCACTTAGGTCACTGGTTTTAAGTGCAGGTAAATCGAGTCTGAGAGGGGTTTGAATCTGCTTCTCATTCTATTATGCTGTGCTGGAATGGATGACCTACTGGGCACTGGTCTACCAGCCTGGGACTGTATGGGTTGCAAATTTAGAAGGACATAATTGTCAACAGACCCAACATATGGCCTGAAGTCAAATCCGTAGCAGGTGTTGGCAGGAGCAATAGCCTGCTGTAACGTGGTGAAAATGCCCAGGTAATTATCTGCCCTGGGGAGGGAAAGGGATTGCTGCAAGCAGATGATCTGGGGCAGCATGACAGCAAGATTACTGGCTCATAAAGCTGAAGGAAATGAAATTGCTACTCCTAACACAAAGGCATTTTGGAGATCAAGGAAGAAGGAAAGCACAAGCCTCTTGCTGTCTCTAGTGCAGTGCTTTGTGCATGCTAAAGCAGGTGAGGCTACAAAGCTGAGTGAAGAGAGAGGTGCAATTTCAAAATGACATTTTCCCAGGGGAAGGCTGCTGCTTTTCGCTGGAGGAAGAGCATTTCTCCTCCTGAGCTCGTGCGTTCCCACAGAGGGTTATTTCAATGTCATCACTGACAGCTAAAGTGCCTCTTAGGAGAGCAGGCACATCACCAGGAGGACACAGTCATTTCCTCCCTTTTAATCAAGAGGGAGTTTTGGCCAACTCTACCATTAGCAAGTTGATTTATCTCCCACTGATTCAGCGGTGTCTTAAAGCTTGTCCTGCTCCCAGGCTTTCTGCTCCATGTCTGTGTTCAGGGTCCTAGAGGCTTCTGCCTCCACGTTTTCTTTGAAAAAAAGGGGATTTTTTTCTCCAAGCATCCAGTTGGGCAACTGATTGGATCTGTAACAGTTTTGCATCACTTACATATCTCTCTTCAACCTAGTGGAAACCAACTAATTTTAGAAAAAACTAAAAGACAACCCTGCTGTAAAAATTGTAACCGTGGAAACTCAAACTATTTCTTCACCTTTTCTATAGCATTTGAACTTCTTGAAGTCCATTTCCCCAAAAACACTTCAGGTTTCTCTCCCACGAACGTTTATGAGAAGAGCAAGGAGCCTGCCATTCCTCTTGTGAGATCTCTTATTCCTCTTAAAAGCACTGACTTCATCAAATTCAAATGTCATCTCAGAAGTGGAATTAATTACTGTTTGCAGTCTTTGTAGGAATTTTTAATCAGTTTTCCTGCTATGGCAACCCACGTGCTTGAGGAGCACCACAGCCCTCTCTTCCATCTCCACCCCATGCTCCCAATGAAAACACACACACCACAAATACACGAGAGCTGAGCCACAACATTGCTACTTACTTCTGGAATATAAAAACTCCTACAATTATGATAAATGAAATGAGATCAGATGTGATCCAGATTAGGCGGTACTCGTCTGGAGGCTGGAAGACAAAGAACAGGAGCAGATCTTAAAGCTGTGTATACGCACAGGGAGACCACACACTGCTGAAGTCACCACCATGGCAGAAAGAATCACAGAATCACAGAATGGTTTGGGTTGGAAGGGACCTCAAGGATCACGAAGCTCCAACCCCCCACCACACGCAGGGCCACCAACCTCCACATCTCACAGCAGCCCAGGCTGCCCAGGGCCCCATCCAACCTGGCCTTGAACACCTCCAGGGATGGACGGGGCACCCACAGCCTCTCTGGGCAGCTGTTCCACCACCTCACCACCCTCTGAGTAAAGAAAAGCTGCAGGGCTCACAAGTAAATCATGTTTATGACATTTCTAGTGTCAGCCTGTCACTTGAGGTGGCATTATCAGGAAGCAAACAGGAAGAGCTTTAAGCTTTAAGCACTTTGCACGTGCTGATGTTTTCTCAAGAGCTTTGTGGGCTGGAAGTTCCCTATCTCAGCTGTACCTCAGGGTGAGGTGAGAGGCTCTTTGGAAATCCAAGCCTGTGGGAAAACAAAAAATATTTCTGTCGATTTCTGTCCTTTAAGGCACAGGCAACTCTTGCTACATTTGCTGGTCTAAGTAATAACTATTAATAATCAACTCCTGATGATGCTCAGAAGACACCCACCCATGACAGCCACCAGCAACAGCCAACAAACTTCTGCTTGGCCTGCCCAATCCTGAAGGACACAGTCCCAATTAAGGAAAAGGTTTCTGATTTATTAGCAGAGCAGACACAAGCATCCCAATGGCCAAAGCCATTAATGCAGACAAATAATATTTAATTTGAGAAATAGAACACAATGCAGAAGGAGGAGTTCATGCAGCAGTAGGGTGACAAAGGTAAAACCAGGTTGGGAATCACCAACATTGTACCTCTGTCTCTCAGAACAGAAAAATTAACTAATTTCTGGTCACGGCCTCTGTGTGTGCCTGAATTTATCCAGCGGGAAGAGCAGAGCAATGCTTTTAATGCTTCTGATAGACATTTCATCCTTTATTTTCAAACTTAATTATGGAAAAGAGACATCTGACGTTGTGTTGATATTGCAATAAGACCTGTCTAATTTTCTGCATTTATTAAGGCACAAAAGTGCCTTTTTCCTGATTGGAGAACACTACCACAGATGTTTTGAATGAAATCTCAGAAGGCTTCTAGGTCAGAAGAAAATCTACACATCTAAATTTTTCACTTATCCAAAGTATTCCACAACAACACCCAAAATATCAGGCTCTCCTGTGGGGACAAAAGTTGTATTTCCCATGATGTATCCCAAGGAATAGGCAGACATGAACAGAACCTCCTGGGCAAACTCTACCACTTTATATTGATGGTTGAAAAAAAGAAATCTGTAATGCCCATAAAATCCCACAGAAAGCTCTGAGTTAGCAAAGATGTTATGAGCCCAAAAACTGGAATCCAGAGAGCAACTCAAACCTTTCAGGAAGAACCTCAGAAATGCAGGCAGGACAGGAGCACCACGCTGGGCACTCATGTTAAGGACATCCAGATGGGGTCAGAACCCCAACTCAAGCTTTCCACTTACAAAGCCCTCCTGTATGGGATGCTGTGTTGGAATTCCAACAGATGGGAGAGCCCTAGGAGAAGGGCTCCAAGCATCAGCTGCTTTTCCGAGCTGACAATGAGGATTTTGGAGTAAAAAGCTGCCAGTGATGTACCCAAAACTCCTGCCAACTGTAGAGGAGAGCAGATGTTTGCAGCAGCAGAATTCAGACAGTGATAATTTCTGATGCCAACAGATCAGCCTGCTGACCATTTTCAGTTTTCCATCTTCAGCTCACACCAGTTCAAATCTGTGTTGTCAGATACAAGCAGTAGCTTAAGCTAAGGCTAATGGCATTCACAGATGCACAGATGTTCATTCATCCAGGCAGTAGTCTGGAGGTTACCCCCAACTGAAGATGCAGGCAACACCTGCTGAATTCCCCTTGTGCTCATCTTATTTCCCCTTTCCCAATGGGATCTCCCAGAGCAGTGGCAAAACAGCTGCCTCCTGTCCTACCCCCATAAAAATCTGTTACCAAAAAATAGCCCCATGACATCCATGTACACCTCTGCAGCTGAGCTTGTTTGGGGAATGCTATGATGCAAGTGTTTTTCCTGCTCTCCAATGTGAATGTTTTGTTTGGTTCAGAGACCCAAAGTGCTAGCAGAGCTTTCAGAGGGTTTATTGCCTATGTGATGGCGAAGGGCTCTGTTCCTAGTATGGAAATGGAGTAGCCAGAGGTAAAATCTGTCCTCATTTGGTATTAAAACCAGACAAAACTGCAACTCTAGTAGATGCTCAGCAGGTCTGGAAAGGTGTCTTCACACTGAAGGAATACAAAAATTTGGGTGGGTTAAATGAGACATGCAGTACCATCTCCAAGGTCCCCAAATGCTGCATGGGGAGAGACCTGAAAGAAGGGTTTGTGCATTGATCCTTCACCATCTTAGCCACACAGAGGGTGAAAACACTCAAGGCCAATGGCACACTGAACCTGAACATCCTTGGAAAAAGCCCCTAGTAATATGGATGCAGTGAACAGCCTCTAAACCTTCCCCATGGTGTTCCCTACTTCCAGGGGTTCACAGCTGAGCTCTGCGCTTACCATCAACCAGATGGGAAAAGGCACCTTGCGAAGGACGTGGGAGCTGTCGGAGGTGACCGACGGGACACCAGTGCACCACAGGATGGAGTACAGCCAGGGCTCATTCACAGTGTACAGATTCACGCTCAGGTTTGCTGCCATGTAATCTCTGCCAGAAGGAAGAGAGAGTGAGGGGTGAGTCCTGCAATCATCAGTGCCTCGTCTCATTGAATCGTAGAATCATTACGGATGGAAAAGACCTCCAAGAACCCCACATCCCACTCCAATCCGTCCCTCCGTGCCCTCTGAACGTGTCCCTCACTGCCACATCCCCACAGATCTGAACACCTTCGGGGATGGTGACTCCACCACCTCCTTGGGCAGCCCGTGCCTGTGCCCAACTGCTCTTCAGAGAAGAAATGATTCTTAATATTCAACTTGAAATCTCCATCTCAGAGAACTCTCATCGTCTGCACTGCTGAAACACAGACATGTTAGCTATGAATCACATGAAGTAGGTTTTTAAAAGGGCACAGTCACCTCGTGGGCAAGCCAATGGCACTGCAATCATGTGGCTGGAATGCACAAGCTTTCTTTTCCTCCCAGGCACTGCCTGCCCCAGGACTCAGCCCACTTCAGACACACCATCATAAAGGACAGATGCACCACCTCATCATGTGGATGTAAAAACATCTACCTCAGAAGCTCATCATGTTTCACAGGCAGTGTACTTAATTAAAAACTGATCGAGTTGGCAACATCGGTTCCTACAGCTCCCATGCCCTTGTTTTAGGGACAGTTGCAGGGATACATCTTCCAGTTTCCAGAGCTGGCATATGTTCCTCTCCAGGAGACAAAGCAAACAGCTAGGGGCCATATTCTCAGTTATTCTCTCTTTCCAGCCCCAAATGTATAATAAGACAAATTATTTAAATATAGGGCTTTTTTTCCATCTGAAAACACGTTTTCGTTTCTCAAATACTTACGCAAGGAATAAATTCTAACTCTAAAAAAGGGAAAAGGTCTCTATGAGAGACAACCCACGCTTTCTGAGAAAAGGGCAAAGCCATAAGCCAGCACTGTGCATCGTTCAGATACACACTGCCAGATGTAGGCTGCACATGCTGTGACAGTCTCATTAAAGACGAGGCCCAACCACTCTAAACAGGTGACAGCAACAGAACATGCGAACTGCCTGCCAAAAAAGAGTTCTAAGAGCTAGATTAGACACTGGATTAATCAAGAATCTGTCACAGAAGCTCTGGAGCACATTAACAGATAACAGGGCAGCTGCTGGCGGAGATGAAAACAAAGTCACCTTTTTCCAGGGATAACAATAAGGAATAAGAATAAGGAATGTTCACAGATCTGTATTCCAGAAAGGATCATCATGTATGAGACACAGATGTGGCACCGAGAGACAAGTTTGGGGGCATTGTGGCGATGGGTTGATGGTTGGACTTCATGATCTTAGAGGTCTTTTCCAGTCTTAACGATTCTATGAGGCAAATGAGCAATCCTGGGAACAGCCTGGATTCTGGGTAACGGGAGGGACGAGCTTGCACAGCTCAGGTTTTTTAACAGCAAGTCCATCTGAAACAATGCCTGCATGCAGACAAGTCCTGGGATGGTCAAGAAAGATGCTGCTGGGACAGGTATGCATGCGTGGCTGTAGAGCAGCGTGCTACCAACCAACACCACATCCAAAGGGAGGACTCTACCTGACATCCTCGTTCGTGACCTTGGTGTAACGCAGGTTGAGCTTCACGATGCCCTTCTCTCTCAAGCGCTCTGCATCCAACTTGAGGCCAGAAGTCTGCTGGAAAGCTGGAGCAATCTGCCTGACCAGCTGCCGCTCCGTGTCCGGCAGCCACATCACCTGCAGAGGCAGAGGGAGGTCAAGGCAAAGAGGGTTCACAAAGCAGATAACACCAGCCAAGGGTTGCAGATAACCAGTTTACATTAAGCCAGAAGCAAATATGCACGATAGATTTTGCCTTATTTGTCATACAAACAGTCCAGGAGAGGCACACGGCCTCCTGGATTTATATCCAAATGCACTTCAGGATGGTTGGGGAACACAGAGAAATGCATAGTGCATGAAAACTAGGAGGTGAAAAGGGTTGAGATAGAAACAGATCAAGCCAAGGGCTCATCAGGTGAGGCCTAGTGCACCCCACACGTAACAATCTGTCTTCCCTGCCCAATTCAGGGCGCAGGGACTAATGCTGACAGCACAAGATGGTGCAGGAGAAGCCTCTCAACATCCCATGGCTGAGATTAGTTTTATTCACTCTCTTTCATTAGGGCTACATCTCTTCTAACCCAAGGCAAGGATTTCCCAGAGTTCACACCAGGCTTTGAAAATGTGTCAGATCAATTACTGTTGACAGGCTCAGGTGCCAGACATAAAGTGGATGCAGGAGCCAGGCTGGGCACTTCTATTACTTGTGCCATACAGAGGGTGGGATGATTATGGCAGTACCACGGGGCTTTACACTGCTTTAACCCACATGTTTAAGACCTCATCAATGTTCATTAGTGACCAAACGTTTGGCTTCAAACTTGGGTGAAAAATACAGCTTCACCACCCCCACATTGCTTTGCTCACTGTTTTTCCAGGGCTCTTCATCCCTCTGTGGGTGGTGACAGGACAAGGGGGGATGGCTTTAAAGTGAGCCCGGGGAGGTTTAGGTTGGATATGGGGAGGAAGTTTTTCAGCCAGAGGGTGGTGAGGCACTGGCACAGGTTGCCCAAGGAGGCTGTGGGTGCCCCATCCCTGCAGGCATCCAAGGCCAGGCTGGATGTGGCTCTGGGCAGCCTGGGCTGCTGGTTGGCGACCTGCACACAACAGGACCTGGGTGAGCACTGTGCTCCTTTTAAATCCAGACCATTCTATGATTCTATGATTCTAGAGAGGACAAACTAACAAGGCTGGCTGGACACTGACTTCTAGCTCTGAGCCATTGCAGTTAACTGCTTGGCCATTATAGGAAAGAAAGTCTGGAGGAGGCCTCCTTTTGCTGCCCCAGTTTATGGCTGCTATCTCCCATGCTCCAGACAAGCAGCTATGTAAATAGCTTGGGTCCAACTTCTCAACAACCTTCTTGATGGTTCTGGATAGTGGCCATGAGGTTTCTTTAAAGACTTCTTTCTTCCAGGACAAAGAGATTCAGTTCTCTCAGCCCCTCCTCATACAACCCCTAATCAATCTGTAGGATTGATCTTAGTTTATTAATATTTGTCTTCTGGAATCCCCACACTGGACACAGTTGCTGAGCAATGGAAATAATCCCATCTCTTGATCAAGAAGCTATCCTATCATGAGTATAGGCCAAGGTTGCCTTTTTGCTGCCAGGGTATATTGCTGCCACCAGAAGGCAGCAGGCTCTCAAAGGTCCATGCTCAGGGTGGCCTCTGGGACCACCAACCTGCAAGCATTTTCCTCCCCAGCACAGCTTCCAAGTAACAACCCAAATCAAGCATCCAAATGGACCAAATAAGGCACTCAGAAACTCAGGGAATCCATAAGGATGTTCAATTTTGGAAATACCACCAATCCCACAGAACTCACAGCTCGTTGCTGAATTCCCGACGCCAGGATGGTCTTCAGGGTGATGTTGATGTAAGACGTGTAATAGGGATGATCCAGTGGCAGGTCCTGGAAGCTCAGGATGAGTGATGTGTTATCCTTGATCACCTCCAGCATATCTGCTAACTTGCAGACAGACTGGTTTGCAGCTTCCAAGTAGTCAGACCTTGAGAGGGATCCAACTGTCCAGAAAGGGTCGTTCTGAAAGTAAAACATCCCAGCATCACCACCATGAAGCACAGGCTCCCCGGGTGCAGGTGGAGCTCCCTTCCCAGCCCATCACAGCAGCAGCAGGGGATGCTGACAACTACATTCAATGCCCATCTAGGACTTTGTTGAAGTGTTTCTCCATGCCTCAGCTTCCCCACCCAAGGGAACTAGGAGCAACATGAGAGGAGCTATGGGATGCTGGAGAAGATGGGCAGGAGGACATTTA
This sequence comes from Perdix hodgsoniae, assembly GCA_035772895.1. Taxonomy (NCBI): domain Eukaryota; kingdom Metazoa; phylum Chordata; class Aves; order Galliformes; family Phasianidae; genus Perdix; species Perdix hodgsoniae. The sequence continues at coordinate 162,328 of JAPSGF010000161.1, forward strand.
GAAATGACCGTGACTTAAAGGACATCTCCAAAACCAACCTTCCAGCTGCTGTCTTTGTCCCTCTCACCTAGCAAGAGGCATTTTCACAGCATTCCCACTCCAACAACCACATCCGTAGGCCCAGCAAGTCTCTATGCCACAGCACAGACAGCTGTTATTCAGATTTCCCCACCACAGATCAGAACAGGGTGATGCTACTGCAGCTCAGGTTACTACCAAGCAAGCACTGAAGGACCTTCAAACAGACACATGAAACCAGTATCTGAGCTTGCACCATTGCGGTAAGCTATGTTCAGGCTTGCTGCAACGTGCCATGCTGCTGCGGCCCTCTTTCCAGACTATAACTAATGCCTTCCAGGAAGGTTATGGCTACAGGCTACAGAAAGCAAGCCCACCTGTAAGCTGGCTGAACACCAAAAGATGGATCAGCCCATTCCAAGGCAATTCCTTCTCTCCTGGGCTTTGAAAGCTGAACATCTCTGTAGATTTTTTTTTTTTCCATTTCAGAAACAATTACCTCCAAGCAGAAATTAAGGGAAAAGTAACAATACAACATAGTCTCTTTTCTGTTTTCTTTATAGTCATATTTCCCTTTCCAGGGGGATGTTGGGAGTCCTAAGTAGTATCAACCAGGCATTAAGGTCCCTCCTTCCAAGTGGTGGAAGAAGTAGAGAAAAGCAGTCTCTCTCCCCTACCCCAGGTTGCAAGGCAGAGAGAGGACCAAGCAACTCAAATTCCCATAGAGTGCTCCTGGAGGTTAGGCCACTGCTCCAGCCTTGTGCAACACTACCTAAAGGCAGCTATGAATGCTTAGGGTGGGATGTCAAACTACATGATTAGCAGTGGACTGAACTACATACAATTTATAGAGGCTTGGTCTAGATGCAGTTCTCTCTAGATGCATTCTACTGAGAAGCACCTCAAAGAGGGTTTAGGCAGAGCTTTCATCCCATGACCATGACTGCAGGACATCCTACAGGTACGCACCCGTAGGAACCACTCTCCAGCATTGAGCATTTCCAGGTCTGTCCAGTTGAACATGGAAGAGTGTTCGTAGGCCCGCCCTGGAAACACTTCCTCCACGTTCGTTGTTCTCCTGAGTGTCTTGTCATGCATCAGAAATGGCACCCCATCATAGCTGCAAACACACAGACTCCATTACAGGTTGAGACAAAAACCATGTAACACTTTGCTAGAGAAATGGCCATCTCCACTCCAGCCTCTCCCATGGCTTTAAGGACCACATCAAAATCACTGCGAAGATCTTGACCAACTTAACCCATCCCCAACAGCCTCAATACCAGCTGAAATGAGACTTACCCAGAGGAAAAATGTTTTAGAAATCTGCTAGATGCCTGCATTATCCATCCCATCCTTCTCCAATTCACAGATTTTTTGAGTGCCAAACTCATGCATCGCAGAATCCCAGAATGGCTTGGGTTGGAAGGGACCTCAAAGATCATTTAGTTCCAACCTCCTGCTGCAGACAGGGCTGCCACCCACTGAATAACACAATCATCAGGTTGCCCAGGGCCCCATCCAAACTGGCCTTGAGCACCTCCGGGGTGCTCAGACAGGGTTCTCAGCTCAGCTCAGCTCAGCTCAGCTCAGCTCAGCTCAGCTCAGCTCAGGGTTCACAGCTCAGACAAGACCAGCCACCATGAACGCTCAACACCAACCAAAGATGCCTGCAATGTCTGTAGCTCCAAAAACTGTCAGTGTTTTTCCATACCTTCATCCACAGACATGCATCCACACAAGTGCAAGCTATTCTCAAATGGTTAATAAGTAGATGATGAGCAAGATTTTCAATAGCTCCCAGTCTACCCAAGAACTTAATGCTTATGGGCCTCCAACAAGATGCAAGGGCTAAAAGCTACTAAAATTGCTCTTAAATAATCTTTTCCATTTTGAAACTGGTTTGAGGAGACAGCCATGCTCACATGAGTAGCTACGCTCACGCAACTTAAAGAAATCCATCTTAAAGAAAACCCACCTCTCAGAAGAAACCAAATAGGCAAGTGCATTCCCTGTGTTTTTTAAGCCACCTAGACAGAACAGAACAACAGTTCTGGGAAGCCTATGAAGCTCTTCAAGCTTTCTTTCAGACCAATTTTCTGTGGCTGGATCGTTGGTGGGATAATGAAGGCTTTTATTAAAGGCTGGAGGACAATTGTCTGCACTCAAAAATCAAGATAAACTCTGCACAGCCAGCCTGATTACGGTGACATTTTCCAAAGCAAAGTGCCCATCTTCATACGAGGCAGATAATGTCCGGAAATGAGATGGGGTTAAAAAACAAAACCCATTTGAATTAGGAGATAACTCTGAGCACTCACCCACAGAACTACAGGGAGTACAAGACAACAATTGGGAATGATGGAGTAGATGATGTCCCACCTTTATCACTGCCTGCTGAAGTCCCTTATCACAAAGGTCACGTGCATCTTATTTGCTGTTTATGGTGGGCACCATGCCAACCACGTCCCTCTCCATCCAAAGCAGCATGCTGTACCTATTCAGTTACCCCTTCACAATGATGAATAATGTCATTTTTGAAAGAAGGATTTTATTCCTAATATCCCAACTCTTCCTTCGTCTCTCTACAGTGACTCCCCAGGGGAAGAAGTTCCTTCAGTTTTCATGCTCTTTCAAACAGTTAGGGAAAGAAAGAAAGCACCGCAACGATTAAGCTCCAGAATCTCATCTTCCACCAGGCAAAACTACCTTTCCAACCTTCAAAGAGAGCGGGAAAAAAAAAAACAACGAAAGCAAGAAAATACCAGCCTTGTGTCCTAATTGTATTTATACCTGGAACTCAGAAAACTGAGGGATCACCAAATAAGGCACTGCATCTCCCTTCATGCCACTTCCACCCTCTTGCAATACATGCAAAAAACAGTTCAGAAAGGAAGACTTAGACAACAATCACACTCCTGGAATCAAGCACGGTTCTTAAAGTAACTCTAAATGACATCTAAATTGGCCTCGTCAACTCAACACTTGCCTGCAGGGAAAGATTTTTTGATGGGCAACTGTCTGACCAGGGTCCTCCTTCCCCTGCAGTAATGTGAAGTGAAGGAGGGCAGGGCAATGATTTTACTCCTGTGCTGCTAAATCACTGTAGGCAGTTTTGCAAGGCTGGTAAAACCCTCCTGAAGACCTGCAGAACAAGGAAGTCACTTTGGGGTCATGTCTTTCTCTGCTCTGCCCAGTAAAAGTCATTTTTAAGCATTTCTTATTTCTTATCCTTTTCCCAAGACCAGCTGACTTCAAGCCATGACAGAAACCAGGTGCAGTGTGTCACTGCAGTAAAGCAAGTTCTAGGATAAACAGGTTCATTCCTATTATTTTCATAAGAAAAGGAATTCAGGTTCTCTCAAAATGACAACTTCACCTTCAGCCATCATCTCAGTGGAATGATTTGTAGCATCAGTGCACTGCAGGTAGACACAGCTAGGAGTTCACAGAATCACAGAATCATTACAGTTGAAAAAAGACCTCTAAAATCCCCAGGCCCAACCCCAACCCCTTCCACCCTGCTCTCTGACCATGTCCCCTGTCACCCCTTTTCAGGAACACCTCCAGGGATGGCGACTCCTCCACCTCCATGTGCAGCCTGTTCCAATCTGTCACCACTCTTTCTGAGAAGAATTTTTTTCTAATATCCAACCTAAGCCTCCCCTGGGAGTTATCAGATACGTTCACCATGAGAGCCCCTTTCAATGGGAAAGACCAGTATCAACCAGGCAGCACAGACTCAGTAGCATAGGTTGGGCTGTGCATAGAGAAAGCTCACGCCAAGTATGACACTGGCTTACCTTAGTACGACGTCAGCCTGGACTCCATATATCTTCTGCTCCACCGCCTTCTGAAAGGACATCAGGGTATTTTCTGGTGCCAACTGTGACCAAGAAAAAAAGAGCAGTAGAAGTGTAGCAGTAAGTGGGCACACGTATAAAACACACAGTCTGAAGATGACCAACGCTTCTGACCCCACTGAGGGTCTTCCACACTCAAGATGGAGCTCGGTGCAGGCACATCATAGCCTGCAGCACTAGAAAACCAAATAGGAAATTGGGGGATGAGAGATTTGCTCAGTGTGGTCCCCAAACAGAGGACCCACAGAAAGCAATCATTCATGTGATGCCAATTCTCTATCCACAGGCTCTGTGTAGAGCTACCTTAATGGTTCTTTATTCTCTTGCTTTCCTATGCAAACAGTGATTAAGACGCCACTATGGAATAAAGAAGGTCTGTAGATCAGGGTATAACACCTACCATGGGGAACAACGAGGCTGCAGGCCCTGTAGAAAACATTTCATTGTCGCATCTCTCCATCAGTAAAGTAATCAATCATTAAAAATAAATATCAGTCGATTTCTCTTAATAACAGATAGTCCAACAATGAAGCAAAATTAGCCTTAGGCCTAGGAAACGTATCCCTATAGTAATCACAGATAAAGACTCAAATGTTAGTTCAAATTCATCCCTGTAAAATGGACCAGATGGCAGCAGAATTAGTCTTTGTTAAAAACAATACAGGATGAGAATGAATGCTTTGTTCTCCTACAAAATCAGCACAGTTAAACCCAAAATGCCCATAAACTGACAGGCAGAGCAGGAAAAAAAATCCAGACAGCTACAGAGAGAACCTGACAGGCTGCACTGAAATGCAAGCACACCAAAATAAAGCAATTTTGAAAAATCATTTTCTTATTTTCCAGTTCTGCTGTCAGGTTTAGTGCACCTGTAGCATCCTCTTCTTCCACTCACCCCATAAGGAACAGCAATTTCCATCAAGGGACAATAAGGATTCACAAGCCATGATTTTCAACGGTCGCTTAGCAATTGGGAAGAGGATAACTTTAAGAACAAAGACCTAAAGGCACCATGCAAGCAACATGCACAATGAACTTTTGTATTTAAGGCATCTGCCCAGAGAGGCTGTGGGTGCCCCGTCCATCCCTGGAGGTGTTGGAGGCCAGGTTGGATGGGGCCCTGGGCAGCCTGGGCTGCTGTGAGATGTGGAGGTTGGTGGCCCTGAGTGTGGTGGGGGGTTGGAGCTTCGTGATCCTTGAGCTCCCTTCCAACCCTGGCCATGCTGTGATTCTATGATCCTATGATCTTTAAGGCGCCTTCATTTTCGTATCAACTGACTGATTTAAACACTCAGGTCGAGAAGCACTGGGGCAAAATAACCCAAGCAAACACCGTTCAGAAATGGCAGCAACACAACCTTGGCACAGATACAGACTGCCCGCACTGAATGCCTCTGGCTCAGATTCACACACCAACATCAGTACAGTTTTCTGTTCGTTCAACAAAATCAACACTGAGGTGCATCATCTCCCCCCAAAAAAGCTCCCAGTCAATGCCTGGCTGGAGCCAACATCCCACCACATCCCCTCGCCCAGCTGGGTCACACAAGGTCGGGTGAAAAGAGCTTTTTGCAAGAGATGCACGATGCCCAGAGTTGTCACCAGGGAGCAGCAGCCCCGCAGGGATCCCAACCTCAGCTCCTCAGCTTTCAGCATCTCGGGTTTCTTCTCCAAGTAGCTCGTGTTTCCTCGGGGTGAGCCCTGCAAGGCGATCCACTACCCGGTGCTGGGCAGCGCTCAATATTTGCTTTTAAGAGGCTGCAGGGGTTGCAAGGAAATAAAGCAGGCAGTGTTCAGATCAGAGACTAGAAACTCCAAGGCAATGAGAGACCACCAGCCAGGAAGCCAGGAAGGGTTGGTGGCTGGATGCAGCACAGGTCCCAGCACAAGAGGTGACACCGAGCTGCTGAACCCGTGTCCCTACAGGCAGCCTCACCAGGGATGCAAATGTGCCAGGAATAGAAAACAAAATGTGCTGAGTTGTAAATCATCTCTTGGGCAAAGGAAGACTGGAAAAGGCAGGCTGGACTACCTCCACTAAGCAATCGATGTAAAAGCCTTCAGCAAGGGTAGGACAAAGATGAAGGGCACTGCTGTTACCCACCTGTGCAATTAAAAGCACACGTTGCATGAATTAGGGCTAAAGGAGAGCAAAGAAGCCTGGCCAGAACAGCAGCATCCCTCTGTAAAGGTGGGGAAGGGTGGCCAAGGTCTCCTCCATCAGCTAGGCTGGGGAAAAGTGAATTCAGACAGAGCCAAGACTGCACATAGAAGTAAAAAATGAAAGCCACATAGGAAAACGGTCTTTTGGAGATGGGATTTTAGGATTTCAGTCTGTCAGAAGGGAAAAAATTGGCCTTATAAAGACAACAGGGATGCTCATGCATCTTAGTGGCAGTGCTTAATAACAGACCGCACTGAGACGGAGTTCAAAACAGTCTGCCATGATGGCCCCATCCCCAGCACTGAGAGATATGACTGAGCCCAACCCCAGCGGAGACAAGATCCCAGTCCCAGGAGGGGAATATTTCACCCTGCATCATCTTCAGTCCCTACACAGGTTGCTGGCCAAGCTTTGCTCTTCCTCAGGGACAAAACTGAACCCCATCAGTGGCATGCAGGTGCTCAGATAGGAGGCACATCTATTCCTTTCCAAGGAACTCAATCTCCAGAAACTAATAAGTTAAACAAGCTCACAGACATGCACGTCTATGCTGGGGTTGGACTTGATGACCCTTATGGGTCCCCTCCAACTCAGGATATTCTATGATTCTGTGTTGCTATTTCAGCTTTGAAGAGGAAGCAGTATTTTGAAAAATATTCCAAAAACAGATTGATACTTCAGTTCTGACCATCAAAATGCACTCTCAGGAGCTTTAACGTCATCTTAATCACAAGCACTAGAAGTGGAGAGCATCACCCTGAAGAGCATCACAGATGGGAGAACATCCCTGGCTGCCTTGAACCAGCAAGCGTCACAGAGGTCAGCAGAGGGGTTCTGTGCAGTGCTGTGCCCCACGATGGTGTCATGTCCCATCAGTGTAAGTAACTGCATCTCCAAATGAATCCATCACTGATGTGGAAAGCTGTCCTTCCGGTCCTTCAAACCTTTTCAGCTGACTCTAGCCTCAAGGAGACTGAATGAGCCACTACACCAATGACACAACCCAGCAGAGCTCAACTAGAAGCCAAGAAGGCAAGCTTATATCTGTCCCCTAAAATCAAATATTGCTTGTTCATAGAATCATAGAATGGCTTGGGTTGGAAGGGACCTCAAGGATCATCAAGCTCCAACCCTCAAGTTCCTCTGGTACCTCTTTGGAAACAGGACCTGTCTATACAGCATGAGCTTGTGAATATAGAAAATCAGAGTCACAGATGTTTGCGTTGTCCCTGCCAGCGTCTGTGTCTCTCCGGGAGAGATGGAGCTGAAAACCCCAGGTGCTGAATGTGACATGCAGAGATGTGTCTAAGGGGGACAACGGCTGGTGCAAAAGTTGCTTGCTGTTTCACAGCAAAACTGCAGAACTAAATAAATACATAATCCTGCCCACTTTATCTGATGACTTTCCTCCTTAATACAATGCCATCAAGCAAATGATATCTAAATCCCAAATCTGGGTTTGCAGCAATCCAGTGCAAATGGACACAATCTGCTGATTAAGAAGTCAGCGTCGTGATGAAGGGAGCAATGACCTCCAAACCCATTCCACCAACTATGCCAACTTCCACTGAAGGCCACAGACAGTCCCCTGTGCAGCTTCTTAAAGCTGCTCCTCCTCTGCCCTTGGTTTGATAGTTTCAAACCCCTGCAGGAATCAGCCTGCTATTCAGATTTCTCCTGTGAGTGAAGACACAGCCAGTCATTTCTAGAAAACTGCCCAAGAATGAACTCATTTCGACTACTTCTGTGCTCAGAAGCAAATACTTTCATAAGGAGCACTGAAGTCAAGAGCTCTGGACCTTCCTTAATGAATATTGTGAAAGTGCACAGCCAGCTGGACATCACTACACTGCTTTCCTTCTAATTAGCACTGCATCACTATCACTACACTGCTTTCCTTCTAATTAGCACTGCATCACTACATCTGCATGCTAGGGAGGCTAATGATGAAGCTTGCACAGAAGAAGCAAATTTGTTCCAAACCCTAATTGCAGCCACAACAAGTTCTGAGGATTCTTTTCCCATCCATAAGCATCATTTTCAAATTTGGTTTTAGCTCTTTGTTTCCCATGTCTCCTTGTGAGCCAATAACTGGACTTAAAACACAAGGTGTGATGAGGGCAATACCTGAGAATTGGAGTTTTCCTTCCCATGAAACGATGTCCTTTGGATGTTTTCTTTGTGGCTGGGATCTGCCAGCACTTTTACTTTCATTATTAAGGTCCCCCTGTGCCACTATAAGGCAGTAACAGCACTGTTTTTTTAAAAAAAAGCATCTTTAATCCTCAGTAATTCAAGGTATTTTGCAGAGCGCCTGCATCTAACATTTCTAGAAAATGCTCTACTAGACTGAAAAGAAGCGAAAAAGTGCAAAGCAATAATACTGCCTCAGAGAGCAGGATAGAATTTTAAGCAAAAAAAGCATTAGAGATTTAATGAGAAAGCATGCGAGATCCCATTTTTGGTGCATCACATGCAGAAGTCAAACCTTGACTTAATTAAAGAATGCCTCTGTATAGACTGGTTCCATGAATACAAGCTCCTCTCCAGGTCTGACAGAAGATGTGAGTTCTGTCTGCTGCTATAAATTGGACCTCTGGACTGGTTTCCTGGCCATATCTTTAATAGTTAGGGGTAAATAAATGGTAACAGAAAGAAGTCACCAGGTTCTCACTAGCTGAAGGCCCTCCAATAACATTACAATGACATTACAAGATGGCAAAACACCATCTCAGAATTACCAGCGTTTGTCAGAATCTTTACACACTGGCACAGGTTGCCCAAGGAGGCTGTGGGTGCCCCATCCCTGCAGGCATCCAAGGCCAGGCTGGATGTGGCTCTGGGCAGCCTGGGCTGCTGGTTGGTGACCTGCACACAGCAGGGGGTTGGAGCTGGGTGAGCACTGTGCTCTTCTGCAACCCAGGCCATTCTACCATTCTATGATCTTCACCTACAGGTACATTAAAAAAAGAAAAAGCAACAGAAACCACAACTCCACATGTGTATATTGCTGGAATTCTCCTGAAAGCAAAGCCACATGTTCCTTGCCAGGGCAAAACATTCCCCTTTAACGTCCCAAAAGGCATCATAGAACCACTGAGTCTGGAGAAGACCTCTAAGGTTATCCAGTCCACCCATCCACCTATCACCAATATTTCCTCACTAAACCACGTCCCTTAGTGCCACATCTAAACATTTACTGAACACCTCGAGGGACGATGACTCAAACACCAGCTCCACAAAGAGCTTCATCCCACTAACGGGTCCTTTTCCACCCCAAACTCGTGCAAAGCCAAAAACGCCCTTCCCTGCACAGTGCCTGTGCATGGCGTGGAGACAGCTGCTGCCTGCCAACGAGAGCTCAACTGCACGCGAGCCCCGCGTGCTCTGTGACACACAGACAGATGTTGGGATGGTGCTGTTGCAACATGCTGAGAGCCAGCTGTCTGGGTGGGTTGCCAAAACGTTCATTTCGATGCTATTTGTAGCCTCCAGCTCCAAAATTAGGAGCCGTTCTCATCTCTGACATGCTGGGATTGGTTCCAAAGCTTTAGCCCTATGGGGTTCCTTGTTTATTATTTTTACTTCTATTATTTATTCATTTTAAGAACCAGCAGTACCTTTCCGGTCCCAATAACAAGAGGTAAATTTTTAGGTTCAGTGCATTTCCTAAAGCTGAAATATTGAGTATCCCAAGTTCTTTGGGTTCATTTAGGCTGAGAGCTTCACGATCCCTGAGGTCCCGTACAACCCAAGCCACTCTATGATTCTATCTCTGGGTGGTTTACCTGCAATTTATGGTCAAATTTTTCTGAGGGTAAAACTAAAAGCAAGCAGAACTCGATATCATGGAGAGCACCTTCTTCAGATCTCAAACCAAAACACAGCTTGTTTCAGCTCCAAGCACCCCACAAGGGAAGGCATCTCGGAGAAGACTTTAAAGAAGCAAATGGCGACTGAAACTTGTGTCTAGTTGGATTAAATTATGCATTTTTACTTTAGATTTGGTCCCAGCTTTGTCTCCCACTCAAGTTTTGGTGTATCTTCAGTGTAAATATCACAAGGACTCAAATCTATTGGCACTGAAGACAGAATACAACTAGATTGCTGAAAATAGAACAAAAAGGATGGAGGAACAAGGACACCTGCTTGTAATGCCATCAAGCTACATTAACATGCAAAAGTTTCAGAGACCCCCATCTCCTGTTTTAGGGTGTCTAATGACCCTCATACCCAGCAGCACAACAGCCCTTCAAAGTGACAGACGTCTGGTGCCCTCACAGCCTCACGAACCACTGCTATTACACTGATGCTCTCCTGGGAGTCCAGATGGAAAGAAAGATGCTGAAGAGTTAACTTAAAAAGAGCCTTTGAAAAGAAACAATTGATTAACTAAGAGAAAGGGATTTTTAGATAGCACCCTGATAGGACAAGACATTTAGCACAATGAGAAATGGACACGACTGGATGATATTTAGGCAAGGGAAAGGAGGAGTTATACAGAAGAGCATTTCCAGAGATGAATTAAAGAGCAGAAAAGGATGACACCAAAGAGATATCTCTTGAAGGAGCATTGTCACCATTACAAACTGACAGCCACCGTGGAGACAGTAGGTCACCTGTACTGCAAAGAGCTGTGCCTCATCTAGGTACTGATGCCTAGATGCTTCCCAGTTTTTCTTCTCTTTCTGCTTAGAATGCAAGGACACACTCCTCCACCAGCATTTTAAGATAAATTATATGAGCCACTTGGCCTTGTTCCTCATTTTTTTCCTCCACAGAAGAAAGCAGTTGAGTTGCACCCAGATGCTGCAAAGGATGCTCTCAGATATTCTACAGGAACGAGAGAAGGGAGATAGGCTGGGTGCACGTAGGGAGGACAGCAGGTTGTAAAGCACAAGGGAAGTTCATTGCCCATGTATGAGGAGCAGTCTACCTCAACATGCTGGGTGAATCAATGTATTGGGTCACGCATTCCTCAAGAAGAACTCACACATGGATTTTTTCCAAGAAAAGGCTCAGTTTCACCATTCTTTTTCCTTAAAAACCACATGCTATGATTTTTAATGTTTTTTTTATGCTCCATCTCTCCAACAAATCTTTTATCTCAGGACAGCATGCATCTTCATCTCATAGATCTCCTACGCTGGCTGTCATGAGAACAGCTCTAAGCTACTTGTATCTTTCTAGCGTGAGAACATGGGTCATGTAAATGCAGCATTACAGACCCAATCCTGCCAGACTGGTGAAACAAGCAGCTGCTGGGCTCCACCAGAGAGCCTGCTTGTCTGCACAGCTCACAAATCACATGTCTTGCTTCAGGAGATCTGAAAGAAACCTTGCAGTGCTGTTTATCATCTCCAGCCCCACTGGATCCAGCATCACCTCAGGATCCAAACTCCCAGGCTTTGATCTGGGTAGTGCTCAAGGGAGGATGTCTGCTGTCCTACAGCCTGGTCTCCACACTCCTCTCTCAGCTGTTTCTTCTCTCTAGCTTTGCTAGGCTCCATCTCTCCAAATTAAACCTACATACAATTGGGTTCAACAGCAAAAGTGTACTAAGTAGCCCTGAGAAAACATGATCCTATCAGAAGAAATGCCTTTTGGCAGGGCTTCAAAATCATGACTGTTCAGGCATACTTGGCATTGCACAACCTTAGGACTTGCACTATAAGTTAGATAAAGCTTTCCAGACTCAGGATGTCATTAATTGGAGCAGGTTGCTCAGGAAACTGATGGAGCCACTGTCCCTGGAATTGTTCCAGAACTGTGGAGATGTGGTACTGAGGGACACAGTCAGTGGGCATAGTGGGGGTGGTCTGGGATTGGAACTTGGTGATCTTAGCGGCCTTTTCCAACCTTAATATTTCTATGATTTTATATAGCGAAAGCTGGGCAACCCCAGACATGAGCACAGACTGGGAGAGGAATACCTTGAGGGCAGCCCTGTGGAGAAGGATGTGGGGCTCCTGATGGACAAAAAGAGGAACATGAGCCAGCAGTGCGTGGTCACAGCCCAGAAGGCCAGCAGTGCCCTGGGATGCACCAACAGAGGGGTGGCGGAGAGCAGGGAAGGGATTGTCCCCTTTTGCTCCACTCTGGTGACAGAAAGCCAGCTTATCCTATCAGGGAAATGACAAAGGGAAGAACTGTGCTGAACAGCTCTTGGTCCACAATTCCACATTCTGCTCGAAGGCATCCTTCACACCACTGCTCTTCATTAACCTTTGCAACCATCTTCATCCTAACATGCAAGCAGCATCTTCTCATGCATGTTTATTCCATATTGTAAGGATTGTTTGGTGGCTCCAAGAAAGAACATAATACCAAAAAAAAATGACTGAGTATCTGCTGAAAGTCTTGCTCAAAATAAGATACAGTCAGTTTTGCATAAAATAATACAGACTGGAGAACACAATAATTTTATAGGCTGTTTACCCGTCATATCAACTGGAAAAGACCACTAAGACCACCAAGTCCAACCACTGACCCACCCCACCATTGCCACTGACCTCAGTGCCTCATCTCCAGAGTTCTGGAACACCTCCAGGGATGGTGATTCCATCACTCCTCTGAGAAGCCTAAGAACTCTACAGAGATAAAGACTTATAACAGATCTTTGTGGTTTCCTGCTGTGCAGGACTAAGTTCTCACACAGTTCCTTCTGCCTTTCAAGGCTGGTACAAACTCAGTGGAAAGGTAAAAAGCATTTGTAATGCCCAGAACTTCATCCCATCATTCACAGAGGCAATCTAGTTAAAAGAGCAGCACAAATTGAGCTGGTGTGTCAAGGGATTTCTTAAAGAAATAAATAATTAAAAAGAAAGAGAACTGAAACAAAATACTTCAGGGTTGTAGTAGGCGTTAATCTCTCAGTGCTCACACTTGCACTTGGAGAAGAGCTCAAGCAGACTCCAGCCTGACAAATACATTTTGACAACCTACAGAGATGTTTTCTTCTTTGAATGTAAGCAAAAGTGTTAGTTGGGTGTCTAAAAAAACACATTTCCAAGGCCAGTGTCTACACTGCAGTGTGCCATCTTGTTACAAGGTCGATTAACCAACAGGGTGAGACAGAGGTACACCTGTGAAACAGATCCAAAAGCACCCAGACAGTAGATTCAGACCAGGAGCACCATTACCTACACCAGAGCTGTGACCAAACCAACAAGTCCCATCTTCAGTCTGGGCACATCCAGAAACTCACTATGATTTCAAGGTCCACACACAGACAGATGACAGGAATGTTTCATCACCTTGCTCTGTCTCATGATGGACTGCAGTGAAGGATTACAGTGCAGCCATGTAGGCTCAAGCACAGCTTTTCTGTCTGTTTTTGTGGATTGCCACATATTCAAGGCATCTTTCTGTGAGCTGAGGTTAACCACTACTGGTGAAGTCTTGCAAAGGATGCAGACCCCAAACCATCTGCCATATATATTCTCCAGAAAGCAACCTGGAGACCATTAGACCCAGTACTATCTCATAGGCAGGCAGAAGAGTTGGACACCACAGCACTGAATGTGAAGCTACTCACCATTGGTGCCCCACGGTGACCTATGATGGCTGGCTTTGGTCCCAGAGCCTTCTTCTCCATTATGCAAGGGGATGAGATGGTGAGGGGGACGAGGTAAAGTGCAACTACGACCGCGAGGTATGCAGTGATCATCAGCATCTGAGAAGCTGGGGGTGGAAAAAGAGAAAGATGGTGAAAATGTTGGTCAAAGTCTTCATACCACAGGGAAAAAGTCAAGTGACCTTCCTCCTCCTTCAGAGCAGAGGCTGCTCTACAGCCATTGCCCCCAGCACTACAGCAGATGTCCCTGCTTAGGAAAAAGCGTTCTATTAAACAAATCTGCTGGATCTAGTCAAGCCATAGAATGATAGAAGTCCCGAGTGAGGTAACCTTGGAACTCACAAGGCAAATATTTGCAATAAATGCAAGATGGAGAAAGCAAATTTTAAAGGAAGGTCACAACAGTCCAGCGATGGTTTTGGCCACTACTGATCTGGTTTCATGCTTTTTGAATCCAGCATCCAACAGTCTCATTCAAGTGCCAGGAAGTAACACTAGTAACTTTTCCAGTTTATAGGATCATAGAATCACAAGGTTGGAAACGGCCTGCAAAATCATCTAGTCCAACCGTCCTCCCATCAGCACTGCTACCACAAGGTACTAAACCATATCTTGTAGCTCCTCATCCAGACAGATAATTCCTCCTCTCTCTGGAAGAATAGTCAGTCAGCCATAAAGCACTCAAGGAACTGAAGGGCTTCTCAATAAGTGAGTTCATGCTATGTCCTGCACCACAAAGGTATGGTGTCGTGATGTTGTGTATTATTTGTCATCAAAACCACAAGAACTGGTTGGGAGGTGATCCCAGCCCAATGCTCATTTACCCTATGAACATCACTTTTAGGGATAAGCAGCTCAGATACAGAGAATAAGCTTGAAATATATTTTGGTTAGTGGTCTGCACCTACAAGGAAAGGATGCCTCAACACATGGGTCATGGACCGTGTTAAAATGGGTTGGGAAACTACACCTAGCCATACATACAGGGCAACTGGGAAGATGTAACATAAACAAACAAACAAACAAACAAACAAATAAATAAATACAAATACAAGCATGAAGAATACAAGCAAAGTTCATGCTGTCAAGTTTGCAGTTGGATGGTCTGGTTGGAAGGACGTCTCCTGGTGACCACCCAAGCTAAGCAAACAGGACAAATTTCCCACTTTATGCAACGCTGAAGGGCCAATACAACTTTCAGATGCAACCTCCTTCTTCCACTCCTACTGCTTTTATTGATCAGACCAGAGGCCTGAGCAATCAGGGCATGTTTCTCACATTCCCCTTTGCTACTCAAGGCTTCCAGGGCTGCTCTGAGCTCACTGTTTTCTACATAACCTCAGAAACAGGCTTTGAAAACAAGATACTGTTTTTCTAAATTACTGGAGTCGTTCAAAAACTTTCTATTCTGCAGGTCTGGAAAACAGAGCATAGAAGATTAAAGAAAGTGCCAATTTACTCAGGAAAAAAAAAAAAAAAGCAGTGCTGAAAAGTATCAGATGCATCAAAGAAAGAACAAGAACGTACTGTTGGAGCAATGACTACAGGTGCATCAGTTATTTCTAAAAGACTACTATTATTGAGTGGAATACAATTTTCCCATCATAAGGGACTGCATGTTCTCACTGAGATTACATTTTTTTAAAAGAAAAACTAAATTGAAGAGCAACAAAAAAGAATTTACACTACCGTGTCAATAATATCTGCACCAAGAAGTACATGAGCTCCTCCAGGTACGACACTTTGAACAAGTAAACTGACCCTAAAATACATAGGGAAATATAAGATCCAATGATGCAGAAAAGATGAGCATTTTTCCTTTTTAAAATAATAACAATAAAAAATATCAGGAGCAGAAAAAGAAAAGGGAAACAGCTTCCTGGCTTGTGTTAAAAATAAATTAGAACCATAAAAAAAAAATCAGAAAAAGCAACTGCAAGAGAAAAGCTGTGAATTCAGAAGGAGCCCATGCAGTCCCTGCCCTAGGCATTACCACAAATCCTCCCCCAGCTGGCAGCCTAATTACATGCTAGGACGTATTTAAGAAGAACCAGGTACACCTTTCTTTGGCATATTTATACATTAAGGCAGAGCAATTCTTTCTTTGAAAGGTCTGTCTGGATATTCAAAATCTTCCAATCTCCAGCCACCACCTTCCTCATGCTTAACACTCTCTTCTTGGAAGTCTTTCACAAGTGTTCCCAAATCCTTCCAAGGCTCCCATCTTGCTTCAGGTTAAATACCAATTAAAATCACTGCTCTGAAACTGGCACGGATATCTGAAGACATCTATGGACACCCTTAGGAAAAATGCAACTGAGGGTACAGAAGGAGTACATCATTTTCTGAGAAAACACAAAGCTTGGACTTGGGAGAACCCATGGCAATGAGGTGCACACAGTGTGTTTCAGTGGATAGGACCACAGAATCATAGAACGGCCTGGGTTGAAAAGGACCACAATGATCATCTCGTTTCAAACCCCCTGCTGTGCGCAGGGTCGTCAACCATCAGGCAGAAGAACTGGGTTACGTGCGTCCTCCACTTCTCTATTCCCTTAGGGATCTGTGCCCAAGTCTCAGCGTGCGTTTTGGAAGCATCTAAGCACTGGGGTCAGATCCCTGCTGAGCCCTCTAATGTATCACAAGCAACAAGTCCATGAAGGCTTTCAAGAGACAGCTCCACCTAGAAATGCATGTGAACAGGACCCAAGGTGCTGGGGGAAAGGCAAAGGGCTTATGAGAGAAGAACACTGTGTGTCAGCTGTGGAGGATGCAACTTTCCATTGCAGATTAGAGGAAGTTTAGATGCTTTTATTCATTACATCATTGAAAACAGCCCTTTCACCCCCAGCCCTGCTGTGGTTCCAACAACAAAGCTCCATCCATGGGATCTGGGTGTCTCCACAGCCCAGAAGCTCCCCTTCCAGCCAGGTTTCGACAGGAGAACATTCCTTCTCCCTAGAACAACTGAGCCTCCACATCCCCATGGAGGAGCCTGGAGGGCTCAGTCCTGGCTTCTGCTGGGAGGACCCAACCACATGACAGCAACCTGCAGCCCCTGCCCTCCCCACAAGTGCTCCACAGGGCAAGAGAGGAGATGCCCAGCTGGTACTCACTGGCTTTCTCCATTCGTGCAAACTGCCCCGCTATCAACCACGACAAGGCTGTGACTGCTGCAAGTGCTCCTATGTGCAAGAAAGGGGCTGTGGCCTGTAGGACACAAGAACAGGAGAGAAAAAGTGATTAAACACCCCACCATCCTCCAAGTTCACTCATCTTGTGGGCCCCGTAGGGCATTCGGTGATTCCTTTTCGTGTTGAATTTCACAGCATTCCTGCTTAAGGCTCCTGCATCTGCTTTGTCCATCTCTGCTAAGCCCTACTGCTACCCCTGGCACTCAGACCACTATGAAAGGAAAGCAAGAAAGCTCTAACCCCCTTCCAATAACATGTATTTGATAAAGGCCTCCTTAGATACCATGCAATTTTAGGCAAGGCTCTTGGTGCCACTGAGACCCTTCCTGTAGTCCAGTTGACCACACTGGACTGGACATCACCGTGATGCAACACCACGAGAGAAAGTTTGCGACAGTTCCTCTGAGTCATGCTTCTGTCCTCCAGTGTCTGCCTACATCTTTAGAATGCAGGGAAAAGGGAAGCACTTCTGAGAAACGTTAGTCACTTGCGTGAATGCTATTTTTTTCTCCCCAGATTTATGCGTTACCAAATACCCAGCAGCAATCAGCAGTAGAACCTCTCAAGCCTTTCACAGGCGCTGAGTTCAAAGGAAAGAGCCCAAGATATGGAAACAGTGACTGCTTCTTCGCCCACATAGGGAAGCACGCGCACAGAGAACTTACCTGCAGTGAAATAAATACCATCTCCCATTCGTCGTCCCAGAGCTGTGCTATCGATGACATTGTCACCACGGTGGTTATCAAGGTTGTCATCAGGCCAATCTGCAGTGAACAGAGCAGAACCTTTGTACTGTTGTTATAACAGTTTCTACAGATCGGGAAATGGAGAGAGAAAAAAAGCTTGTGTGTGTAATAAGTGTCCCAACATAATCTCCCCTTCCCCACCACTTGGGATACAGCACAGGACCCAGGAGGACACATCTCACAAATGGCTGAAGTCCCACTTTCTTCACACAGAGGTCAACTGTGTGGAGGGATCAGGTGATTTGCCCTGCCAACAAAGCGTTGAGTAGAGACTGGGTTCTGCCATGCAGCTTCAAGCAATGATCCCAGAATCTCGTGGTCCTTCTGCAATGCACTGTGGTAGGTCGGTGAGCTCTCCATCTCTCCACTTCTCCACCACTCCTCTTTAGATATAAACCTTAGATAAACCCGACAGATGGTGAAACTGACTTTCAGTGAAGGGTGAATATATATGTATCCCCACTGCTAGGCAGTCATCTCTGTGATGGGTCAGCACAGCTTTGTCCATGGATACGACTACACTTGGGCTTGAAACGGCAACAGCTGCATGGCCAGCATTCAAGCCATGTTCAGAGAGCAGTGAAAACAGATATTGTAGCACAAGAAGAGGCTCTAGGTGACACATTGGCTGAGCAGGATGAGACCCAGTCCATCAGCCACCTCTCCCAGCCCACCCCCCATCTCCAAGTGGAAGCACTCAGAAGCTTGAGCAGAGCAGTCAGGAAGGAAATGTCACCTTCACTTGGAAGGTAAAAAGTTCAAACCATCAAAACCTGCCATAGGAATAATTTCAGTTTAAAGATGTGATAGACTACATGTGGGCTGTCTAACAAAAAACAGTTTACCATCCTCCGCCTCTCTGTCTGCTATCTCAGCCTCTGCTGTGCTGCATGCCTGCTGGATTCAAAGCATTCTGCTGCTGTCTTGATCTTATGTACTGTCTGCACCTGAAATCGGTCCAGGAGACAAGCTGATACTTAGCAGTGAATTGGTCATCTAGGATGCCCGGGACCCCTCTAGACTGACTTCACATTTTCTTAACATCTCAGACAAACAAAAACTCTACATCCCCAACATCTGCACATAAGGACAGGATCTCTCCTCTAGTTTAGCCTTTGGTCACCCCCAGCTCTCCATAGGAACAAGTAGCACCATTTCAAGGAGAAAGCTGGAAGAAACAGTGCTGTTGGCCCATATCAGTCTTTTCATGTGCTTTAATCCATACTAGAAGGTAACTCAGGATGTTTGCAGAGAGCATGTTAACTTATTTCAGTCTCTTGTCTCCCCCTTCTTAGAAAGGAGGTGTGGGGAAGGGCACAGAGAGACAGAGCAATGTGTCTGAGTGGCGGTGAGCTTTTCTTGGAAGAAGGGAGGCAGGGTGGGTTTCCGTAGGCAAGGAGAACTGACTGATCTCCAACACATTCCTCTTCAGGACTTACTCATCCAAACCCACCATCCACCTGGAGTGCATCTGAAAATACCATCTCCCCCAGTGAAGAAACATATGTTAGACTCAAGGATCAACAACTTATTTTCCAGCAGCAGTCAGACGGCCTCCTCCCCCCCTTTACGTTGCATCCTCCCCTCACCTTGAGGAAGATCCAATTCTATCACTTCCAGAGAAAGAAAACTGAGGGGGAGGGGAGGTTTGTGCTCTGCCTTCAGGTCCCTTAATTACCTATTAGCAAATTGCCAGTTTAAATACAATGCTGCCAAGCCACTTGCTTTGGCACTGTCTCTGCCACCCTTCCTCTCCCCTTCTGTACTGCAAACATCAGGTCTGCATCTTCTCTTGCATTTCACAGAAATTTTACTCAAGCTGCTTTATGTGCAAATCAAGGCCTCTTGGGACTCCAGCAAACCCCAGTCTCTACAATGCCAGTGGAAAGCTGGGGTGCACATGTTCTCTGCAGGCTTTCCCCCCATCACTCACTTCAACCACATCCCAAACAGCTTCACATCTGCTCAGCCTCTCCCACAGGGCTGGGCTCAGCACGGAGCAATGTGAGAGAGGTTCATAACAGAGTACCACACTGAGCTGAGACCAAAGTCAGGCTGCCCTCACGAAACAGAGGATTTCAGTCCAGATGTTCACCCCCTGTCAGCAGGCACCCTGAAGCAGTTCACCAAGCACAGAGCAAAGTCTTTGTTGCCAGGCTTTGATCGCCACTCCTGCTAATTTGCGCAGCCCTATGAGATGAGAATTCAAGCACCACCAACATGTAAAGTCTATGCTCTTCCCCCAAGCTCCAGGACAGTGAGAATCCCATGCAGCATCCACTCCCTCACATCCTGTTTGATTAAAACCCCTGCTCCCTTCCAAGCTGAAAAGAGCTGTTTACCTTGTGAAGCCAGTGTAGGTTCATTTGCTGTCCCACAGCTATGTGACATAGTGCTAGTATCTGGAAAGAAGAAAACAAGAGTCAAACAATGGCACATCATGACCTTTAAGTGTTTGGACATGCAGGAACACCACCAGCCTCAAGACAACCAAACAAGAGCATCCCATCAGGATGGGGATGGTCACAGAATCACAGAATGGTTTGGGTTGGAAGGGACCTCAAGGATCACGAAGCTCCAACCCCCCACCACACGCAGGGCCACCAACCTCCACATCTCACAGCAGCCCAGGCTGCCCAGGGCCCCATCCAACCTGGCCTTGAACACCTCCAGGGATGGACGGGGCACCCACAGCCTCTCTGGGCAGCTGTTCCACCACCTCACCACTCTCTCTCTAAACAACTTCCCCCTCACATCCAACCTCCATCTGCCCTCTTTCAAACTTCAAACCATTTCCCCTTGATCCACTTGAAAGCCAGGAATGTGGAAGAAGAGACTTTGCCCTCCAAGAGGCAGGGAGTTGGAGTGTGTGCTCTGTAGGTGCACAGCTCCTGGGAACCCTATATGGGTTCACTGCAGGGAATTTGGAGTAGATAACCTTTCCAACTTCCAGCTCAAATGATTCTGTGGGCAAGATACAGGCTTGCTGCCTGCATGGGCACCCCATTAAACATGGAATCTTGTCACACTAGGGGAAACAACTTGCTCTCGAGTTTCATTGACACACCAAAGTTGGACTTGGTCATATTAAAGGAAGCAAGAATTGTTTTTCTCCTTAAGCCAACTGCATCTCCAGCATCAGGGTGTTTATATTTGCACTGTATCATCCAGGGCTGAGGACCACACATTTTTCACTTTCTGTTTATTTCAGGCCACTCAAAGGCATGAGAGAGAAAGAGAAAAAAAATCACTTCTGAAAGGAAAATTGCTCAGGTTATGAGAAGAGTGAGAAACTCATGCCCTTTAAAAAGAAAATAATGCACAAACCTTGGGCAAATGACATTTCTGTTATACTCACCAATAACACTGTAATGTACGTAAAGCCAGCAGCAGTTGTTACAAGTATTGGAATGGACCAGTCACTCCAATATCCCATTCGGTTATATAAAAACCTGAAAGGTAAGTATGAAATAGAGATTAAGGGATTCAACACCATAGCAACTCCAGCACGATGAGACAGAACTTCAGAAAATAGGCCTTTATGCTTCCACTGTACAGATGAGAGATAGGCAGCAAAAAGCACAAACCACTCTGAAACAAAACCCCGAGTCTGTGCTTTGATCCCTCATGGGAAATTAACTCTGCAAAGAGGAATCAGACAATTATGTCAAACACAGCAACATCACTTTAGAAAAAAAAAACAACCACCAATTTGACATGAGGAGGGCTTGAGTTTTCAGAAGAATATTCCCCACAAACAAGAGAAAAGTTGTGTTTGTTTTTTGCCTAAGCTGTCCCACGTGTTCACAGAGTAATAAATTCCATACAGAGATCACATCAAGGACGGGGGAAGAAAACAGACGTTGCTGCGCGTAACTGTGCCGTGCACTCAAGGTACAAACTCATTTCCAAGGGACAAAGCGATGGAAGAAATGGGATCTCTGTACACATCACAGACAGTGACTCTTATTCCAGTGGTGTGGAAAGAATGCCCAATTTAACCCAAAGGAACCACACGCAGGTGTGACAGGGGAGGTTCAGGTTGGATGCCAGGAAAAGGTTCTGCCCCATTGGGAGGTTGGCATGGCGGAGCTCCGGGGGCAGTGGGCACGGCCCTGAGCTGCCAGAGCTCAGGGAGCACTGGGACACTGCTCTGATATAGGGTTGGGTCTGGGGGCTCTGTGGGGCCGGGGGTTTGACTTGGTGATCCTTATGGATTCCTTCCAACTCTGATTCTACGATTCCTGCAAGAGTAGAGACAGAAATTGGCCTTTGGGTTTCCCAAAAGGGGTCTGGTTTGAGAAACTGCATTCTTCTGATCTTCTTCACCCAACCAAAGGGTCTGTTTGCTCAGCCCGAAGGATGCCTGTAGACTTCCTGACATAGTGAATTTCCTTGTCCCAGTCCTCCCACACACCTTGGAACTGTAAGAGATGGGCCGTTCAGCGCCTCTGGGATCCAATCTTGGCAAGAAGCAGCAGCAATCATAGGCTCATGGAGGTTGGGAAAGACATCCAAGATGATCCAGTCCAACTATCCACTTACCACCAATATTTCCCCACTAACCCACGGCCCTCAGTACAACATCTAAACGTTCCTTGAACAACTCCCAGGACAGTGACTCTCCACCCTGGGCAGCCCATTCCAGTGCCTGATCACTCTTTGGGAGAATAAATTTTTCCCAGTATCCAACCTGAAGCATCCTGATGCTCTGGAGGATCAGAGCAGGGACTGAAGCAAAGTTGGAACAGAACTGAAATACAGATGACATCAGAGTAGTTAAGGTTGGAAAGGACTTCTGGGTCCCTCTGGGACAATGCAGCTCCAGAAGAGTCACCCAGAGCAGGGTGCCCAGCAGCTTCAGGAGCTCCCCAAGGAGCAGCCCCAGCCCCTCTCTGGTCCCAGTGATATCACAAGGCACAGAAGTGCTGCCTGAGCTCCTAAGAGGCCCCCTGGGCTCCAGGCTGTGCTCAGATCTCCAGGCTCCACCAGCACTGGTGCTGAGCTCTGTTCTTTCCCATCTCCCTGCAGGGACCCCCAGCCCTGGGCGAGCTCCAAGTCAGCCTCCTCCTCTCCAGGAGGAGATGTGGACACCTTCAGGTCCTTTTCTGTATCCTGCAGATATATATCCAAAGCATTTATCCCTGAACCAACTTCTCTGGTTCTTCTACCATGGGTATCCAACCTGTTGGCTTGGCTGGGCTGCACTTAGTGGAGAGAATCATAGGCTGATTAAGGCTGGAAAAGACCTCTAGGATTATCTAGTCCAATCATCAACCCCTCTCCGCTATGCCCACTAACCATGTCAAAAGGAACCGAAGAGGGATTGTTATGAATCATATACAAAATATAGTTAAAGTATATGAACAACAGAACTTCTTTGATTTTATATATATATTTATTTATTAAAACATAAAAAAGAGGGCAACAAAAACCTAAAACTAATGAGTTGGACACGCATGTGTCTAGATCACACGTATCACACTCATCAGGTTTCCCAGCTCTATATTCCAGAGGGCAGCCTCAGCTCAGCAGCCTGCCTCTCTGCTTTGCTTTCACGGAGCCACAGTGCAACAAGAGCTTTATGAACAGGAGCACCAGGTGAAGCAGTCCATTATTCACAGTGGCAGCACAGTAAGAGACAGTCCCCTGTGACTGCCGGTGGGTCTCAAATGTCAAATTTGCATTTAAATAGCAATACACTTCCCAGTAAGACTATCATAGAGGTGGACTAGAAAGTCATTAAAACACTTCACAGCAAAGCCACAGCAGGACACGAGATCAACCCAGTCAAGTTCCTCCTCCAGCCCAAAAGATTGTCCAGAAATGCAGAAGTAAATACAGCCCCAGGGAGCAGCATCCTCCTAAACAGAGATACCTCCCCTTCTCCATCCCAGCCTCCCAGATGGAAGCTGGTATCTCCAACAGCACTTCTGGCTGCAGAGGCTTTTTAAAATTCTCCCTGTGCACTGCTGATAACACAACCACAGCACGTGCACACTTCCTTCTGTGCCACCCCCCACCTCCCTGAGCACCCAGGAGGGGTAAAAGATGCTTTAAAAAAAATTCCTGTTATCGGACGCTTTTGTAAGTTTGTTCTGAACCAACATCTCCTGCTACAGCAGGCAATGTGCCTGCAGAGCCCACAGACCCATCTCCTGCACCAAAGCTGCCTATGGCCACCATATGTCTGATCCTGTTTCCATCAAAACAAGCAGAGATCTCCCCAAGAGCCGGTCCCAAGGCACCCAGATCCCCACTGCACCAGAAGAGAGGCATCAGATGCCAAAAACCTTCTTGCAACTTCAAGTCTGATCTGAATTAAAACTTTTTCCCAGTGGATTTCTGGGAAGGAGAAAAAAAAAAACATTACTATGTTGGCTTGCATTTGGGTTAACAACCTTCGTGCTGGTACGGAAAGTACAAATTGGTATAGAATCATAGAATGATACAATGGCTGGGTTGCAAAGGAGCACAGTGCTCACCCAGCTCCAACCCCCTGCTGTGTGCAGGTCGCCAACCAGCAGCCCAGGCTGCCCAGAGCCACATCCAGCCTGGCCTTGGATGCCTGCAGGGAAGGTGGATGAGCAGTCCTGCTCACACAGGCACAGCAGAAACACAAGAGCTGGAGCAGCACTCAGCTGCCGTGACCTCCTGGCCCATGTCCATGTTCTGCTCAAGGATTCCAAAAAGAAGAAGAAGAAGAAGAAGAAAAGAGGGTTTCTCTGAATTCTTTGCTCATGGCACCATTAAAAACTTCCTTAGCACAGCTTCTGTACATTCAGGCTTTTGCTCTGATGCTTCTTCAAAGTGACCTTCTGGACTTCATTTTAAAGCAGTTATTTGCACATCAAGTGCTGTTTCCATGGCGTTTATGAATCAGATGAGTCTTCTTCAGAATGAAGGAAGAAACAAAATACATTTCTACAGAGACACGTTTGTAGCTCTTCTCCAGAGGAAATGCAGCCAGGTTTACAAAACACAGCACCCACTAAGCAAGACGGAGCTTTTCGTTACACTACGGAGCTTTGACATAACACAGATCTGAAGTCAAATGCAATTAAATGTAGATATGAAAAAGGGAAATCATAGAATCCTAGAATGGCCTGGGTTGCAGAGGAGCACAGTGCTCACCCTGTTCCGACCCCCTGCTGTTTGCAGGTCACCAACCAGCAGCCCAGGCTGCCCAGAGCCACATCCAGCCTGGCCTTGGATGCCTGCAGGGATGGGGCACCCACAGCCTCCTTGGGCAACCTGTGCCAGTGCCTCACCACCCTCTGGCTGAAAAACTTCCTTCTAAAATGCAAACAAAACAAAAAACAAAAAGATCCCTGCAGCACCACAGCTGAAAATGAGTATTCACAGTGTTCCCAGGGCTTTTTTTATTACTATTTTTTTTTTCCTGCATGATTTTACAGCTCTTTCCCAACTTTGGGATAAGACAGATTTGTCTTTAGCGAGCCAGGAGTATTCACATCCTGTTCAGAAGGTGTAAACTGAAAGAGAGAGCAACTGCAAAACAGCCTGAAAAACGAAGAAAGAATCAAGCATTTCCTTTATGCTCCTGCTCTAAACAGCAAGAGTGGCAGTGATGAGTTTCAGTTCTCACTGTCAGTCTGAGTCGAACAAGAAAAGCACACTGCTGGGAGGAGACGGCTCACTACATTAAGTCAGTAAACACTCTCCATCACACAGCCTCCCAAGCAGGCAGTTTCTGTAAGAAATAAATAAACTAAAAAGTTTTAAAATGCTGCTGAAATATTATTTTTGACAAGAAGATGTTGTCAAAGCAGTTTGGTCAAAGCAGAGCCCAAGGTACTGCACAAATGTTTTAGGATGCTGCTGGGATGGTAGAAAGGAGGATGACTTGCAGCACTGGGGGGAGCTGGCAGTATCCCAAACTGCCCAGCACATCCCAGTGGAAAGCTTGTTTACAGCTTCTTCCAACATTGCACAATTTCCCACACCCTTTTCTGCTCCAGGCTGAATGCTTTTTCATTTGAACTTTGCAGAAAGTTTCAGCCAGATTGCTCAGTGCTTCTGAAAACAGCCGACCACAGAAACAAATCACCAAAAAACAAAAGGCTTCTAGACAACTTCAGCTCTGCTTTGTTTGCACAAGCTGTTTACAAGGCAGTACACCTGCCCCAAGCTCTGTCACAGCAGACAAATGGAGATGGGAGATGTGTTACCACCATCAATGCAGGTGGGCAGGAGGAGCACTCAGCCTCTCTCCCCATTGACTGTCATTAAAGAGTCCATCAGAAGGACCTAAATGCATCCAACCTGGTTTGAAGTAGCTCTTAGAGGTGCACGGTGGGCAGATTTGCTGATGGGACACTACTCACCAGTTGATTTCATTGTAGTCATTGTGAACTTCCCACCAGAAGTAAAACCAGACCAGAGTCAGGAAGAAGGACGAGGTGAGGATCAGGAACCAGAGGCGCTCCCACTGCGGACAGGAAGAGAAATCACATTAATACTATTGCATCATCACGTCCCACATCTTTTCTAGAGGCTGTTGAGGTTGGATGGAGAAAGCAGACATCTCTGAGGGTGAGATTTTAGTCACATCAGTGTGAACCTGCCTGCAAGAAGCTTCTGGGTCACTTCTAGGTTACAAACCTTGGGGGTCAAATGCTTGATACAACAGCCATGAAAGCTTTGGGTCAGGTCAGATCTCACTCTTTCCACTCATTTCAACAGAAACGCAGGTAGGTGGGAGATCATAGAATCACGAAGGCTGGAAAAGCACTCCAAGATGCCCAAGCCTGACCCCAACCCACCCCCACCATGCCCACTGACCATCTCCACCGTTCAGGACCACCTCCAGGGATGATGACCCTCCCATTCTGTGGGCAGCCTGTGCCAATGCCAGAACCCTCTTTCAGAGAATGAATTGTCTGTCCCTAATATCCAACGTGTGCTTCCTCTTGTCGCCAAGTCTGGGCAGAAGTGTCACTCAGCACATAAATACATCGTGTGTAGTGTTGGGACAGCTCTTGGGGCAGGTGGAACAAGGGATTGTCTGGGCACAGAGCTCTAGTTTTGTTCAGTTGATGTCGGGTGCTTTTGGTATGTGAGGCAATTGTTTAATCAGCTTTTCCATCCACATGTGAGAGATGCAAGTCAACACCTCACTCGGCCATAGTCAACGCCTCACTCTGCCATAGTCAAAACCTCACTCTGCCATCAGTTCAGTGTAAATAGCAGCAATTACCACACGGCAAGGACTCTACACAGCAAGTTGGTGCATCACAGAATCACAGAATGGCCACATATGAACCTCTCCTCTCCTTCCCCCATGGCACTTCTGCAGATCCTGTAGAGCCAAACCACCCAACCACAGTATTTATTCCCACCACCACCACACATGTAAGTCTTCAGCAAATAACACAGCAGAAGAGACCACAGCCACACCAGATGGAAGACATTTCCATCAGTGTTCAGTTCAGAGAAATGTTTCAAGCAGTAATCACCACCACCTCCCAAAACAGTAAAAATAATCCCCCCAAAAGCTTTTCAGTGCTCCCACTCCAAAGGCATGGGTCAAATCCTAAGCCATAAGGACATCCATGGAGAGAACCTTTGCAAGAAAACTGTCCCTAACCAACACCATTTCCATGTTTCCCTTGCTGGTTTTACTCCACAGGCATGAAATAACCCATGTTTCTGCCTCATTTTGTTCAGAACAAAACACCGAAATAAATTAGGTATGGAAAGTATTCAAATGAATCTTCCCACAATGAGCAAGAATGGGTTTGTAAAGCGAACTCCATGAGCAACACTACTGCTATAATTTCCTTCCAAGCTCTGAGCACACCGCTAATCTCTTTTGAAAATGCCCTTTTCTCCACTGAACTGTCACACGGGTTTTTAATAATGCAGAAGTATCTAACCAGTATAAAACAGTGTTTTGGTGGTACATAAGCAACTCTATTCTTCTCTGCCTTCTCTTTCCATCTTAAAGGCTGAAAGTATTTACTTGGCCACGCTGTTTCATCTCCCATCACCCTGGATATCGGCATTTGATGCTGCTCTTCCTTGTATGCTCCATCTTATAAAAAGTGCCAAACAAAGGAAGCAATAAAGGATTGAAATTACGTAATTTTTTTTTTGCTGTGCCAATAAACGAACAAATAAATAAATATTGTTTTCTCATAGAAACCCCTCATTATTGGCCAGTATTACAATTCAAACTCAACTCAGCTCAAGTTCGGTACCCAACTTCTACCAAATCTCAATGCTACAGGGCACCTAACTCCGACCAGAGGCTTTGCATCCCAGAAATAAACGGAACAAAGGGGATCAGAAGGAGAAGTGTAGGTACTTCAACAGCACAGCTACGAGGAACAATCAAATCCACACGGCCACATTGCTCTGCCATGAGCTTAGAGTCCCTCCACTCCCCACTTCACACACACATCTGTATTTACAAGCACGGGTGGGCTCCTAAAGGAAAATTACAGAAATTGGAATGAAGATTTCCATACCAAACACCCCACTTTCGGTGGCAGCCTCAGTGCTTGTGTCAGCCCAGGTGTCCATGACTAAAACCTACTTCTCCCTGGCCCAAAAAGCAGCAGTGAGGTTGCAGGGTATGAACCACCTCCCTGGGCAACTGCTTTGGCACAGCTGAACCAAATCTGAGAAGTTTGGGATTAAAATTCACCTCTGCAACTTTTGGGTTCTGTAAACACCCAAATAAAAACCCATTCACATTTGGGTTCTGTAAACACCCAAATAAAAACCCAATCAACCCTCCATTCCATCCCACCAGAACTCTCCAGGAAGAGATAATTCCTCACCCTTTCAGAAAAAAAGGTTGTTTTTTTCTCAATTTCTCTATTGTTTGCTGCTGTGTTTTCCCCCCCGTCCTGGTCTAGCACGTCCCTGTACTCATCACCCATGTGGCTGAATCAGTCACCCAGACAGGCTTCCCATGGCAAGTGAGTTTTAATGCATCTCAAGTGCTGAGAAATCAATCACAGGGCTCTAAAAACGTTGCCAAGACTACAGTCATGGAAAAATATCTATTAAAAGTGTGACTGTTCTACAAGCTACTATGCATTTTGACAAAAACATAAGTGAAGGTTAGGAAGTAATCCTTCATTTTGGACCAAGATTACTTCCAAAAAATTAATTCATAGGATAATTTTGGTCAGTATTTATGCACTGGATTTGATAAGCAAGACAAGGAAAACATTTCGGGATGGATGAATTTTTTGTATATGCATTCACACACAAGTAGCACAGCTTGTGCCGAGATCCCGCAGTGCTACTTTGGGTCTGCCCCACAACGTGCTCCTGCCAGATGCACACACCTGGCTGATTTTGTGAAAGACCCAACAGATTCTTCGCAAGTTGGAATACTCCAGTGAGTTAAAATCTTCAGAAGAACAAGGAACATCTCCCCAGCACCACTGGGATGGTTCGACAGGAACTGAACTAGAGCAAGCCCAATCCACACGCACAGTGTATTGGATACAGTCTGGGTTTTGCACAGCCTTCATCCAACAGCCCCTCATCCAAGGAGCTTTGTGAGTCCCTACTGCACAAGCTCCCACATGCTTTCCAGCAGGGTGAAATCTGCAACGTGCAACAGCCTCTAACCTCCACTGCCAAAAATAAAGGGCTTAGGATCGTGTCTTCACAATCACGGCCATAAGGAGGTAGAGGAAACGGTGCCAAGTCGCTTACAGAAGTTCAAGCAGAACCACCAGAATGTGGAAAGGTGCTTGAAAAAAACCAAAGAAGTCCACATTTTCAGCACCACGAGACTACAACAGCACTGACATTTTGGGCAGTTCTTGTAGGAAACCTGTCTTCCTCCTCTTTCTGTCTCTCTAGGTTTCTCTCTCTCCCCACTGGGATAAAATAAGTGTGCTTGCTGGTTGTTTACCACTGAGCTTAACCACATTCATCTCACACAGCATTCAAGATTGTCCTGCAGGAGAACCTAAACCACATTTGCATCAGCAACTTAACCTCTCCTGGATGCATTTGGGAAACAGCTCAGTCTCTGATCCTGCTCTCTGTGCTCTGGTTCACGGCGCAGAAAGGGGGGAAGCAGAAGATGCTCCACGAGTGAAGTCAGTGCCCCTTCACCACAAACACACACATGGCTCACAGGATGAGACTACAGCAAGCCCTAAGTGACTTCATCACCAAAAGGCTTGGGCTGTGGGCTGTGGGCAGTGGAGCTCAGGACCACACCTCTTGCTAGTGTTGATGTGGCCATGCTGTCTTGTGGAATGGCACAAAACAGGATCAGTCTCATTACACCAACATTTATTATTAAAGAGAAGCCATAAATGAAGAGTAACTGCTTTCCCCTAGCAAAGAGACCGGATGTACCATGAGCTCAGTTAAGCTAAAAGAAGCCAACAGATGCCTGGGGTGCGCCTTCACCAGGCACACCCAGCAACATGGCCACAGCCCCAAGGATGGAGAGCCTCATTTGAAATGGCAGAATTGGATCTGAAAGCTCCAAAGCGCGTGTGATGGCAAAAGAAAACGAATTAAAGGGAATTACCCCAAGTTGTGATTCATTTTTGAAGCTGGCTTGTGTGCTTCACCTGTTCCTGGGCTACGAGTTCTGATCAAAATGGTTGGAAACAGCACTGAACATCACATCAGGCAGCATGGGTTTTTCTCCACTGTGGGGATTAGTTTTGGGTAAGCAACCCAGCCTCTTTTGCTGCATCACCCCAGCACATACAGAGCTTACAGCATTATTTACCACCTGGCACCAGTGGAGCAGGGAAGCAGACTGGCTGGGGAAGATTATTTTTATTTCCTACAAGATCTGTATAGGAGGCTACATGAAATTCATCTGCATACAGAATCCCACCTATCCCTCCTACGGGGATGACTTAATTTACACAGGCCTGCTATATTAGAACCCATTAATTTTTGCAGTCTGATTGCACTCATCCTGGAGGACATCACAGAACCACAGAACATCTCCAGTTGGAAGGGGCCCTGGGCATCACCCTGAGTCCATTCCTCACTGTGATACCATTTCTAAATCAAACAAATTTGTTAAATTAATACATTTACTATTATTACTATTTCTATTTATTTTGCCTTTTTTTCATTAACATAATTCCTTTAGAGGATACATCCTGGCTACAGCCAGAAATAAATCCTTTGCCAAAACTAGCAACATGCACAGCTGATGCCCATTTGTCCTGCACAGCCATTCACTGAAGAATTATGGGATGAACATCTCAAGCTTTTCTCAAGATGAAAGAACAGCGTCCATTTGATAATTTACTTGAGGAATGCTTATCGAGCATCACCAAATGGGCCCCTACCACCCCCAGACCAACACATGGCCATCTGAGCAGGGTGTGATTTGGACTCAGAGGAGGAAAATGTAAAATCCTGAAGTCAAGACTGCTCGGGGTGATCAGAAGGTGTTCATTGATGTATTTCCCTCTTCTTTGAGTATAGAAACATACTTCTTTTTAGTTAGGCTGAATCCATCTGAAAGTGGATCATCGTGGAATCATAGAATCACCAAGGTTGGAAAAGACCTCCAACTACATCCCTGTCTGGGACACAGAGCAAAATAACACGTTGTGAGACTGCATTAATCTGTATATTGACTTCCAACGCATTCC
Source organism: Perdix hodgsoniae (assembly GCA_035772895.1). Taxonomy (NCBI): domain Eukaryota; kingdom Metazoa; phylum Chordata; class Aves; order Galliformes; family Phasianidae; genus Perdix; species Perdix hodgsoniae. The sequence continues at coordinate 193,517 of JAPSGF010000161.1, forward strand.
TGAAACTCACTAAAATGCTGTGCAGTGCTCAAACAAAGCTAAGCTGCTCCCCACGCCCCTTCCTTTGCATTCAGCTGCAAGAAGACATTGCATTTTCAGGAGGGTCAGTATGCTGCTGACATAAGGTCTGTTCTGCCAAAGCCAACAGAAGCCCAGCCTGCAGCCAGCTGATTTACTGGCGGCTTATGGACGAAGTCAAGCATAAACACTTTGCTTCACTGAAGTATTTGGAGTCCCTGCAGCCAACACTGAGCCCACAGCGATTGCCAGAAACCTCTGTCAGCTCCATCCCATGCAAGCAGCATGACTTCACGTCCTTGAGATGTGCCCACACCCCCTGGCATCAGGACAGAACTGCAACAGCAAACCCACCGCCTCCAGCTTCCTCTCTGGCAAACAGGATCCGCGTGGTTTCAAAATGGACTGGAATGAGAGAAGCAGGCTTTGAACTGGGAGCAGGTGAGAGGAAACGCTGGTGCCAGATGGATTAAGGGCTCCATTCCTCCAACGGACAGCTCATAGCAAACCTCCCCCCAGCAATCCGTCAGTCAGCATGGGTGAAGTTGGGTCCCTTCTATTTGCATTCTGGGGAAGGAAGCTGGATGTCACTGCTGTGATGGCTCTGCGACTCTGCCCCATGACGTAGGGGTGAGGTTGTGGGTGCCTGGAAGCAACAATGCACAACAAAAAAGATTCCTTTTTTTTTTTCCCTGATTAAAATGTGTTTTCTCTAAAAGCCTTTGGGCCAGAAAAACATGAACAACTTTACAGCAAGGCACTGCTGAGACCAATCAGAGGAAAAGATCAGTCACTAAACCGCACGTTGTTGAGTCCAATGGTTGCACCGAGTGCAGAACCACAGGCCATGAAAACCCTTAGCTGAGGGAAATGGGGCTGAAAGCAAGGTGAGAATCCTAGAATCACAGAATCACAGAATGGCTTGGAAGGGACCTCAATGATCACGAAGCTCCAACCCCCCACCAATGCAGGGCCACCAACCTCCACATCTCACAGCAGCCCAGGCTGCCCAGGGCCCCATCCAACCTGGCCTCCAACACCTCCAGGGATGGACGGGGCACCCACAGCCTCTCTGGGCAGCTGTTCCACCACCTCACCACTCTCTCTCTAAACAACTTCCCCCTCACATCCAACCCCAATCTGCCCTCCCTCAACTTCAAACCATTTCCCCTTGTTCTGAATAAACCCGCATTCCAGAAGTGAGTCGGCCCTGCAGGTGCTTTGGTCTCCTAATAAAACTCAATAAAGCAAAAAAAGCCGGTTCCTCAAAAGCAGGGCTGAAACAACAGAATGTGAAAGCAAAAAAACCAACAAAGTAGCTATTGATTCCCAACAGACGTGCAGCACCTTTACCCTGGAGGGCCTTGAATGAAGGAAGATCATCACGAACACTGACAAAGCAAAGCCAAACACCTCAACAGAGCAAGAAAAGCCCTTTGTCGCAGATTGCTACGAGGGGGCCCAGCCCTTGCTAGAAAGCAAAGGGAGGATGACGTGGAGCATTCACTACCAACCAAAGAGGCAGGAGGCTGAAGGGCAGCAAAAGGATTAGACAAAACCGCTGAAATCAATAGAAAAACTACCACTCGCCTCCCCGTGCCCTGGCTTTGAACCAACATCTTTTATTGCTAGATTCATTATTTCAGGAAAGTGGATAAATTGAGTTTCCTTTCAATTCTACATTCCTCTCTGTTGTTAATTTAGATTTCACGCCACACCAGGAAATCACTCATCATTAAACGCTATTGGCAGAGCTGGCGCCTTCCTTGTCTCACTGCTCCTTCGAGCAGAACTGAGAGTTATTCTGACAGAGCTGTTCAGAGATCACCTTCCTCCTGTTAAACACGTGTTTTTCAACCTTCCCCTTAAAACAGCTGGCTTTCTGAATCCAAAAAACAAGTGCTCCGTGGTGCTGTGTTTTGAAAATTCAGTGCAACCCAGAGCCATAGAAATATCTCTCACCTCTCCATGTGAGTATTAAGTTATAATAAACAGAGTGCACGGGAACCTGGACGAAAAAAGCCCTCAGAGCAGAAAATTGTTTTTGCTATTTTATGTGCTGATAGTATCTGCGCTCCAGTCGGGGGTTTCTGTGACCAGACAACATTTAGCCTATTTCTAACAGATATAACCAGCCACTGAAAAATGTGGAAGGAATTCAGACTGCACTGAAAAAGCAGCGAGTGTATTTACGTGTACCTACCTCAGACAAAAATGACTATTTACGCCTATGTGAGGTCATAGCTGTCTCCGTGTACATTCCACCAGAGGTTTTCCCCAAGCAAGAGTTTCAATTAAATGCTCTAAATTTGCTCTGGAGGAAGCTGACCCTCTTTGTTGGGTGTTTAAAGCATCCTCCTACTTCCACCCCACCTACAGCTGGACAACAACAATATCTCCCCACCATCCAACCCACATGTCTCTCCCATATAGCAGAAACATGTTTCACCTCCAGTCTCCATGACTGTAGGGGATTTACGTGGTAAGTCTGTGCACAAGGGGTGCTGATCAGCCTCAGCTCTGCCTGCTCTCCCCAGGAAAAATGGAGCCACCACCACCTGAGCCAGGACCTGGAGCATCCCCCAGCACAGCTTGTGCTTCTCAATGGGAAACAAAGGAGCAACTGGAGGGACTGATGGCCTTTGAGAAACGCCAATCATCCAACATGTAGAAGGCTCTTGTTCAAGTCACAGTGCCTCTGGGAATTCATCACTTTCTGCCCCCATGACAGATCCCACCCATTCCAAGTCCTGAATTGTCCCCAGATCTGGCAGTGCATTAGTTAGGATGTGCACAAGTGAATCACAGAGTGATAGAATGGCTTGGGCTGAGAAGGAGCACAATGCTCAGCCAGTTCCAACCCCCTGCTGTGTGCAGGTCACCAACCAGCAGCCCAGGCTGCCCAGAGCCACATCCAGCCTGGCCTTGGATGCCTGCAGGAATGGGGCATCCACAGCCTGCTTGGGCAAAGCGGATGGAGAACAACAGCAGATGGATCTGAACACACATGAAGAAACCAACCTGCACACCTTTCTTGAATTCTACCTGTCCAATCATGCTGCTGGAACAACCCATCTGCAGACTGTGAAATGGAAAAGTTAATGGGAGAAAAATGGAAGCCTAGAGGGTGACGCGATATGCTGAGGGTAGGGGTGAGGGACAGAACAGATCTTGGCCTCATTACCTGCGTGCAAAGTCAACCTCTGATCAACGTATCAACGTTTGGTCAGCTTTGGTTTTCTACCCATCGTAGGTCACATCCACAACCACAGAAAATCATCCTGCATCCCTTCTGATCTGCCACCATTACGATCCCTAGCCAACAGCTATTTTAGACTTCTTGATTGATTTAATGCACTCTGATCAGATCTGCTTGCTGTTCTAATGACACTACCCAGGAGCAACTGGGGTTTCCCAGCATTGACAAAAGCACATTAAAAAAAACAACAGTAGAGCATGCAGAGATTTGAAAAGTTACATTAGTGCCTGCATAACTCCACACAAATTGATGCCCACTGACTTTCTTTGGGCTGCTGTGAGGTCTTCTTCTCGCCCTCCACTCTCCCCAGCCCCTATGTTATCCATCCTACTCCACTTTTCCAACCGCTGCTTTTAGACTCAGAGGAGAACACCTGAAGTTTAAGTGGCAGGCTTTCAGAAGAGGCAAGCTATGCAAACCCCAGCACCATGCAACCACAAGGCATTATTCATTTTCCCTGTGAAGGCTTTGAATAGCATTCACAGAGACATCCAAGAAAACCAGCTCCTCAAACTTGCAAACGACCAGAAAGGTCTTTTATCCTCCAGCAGTGCACACCTTACTGATGTCCCAGTATCCACTGGCCCAGGGCTGCACCTGCCTTGAGCAAGTGAATGGCTTTGGATGAAGGATCAAGGCCATGCAGCTGTAAGTAATCGCTCTTTACCTTAAGAATACAGGAGTTGACCTCAAATTGGAGCACCACCATTACTCAAGTGTGTTTTCAGATCATTTAAATTCACTCCCAGATCCAATGAAGAGTTTACTACTGAGTCTTCACTACACTGTTTTCTGACATTTTCAAGAATCAATTTCCTGCAGACATTCATCAGTATTAGCTTAGAACGGAATGGAGGCAAGCTAACATTTATCCAGTAAATACAAAAGAAAAATTAAAGGCATGATTCTTCATTTCCGGCTTACCAACTGGAATTTCTTTGAGCTAACAAAAGAAAACCTTCTTCAAGCAGATTATTAAATCATCTCTGAAGATGAAAGATGACTGCATCCCCCAGATGCACCCATTAGAACCAGGAACTGAGGATTTACAAGAGCAAATATCAGCAGAAGCATTTTGTCAGTGTGTGCAATGCTTCAGCTCCTGCAGTGACGTTACGATTCCATGGATAACTGGCAGTATATGAACACACAATCCTTACAACACGGCCCTGTACTACAGATGTGAACAGTTTTCCACCCCAGCCAATGCTGAGCATATTATCTCTGACTTCACATCAAAGATCAAACTCAGGTTGGCAGCTCAGTTTGTTCTGGGGAGCCCCCAAGCAGACTCAGTGCTGGCTGCAGTGGCCCTGTTGCAGCCCAGGTTACATCAGCTTTCACTGCCAAAAGTCCATCCAATAGCTGAACCTCGTGATGCAGATGGATATAATGAAGGCAATGTAGCTTGCACTCCAAGGACTTGAAGCATCTCTGTGACTAGATCAATACCTGACTCGTGGATGTTGATCCACCAGTCCTTATAGACACTGGGAACAGAATCGAGGCGCCTGGAATTCAATTCCCCCAACTCTGAAGAGGCTACAGAGGGGACAGGCTTTCATCTTTTTGTTGGATGTGGAACCCACAAACGCAAGAGAAACTAGACAGGAGCATCAGTCAGCTCTCATGGCACTCTGCAACACATCCAAAGGTTTCATTATCTCCTCACCTAACTACCAAGACCACAAACACTGGGTGCAAAACTACACTTGAACACATTCTCCATCTCTTGCTTTATTCTTCATCCTTATCCTCCTCCTCCCCTGCTTTGCTTAGTACATCAAATCTCACGGTATCTGACGTTTTTCCATTTCCTACAGCTGTCTCGGGGCAGAAGAAGGCGTAATCAGGAGGATGTATCTGTCAGTGTAAATGATCTGAGCCAGTCTGGCTGCTTCATAGGCACTGCAAAGGTTTCAGCCAATATCTTGTAGAAGCATAGAATGACTTGAGTTGGAAGGGAGCTCTAAGGGCCACCTGGTCCAACTCCCTGCAATGAACAGAGACACCCACAACTCCATCATTGCTCAGAGCCCCATCCCCTGACCTTGGGTGTCTCCAGGAATGGGGTGCCACCACCCCTCTGGGCAACCTGTGCCAGTGCCCCACTGCTCTTACTGCAAAACATATTTTTTCCTTATATCCAGCCTAAATCTCCCCTCTTTTAGTTTAAAACCATTTCCCCTTGTCCTATCAATTTACTACGCCTAGTTAACATATAATGATCTTGCATAAGAAACATCTGCCAGTAGACTCATAAATGGGAAGAAAAAAGGAAGAAATTGGATCTAACAGACAATGAGACAATGAAGCAAGGAGGAAAAAATACTCCTGCTATTCTGGCTGCTGAGACTTCAATAGCTCACCAGAAGCTTCCTAAAGTCACTGCAAATCTCAGACATATCTTACTTGATTATTGCAAAGACTAGGCTAATAGCTCTCTGCACACCTTGTTAGAGAAGGCCATGAATGAGATTCCTGAGCTGTGACATGCTCCATTTACAATTCAATTTAGCAGCTCAAAGCAAATGGCAGCGAACATATTATTGAAATAAGCGTTCCTGCTGGGGCTGCTATAATTGAGCTGTAGATCAACAGAAGCAATGAAAAAGAGAGCCAGATCTCTAAGAACAGCATTATCACACTTTGTAAAGGGCCTCTCCTCCCAGCCCCAAGAAACACAACCAGAATGGGCAGCCAGGCAGCACCACTAATTCCCTCCAAGCTTCAGGGCTTACACCACTGCAAACCTAAGGAGCAAGTAGGCTGTCTTCTTGCTCAGATATATTGCTTCTCAACGAAGGGATGATGTTCCTTGAGTGCCTCTCTGTAGGTGTATTTTGTTTTACTCTACTCAGCAGCTCTGAACAACACAGAAAACGCTGGCAAATCCCAGCAGCCCTGCTATGGGAATTCCTACACCACAGCAGACATGATGCACAGCTGGAGTCAGTTCTTTTTCTAGCTATTAGTGGTCCTGGGGGACCTTCTGCAGCACTCATAATGTCCTGGACCTGCTTCTGCCTCCTGCAATGACATCCTCCCTCTTTCATTCAGTGCAGAGGTAAATGAAACTCCGTAGGGAGCCTCTAATTCAGGGTAGAACATGACAGAGCAAGAGGCACTCCCCAGCCTCCACCCTGCAGTGTGATCGACTGTGCCTCCGCAGCACCTGACAGTGTGTTTTTAGCCCACTGCCTCTTTCCCAGACAACTTAACCAGTGACTCCAGTACTTCTGAACACAGTGATGGATGGACTGGAGTACTGGGGACTCTGCTGCATCATAAAACTATTACTAATGCTAATAATGCATTATGCTCTTCCTCTTTACAACACACATTGCGTATTCGAAGGTCAAGAGGAAGCATCTGCCCTTTCTAGCCTAAAAAGGCACAGGCCTTTCAGCATCTACTGATGTGGCTCATCTGAAAAGAATCCAACCCATTGCTCCCCTGCTGACCCACTGCAGGAAGTCCAAGCCCTGCCTGAAATGGAGCACCTTGCTGAGCACAGCATCCCTGCTGAGGTCTCATCAGCATCAAGCAGCAGGAGGAAGGCTTCCTCAGTGCCTCCCAGGGAAGCAGTTCCTGCCATCACACCCCAGCCTCATGCTAGTTCTTTTTGCAGGCACGTGTGTTGTTGACTTGCATTCAGCAGACAGCTCACTTTAAAGCACTGACATCCTGGGGCAGCGGGTTTTGAGATTACAAATACAGATGTGCAAATAGGGAAGGAAAGAGGGGTTATGCAAGTTAACTGAGAATGGAGCCAATAAACGGCATTAAATGTATCGACCTCAGCATCACCTCTGACACAAGAAACCTCACAAAATCAGACAGAAGATCATTTTGTGCACACCTTGGGTTTTTAGAAGGTCTTTCCCTAGCTGTCTGTTCCTGGTCTCTGTTGGAAATACAACTGTCAAGAAAATGTAGACACTAAACCTCCAGACACTCTCAGTAAAGCAATGACCCAACCATCTTGAATCTCAACAGATCACTTAAAGGAGGAAAAAGCTCTGCATCAGCCTTTGCTGATCCCTCTTCTGCCCCATCCTCACTTTGCCTGTGCAGTTTGTCCAGCTCAGTGTAATCCTAGGCTCTGATGTGCCTCCAGCTTCCTGCATGGTGTTTATGAGTTTAATAAGCATGGCTTTCATTAGGAGCAACAGGGAACAAAATGAATACTGAATGCATATTTAAAGAGAATTACTGTCATTATAGGAGTGTTTACAGAAATTCTGTTGTAAAATGCTCTGGTTCAGAGCAAATAGTCCTACCCCAAAGAGCCTGATACAAATGTCAAGTGGATTCAGGGATGAAGGACAGGACAAAGAGAACAAAAAGCTTGTAAACTTATTCCTTGAATTTTTTTTCTTCCCTCTGACACATCCTGTTGGCAGAAAATTACTAGAAAATGACTGAAAGACCAACTCCAGAATACTACTTTATCGTGATGCTTGGCACAAATACCACATCGAATCATAGAATCACCAAGGTTGGAAGAGACCTCCAAGATCATCCAGTCCAACTGTCTGCCTACCACCAGTATTTCCCCACCAAACCATGGCCCTTAGTACCAATTCTAAATGTTTCTTGAACACCTCCAGGAATGATGACCCAACCACTTCCCTGGGCTGCCCATTCTAGCACAATGACCACTCTTTTGGAAAAGAAATGTTTCCTAACATCCAACCCAAATGTTCATTTGAGAGCACGTGTTTCTTTGCTCTCACTGGGCGAGAGCATCATCAGCAAGCGCAAAGCAATGGAGCACACTCAGAACATCAAGAAGAGGTCTTCTGTCTTCCCCTAGAAGGGATGTACAGAGAACAGGACCGGATGTCCGCAGTATGACCAGGAAACTCATCTTGGTGGCAGTGATTTAAAAGGACTTCTGTATCACATCCCAGATAAGACTCACAGAATCATTAAGGTGTAAAAAGACCTCTCAGACCTCCAAGTCCAACCCCAACCCACCCCCACTATGCTCACTGATCATACCCCTCAGGGTCACATCTCCACCGTCCTGGAACACCTCCAGGGATGGTGATTCCCCCACTTCCCAGACAGCCCATGCCAGTGCCTGGCTGCTCTTTGGAGAAGATATTTACCCTAATATCCAACCTGCCCCTCCCTCCATGCCACTTAAGGCCATCACCTCTCATCCTATCTTTGCTACCTGGGAGAAGAGACTGATCCTCACTTCACTACAACCTCAACTCAAGCTCACTACAACCAAACCCAAGCACAGTTTGTGTCTAGGAAAAGCCCCCTGGCTCTCTGCTCCATGAGAACAACAGAAACAAACAAGTTCAACCTCCATGTAAGATGTCAGACTATGCATTGTGCAACCTGCCATCCCCAAAGCCACACTGGTCTCACCTGTGTTACTTTGGTCCTCTCCACCAGTGTCATAAGTAACAGGCAATGACAGCTTAGAAAGGCATTTGGGAGGGCAGATGATCATGCTATGGGTCAGCAGAACCCCAGCTAAGGACAGCAGCAAGGAAAGCTATAAAGCTGTAGATATCCAAATGCTTGCATTATTCCAAAACTTTGTCTGGCAGGCACAAAAATACCGATGACGTCAGGCAAAAATTATTGTCTAATGAAACTTGCATCAAAGCTGAAATTATGGCTTATGCAAGGTCTCATTTCTGCTCTCCAGCATCTCTGACAAATCACATATCACTGTTGTTGCAATTGGGCTTTCTCCATAATTCTGGCAGAGCAAAGTCAAATTATGTAAGAGTGGTTCTGCCATCCTTGTCTGGAGGGAAGGCATGAGATGCCCCTGCAGCTATGTCCTTTCAGTGCTCATTACCATGACTAAAATGCAAGCAGCCAGCTTGCATCTCATGTCTGCAACTTATTTCTATCCTGTTTTAAGCAGTCGCAAGAGTCCAATTGCTCTACACATGTTGATGAAGGCAGAATAATCCCTTTGTGTCTTGGTGCTTTCAAATGACAAGCCTGCACGTGAACAATTCAGATCCTGACATACGTAACAGAGCTGGCTGAATAAGGACACAGCAAAGACAGCTCTTCTTCCCTTCTGTTACCCTTCTGTTACCTGTTAGCAGCAGCACAAAGATTGCGATGAACAGGGGATCACAGAATCATTAAGGTTGGAAAGACCACTAAGATCACCCAGCCAACCCCCAACCCATCACTACTGTACCACTGAGACTCATCACTCAATGCAACATCTACTCTTTTCTTGAAAACCTCCAGGGATGGTGACCCCACCCCTCCCTGGGCAGCCTGTGCCAGTGTCCGACTGCTCTGTGGATAAGGAATTTTTCCCAGTATCCAATCTGAATGCAGGGAGATGAGATATTGGTCCTGCAGGTAACAGGAGAGGCACTTCAGAACGACAGCAAACCTCTGCTGGGATGTCCAATGGGCAGCACTGGAGACAACCCAAGCAGCCCTGGAGGACACTCCTTGGAGGCAGGGCTCAGTTCATTTCTTTGCCCTATAATGATTTGCAGGCATTTTAAGCTCTCATTCTCACTCCATAAAAATGGAAATAATTACTCCTCTCATCAAGAGCGGCGCATTGATTGAAGCACTCCAATTCCTTCAATGGAAATTGTTCCAGAAATAGCAAGTCTCTCCAATACCACCGCTTCTGGAGCTTGCTGTTACCCGCAGTTTTCTGAAAGCAGCACTACTCTTTTTTCCTCTCCTTCAAGAAGTTAACCTGAACAGAAACATTTCCTGAAGGTTCAAAACAACCCAGAGAGCTTAAGCTTCCTCCCAGCTCACCGTGACTGGCTGCAGATATATGCCATGTAAAAGTGTTCGTTTTGCAACTCTCCAGCGTGACACTGGACATCTTGCAGGAGCAACCTGCTTTTGCATCATTGCCTTGCTCATACTAAAAAAGCTGTTTTGTGAACTGGGGATAAATCCACAGTTCTGGCCAGGAGATGGATGCCACCAACCCATGCTGTGCATGATAAAACAAGCAGGGGAAACACATGGGGAAAAACTTTCCAAAGCATCACTCTGGGATTTTATAGACAACAGACAACAGGGCTTTTGGTTTCCACTCCCAGACACACGATAATAAAAAATATTTCCAACAATCAGAATAGATTATGACATAGACACTGCCCACAGCACCAGCAATACCATCCCCAAAGACCACCACACAGAACCTCTGCATGGTTACTGTGTTATCCGGCTGTGGGACAGACGAAGGCTTCAGACTATATTGGGCACTATCAGCACTGTAGCAAGGGACAAAGCCTGCATTCAACTACTCTTCATGAGTGTTCTCGTGGAGCAGTGGAATGCTTTTCCTTGGCACAGGTCAAGCCACAATCCACCCTCTGTGATAAACAACAGCACAGTCTGAGCTCTCCCCAACACTGCCACAGGTTTACCATGTCCAGAGGGCTATATAAATACTTATCTTGGTTGCTCCCTTCCTCAACTGTCCACAAGTTTTAAAATAATTAACTGCTGACAAAGTTGCTTTTATTAGGATAAAGACGGGCTCCTTTACAGTGGAGCCACAAATGCCGTAAGCACCAGAGCATGACAAAGGGCTCAGTAAGAGCAGCGATGTCTGCTTGGGTGGAACTGTTGGTTTTTGCTGCTCAGGGAGCAAAGGTGTGACTGCAGAGGCATCCGCAAGGCTCTGCCTGCACCAGCCGATGGGATACTCTTTCTCCTCCCCACACAAATCAAGGCAAGGACACTGCATGTTGGCTTTCATCTGCTAGGCACTGTGCTGCAACCCCTAAAACCACCCCCAAGTCACAATAATCCAATGCAAATCCTTTATCTACAGAACTCACTCACAACGCCCTGCAAGCAACAGGGGAAAAGGGAGAGATCATAGCAGCGTCCCACCCAACAGGTCAGATTTTGGTAGAGCTCTGTCTCTTGTGTTTTGGACAGCTCTACTAGTCAATTTCTCCAGTATTTCATTGGTACTCCCCATGATAATTAATGAGCATAAAGTTGTTTTCCCTCTGGCTGACAAGTTACAGCTTGCTTTAAATTTGGCATTAATTTATTCTCATCCTTCCGAGGACATCAAGAGACCCTAGGCCACAACCCAAACCACGAGGATGTCAGCACAGCCTATATAACAACCACGGGCTGCCCCAATTGCTGCAAGAGGGTACTTTGACCCTGACTAATCCACAGAAATTAAGGGTCTGCATGAAGCCCCTTCATCGCCTTCTCCTTAACAGGAACTTCAGGGGAAGAGGCGGGAGAGAAGCAAGGAAGCAAAGGCAATGCAGCATTAACAGCTCAATGCATGGATGCCCTCCAAGGCGCTTTCCTCAAGTGCCAAAGCTGCACAGAGAGGCTGAGCGGGCAGCTCGGGCACACAGCTTGCTCCAGGCTTCCTTTCACTTTAGAGGTTTTAAAAGCAGCTCTTCAATCTTCATTTCTTATTATGGAATGGAAGGGACCCTTGGCAGACTGTCAAGACGCCAAGGGCTGCTGACTGCATTGCTATCAAAAACAATTGCTTCTCCTCCTCAACAAATATCTCAGACGTGAAGGAGTAACAAAGGGAAAGAAACGTGTGGTGGAAGAAAAAAAAGGATTCACATGATAATAGCACCTCCCCAAAAAGAAGTTACCCAAACCAGCTCTCTCCCTGCAAGATTATAACTGCTGGTGAAATAAATCCCACAGCAGGAAAGTCATCTGCACAGTCACTGCAAAGACATCTGTCATCTCTTTGGGCTTTGCCATTAAAATACTGAAGCAAAAGATTGGCTAATTGAAAATCATATAATCAGAAAGCTTGGAAAAGTCCACTGAGACCAAATCCAACTGGCAACCCATTCCCACTACACCCATTATGTCTATCAGACTAAAATATGCCACTCAGGAGATCTTTGAGGTAGATATTCAGGGGAATGGATGATGTACAATGGGTCGTAGTTCTGATTTGAGCTTCAACAGGCCCCGAGCTCTGCACTGCATCTCAAAGGCACAGCTACAAGTCTTTCCAGGCATGGTACATGACTCCTCTGTCATTCTCAGCTTACTGTTCATACCAACAGCACAGCAGGGATGCTGCCCAAACAAAGCACGGGACAATGGAAAAGCAAAGGCTGAAAGTAAATTCATAACCAAGCACAGGGCTGACAAACATTTGGCTGCAGGAAGGCCGTCCAAACATTTCCTGTGACAGAGAAACCCGGATTATCCAATTTAAAAACAGCACCTCAACTCCTATCTCAGTGGCACAGTTGGAAGCCCTAATTATAGCACATGCAAAGCCACACTTCCGAATTTTATCTTCAACGCAGCCATAAAAATCGCTTTTCAGCAGTCAGGTTATTAACACTGCAAATCTGCTGAGAAAATACCCCAGGTATTTTGCAGAGATGCAAAAGGACTCTCTGTTCTTTCCCATCCAAAAATAGGCAAGGATGCTCAGAGGTGGGAGGTGTGCCCGCTGTTCAAGTCCACAAGCTCAGGAGGAGACTGTCCTTGGACTTACTCCAGGACCTAATATGCTGCAGCTATTAGGAGAGGCAAATAAAACGGGAAGCAATAACTCTGAAGTGATTCACACAGCAGCTGCTACGCGCAAGCAGTAAACTCCCGACTCCCCGAGGAACACGATCTTCTGCGTTTTCCTACCAAATTTAATACTGAACTGGTTATGTTTCATTGGCAGACTTACAAATTAAAGACAGGCATCTTGAACGGTGAGGTTTGGTCCCTGACATGAGGCGGTGACAAAGCTTGTCTCCTGGATGGGCTCAGCTGTCTAGCGACCACGTGGACTGGGATTTCCCGTATCGTGCTCTTCTGCTCCCAGCCCAGCAGGATTTCTCTCCAGTCTCCATTCCGGTTATGCCTGAATTATTAAAGGCTCTTCCATCATCCCCCTTGACATTCTAGCCCCAAATGACCCCATTAGATACTCAAAGTTCAGCAATTGCTAGCACCATCGGGTGCACCTGAAAGACAGCTGAATGTTCAATGAATGACTCATAGCACAGGGGCCATTTCCCAAAGCATTTGCTGGTTGTGGCCAGTAGCCCTGGGAGGAACACAGAGGATTGTGAGGATAAAAGGACGGAGCCAGTTCCTGCCTGGCATCAGACACCTTTTTATTCACCAGCAAAAAGGGGCATGAATGTTTGATGAGCAAAGCTTCTCCACCAATTGTTAATCCATTAAGGAAACATCAGGACTGATTTCTCCAGCCCAGGACCGCCAGGAAAGACCAGCCTAAGACACCAATTGCACCGTGTCAGAAAATAAAATAAAATGGTGTTCATAAATCACACGGCAGCAGCCCGGAAGCAGGCTGCGACCACAGCCTAAACTGATTTACAGCTGAGTTTGCAGGAGGTGAGAGGCAGGAAAAAGGTGGAATGTGACCCCCCCAACCTCAAATTAGGAAGACACAGGGAGAACTGCATATGGATGTTGGTATTTTCAGCAAGAGAACTGCTGCCAGAGACAAGAGCTGGAACATCCCCTTCAGGCAAGTCACCAAAATAACAGAGCTGGACCCTTTAACTAAGAGCAAACTGAGCATTCTGGTCCCTTATACTTATTCACACCATTTTCTCAGCTATATTTCAAAGCACAACACCTCATTCTGGCTCAACACATCCATGGCTGGAACAAGCAACAGAGGAATGGAAAAGTCTCTCTCCACTTGGAAATGCCCAAAGACACAGGTCGTGTGAATGGGAAACTATGAACCAAATTCACTTGCCCCCCAGCCCAAAGCTCATGGGTTCGTTCAATTTTAAGAACAGAATCAATCCAGACCAATTTGGCACTTGGTGGTGGCTCTACTCAGCACCAGCAGACTGCTCACCAAGTATTAATTCAGCAGCTATTTGAACAGCTGAGAAGATGTTCCCAGTGCTTCCTCTTCAGTGGTGATCACACTGACCCCCTCGTCAGAAATTCATCTACTGCTCATCAGACTTGGAATATTCTCCAGAGAATGATTTGACTTCAAGGAAACAGGTAGATTTATTTCCTGGCCAAATCTTCTCTTCTCGACATGCTTAATGCTGTCTGCAGAAGTGAGCTATCAGCACGTGGTGCTCCCCAGCAACAGCAGATATGTATGTAGACAACAGGAAGACAGATGTGGTAGCTGTCTGCTGTCATGCAAGATGGAATACAAAATAAATACAAGAGAACCACAGCAGCCTGCAGACAAGGGCTGAGCTCTGAGCCTTCTGCTGGCAGTTGTTTGATAAACATAACATCCCACCTCACCAAAAATTTGGGTTTCGCACAAGAAATGATTTATGCATACACTTGGGTAACAAATGGCACCTATATATCAGCAGTGAGTAAAATCACATCCCCACTGCTTTGTCACAGGGCTTGATATAGTGAGAGATAAGCAGATTTCCTCTTTAATCCATTGCCTGCATCGATGGAGTACAGTTGAGCATCTCACTACTCTACTCAGTACCGTGTGAAATCTTCCATCTGGGGTGGAGTGTCCCTCATGGGGATTAGAAAAGGCTCCGTATGATCAGCAAATCTTTCTAAGTCCTTTCAGCTCCTTCTTTCATCAGAGTCTACAATGTATGTATCGTGAACAACCACTACTTTAGGGATCTCCCAGGTTAGAGCAGCTAAACACTTGGTAAAAAATGAGAGCCGCATCTTCCATTTGGTGCAGAACTGCCTCTAAAACAAACATCTAACATCTCTGAGCCATCTATGGGCTTGGGATCACCAGGGCTCACACAACTGTTCCTCACAGAGTTGGTTTGCAAGGGCTAAATGTCTTCAAACACTGTTGGGAACAGGACATGAGTTTAGAATAATGTTCGTGCCTTTGTTCATCAAGGCTCTGCCTAACCATCCCCAGCAATGAGTGACAGCAATCAAAGCCCACTCTGAGCTGTACACCAGCACCCTTCCATCACAGCCACCTCACATCTATACCACAGAGTCTCCTCTCTCATCAGAGATGTTCAAGAACAAGTCCTATCACCGCGTGGGCAGGTTCGTTTCCCCAGCCAAGACCAATTAGACAAGCTATTCTTGAGTTGTGGCAGTAAATTCAGAACAGTGGGCTAGAAACAAACTCAATAGTGCCAAATGGGATAAACCAGCCCATAAAGCAACTGCGTTACAGATTTTATTGAGCTTACTAAACAGCTCATGAATTATTGGGTTTGGCTTGATCTAACATGCCTGCCTGCCTTGAGCAACAATATATAGGTTGATTGGATTATGAGTTACAGTCAACAGCTCCAGCAGAGCACAAATTAAAAATGTGCTTTGGGAGCATAACTGTCACAGTGCCAAAAACAATGATACACGCATGCATCTCTCTTCTTTTATCCTGCAGCATGGACATCTCCCCAACGGCAACTTCTTGACCACAGCACCTCTCCCCAGGGGCTGACCAGGAAAGCTGGAACTTCTTCCATTTTCTGGATTTTCTTATCTATGAAGGAGAAGAACATACAGAAACGGGAAGCCAAAGATCCACTCTGATGAGAAATATGGATGCAGTGACCGAGCTTTGGGCACACAACTCTACCAACCCCTTTGGCTGGTTGATGGGGAAGACAGGAGGGCAAGGGGACAAACAACATCACTACAACATACCAACGTTCCTTGCCATAGCACAGCCCAGGCTGATCTAGATAAACCAGGGAACAACACTCTGCCTCAAGAAATGCTGCTTTTATTGGGTTCTTTGAAGGAGCAAACCTGTCCCAGTAGGCAAGACCAGAGAAAATATTTCTAGAAGCCGTGTAGAGATTCTGTTTGGTTACAGTAATTACCTCTGTGATGTGATTAAGTCAGAAAAACTGAATGGAAGGGAAAAGCAAGCAGTTCCCATCCTTTTTTTCCCCAGGATTGGACCAGCATTTGCCAAGGCTTTCAGACACTCATGCGGGCTGAGTGGTTTTCATTTCTCCTTCCACATCTCTTGCAAACCCAGTCTGGTGTCTGCAGCTTCCCACAGCCCTAAAACTATGCTTCGTGCTGCCCAAACACCAGGACTATTTGAGCAGCCAGAGAACATGTAAGTTTTTGGAGTTTCCAAATACTGGCAAATTGCACCAGCCTTGCTCTTCAGCTGTAGTCTGCTCAGCCACCACTGCCAAGGACACGCAGACGTGGAAACCACAGGTTTGAAGATCACATTTTTAAGGTTTTTTGCTATGAAAATTGCCTAGTTTGCTAACCAAAGCACGTCCAGTGTCATCTGTCTGGTCTCAGGTATCTGCTACACGGAGGTCTAGTCTTAAACGTGTGCTCAAACACTTCAGCAAAAAAAATGTAGAGGTCAAGGACAGCTTTAGGAAAACATCCCTCCCTATCTGGTAAGACCATGAAAGCTTTTGAAAGCATTCATTTTAGTAAAATAAAGGAATTTAAGGCAAAACAAGGACAGCTAGAAGGACACCCTGAATCTAAAAGCCCACCCTCAGAACTCAGGCAGAGACACAGCTTTATCTTCTGAGGATGAGCAGCATTGTTTGAACACACAAAGACATGGGAGGGAGATTTACCATTTGCTCAGTCCACAACCCCGCCAGCTCTCCATCCACCATCAGCCCAACATCTAATTTCCCACTGCTCCAACCCAGCCTTCTGCTCCTTGACTCCACTTACCCAGTGTAACTTATTCAAAGAAAAGAGTTCAGACTTTTCCAAGGACAAAATGCAGATGGCTCCAGAGGGGAAAATCACAGAAAGACCAAAGGAATCAATAGGTCTGTATCAGGGTTTGAATAGCAGCCAATAAATAATAAAAGCATCTTGAGAACTACTGCAGTGATCATCCCACACACCAAGCAACGCAAGGGAAAACCCCCTGCCAGTAAAACCCTGTTCTGTGATCTCCAGCAGGGCAGGCTGGCCTGGAGCAGTACCTAGATGATGTTGTGCTTGGACCACATGCAAGGCCCAGATGCGTGGACTTTCCTCGCTTTCTGCAGATCTTATTTTTCCTTTCCCTGCTTCATGTGTGGGAAAGGATATCACGTCTTCAGCTGCTGAGAAGAAATGCTGAGCAGCCAAGAGAAAGGTGATGCCAGCGGTGAGTCAGCCCAAACCAAGAGATGAGACCAGGAAAGTGGACGTAAATCAGCACAGCAGATACACAGAAATCAAAGGATCACAGAACAATCTGAGTTGGAAGGGACCCTTAAAGGCCACCTTGTCTAACCCCTGGTTATTAACACCTTGTCTAACGCCCTGCAATTAACAGGGACACCCACAGCTCCATCAGTGCTCACAGCCCCATTTCCTGACCTCAGGTTTCTGCAGGGATGGGGAACCACCACCTCTCTGGGCAACCTGTGCCAGTGCCTCGCCACCCCTACTGCAAAATATTTTTCCTTTTATCCAATTTCCCCTGAAAACCAACACCAGAAAAGCTCTTCCAGAACAACTGTCATTATCAAGTTCACCCAGCAGCCAAACCAAGCACATCTTGGCTGTATCCATGTCGTATTTCTGTCCCTCCATGCAATCTTGATTTTTTCAGGAGCTTACAACTCGGACAACTCTGTTCATATAAGGCACAATCCTGTCTGTAATCCTGAAAAAATTAAAGTTCTTCTTGCACCAAGCCCATCAGTGGCTGCTGGCTCCTGTTTGGCTCTGAGATCAGAGCAGAAGGTGCATTCCACAGGCACAGATGAGCCCTTGCATCAGGGTAACCCAACCTATTCCATTTCCCTCCTTGGTGTCTCTACAGAAGTAACATTTTCAGGATGAAATCAATCTGGGTAAATCTAGTTCTCAATATTCCCACCTATCAAAAATATATGCTGCGGCTCTGAAGTCGTCTTTCAAGATCAGAGCCCACAGAAGCAAAGTCTCTATTCACAGGCAGCAAATCAATCCTGACACACTCTAGACCTCTGAGAAAATTAAAATCATTTTTAAGACCCAGCAAACACCAACATCTGGAATTTTACTGCAACGGGACCCCAAGGAGGATAAATAGCTGCAATTTTGCAGACAGGAATGACAGAGCACACGGCGATGGAGGACTCCTTTACTCCTATTCAAAATAATGAGACTCATATGTATGTAACCCTCCTCCCCCAAACTGTATGAAAGCAATCTACTGTCGAAAGCTGTAACGAATATAAATCAGTAGCCAAACACACAGGAAGCACATGAATTATTTCACAAGCTTTCATCATTGGTTTTAGTATCTTTACATACTAAAGATGGCTTAATAACAAAGTCCTCCTTAAGCAAAATGTCAGGATGCCAAGAAAAACAAACCATAATCCTATTTCATCCAGTACTATAATCACAGACAAAAGTGCTTAAACAAAGCTCAAGATGCTGATGCATGAATTACTAAGCTCAACAGCTTTTTGCACGTCTTGTGATTCAATGAAAAAGAGCATTTTGTTGTATGGCCATAAGCAAGACAACGGTCCAAATATTTGCCAATACATCCTTTCAGTGACTTCCTCCCCCAAGCATACCTACATATTTTGTCTTCCTCACTTCATAATTCATTCTTGCTTTTGT
Organism: Perdix hodgsoniae; assembly: GCA_035772895.1. NCBI lineage: Eukaryota > Metazoa > Chordata > Aves > Galliformes > Phasianidae > Perdix > Perdix hodgsoniae. The sequence goes on from JAPSGF010000161.1 coordinate 212,295, forward strand.
TTGGCCTCTGGAGATTACGGAGTGTCATCTCTCCATTTTGGGAGAGGTCGACTACATGCTCTCCATGGTGATGGCATTAATTCTCCCATCACTACACCAAGTAAATTCCAAAAAGCAGCTCTGCTTCTAGGAATATTAATTCTTAAAATAAAACAAAATAAAAAAGGAACAAACTCATGAGGGAAGATAGAAAACAAACCCCAGGTCCCTTTTTACAAAGCTGATACTTCCTGGAGCCCCACAGGACTTCGCTCTGAACTCAAGAAACAAACACTTGTTTTGCTTTTCCAAAGTTGCCAGAATGGCCACTATTGCACAAGATATTCAAAAAGGAAGAAGGGTGAAGGAGTTAAGAGGCTTGCAAGCCATTTCTGGGCTTAAGCTAATGACCTCTGTTTTGACCCACGGCAGAATAAAGCAGAGATTAAAACATGGCATGGTGATTTTCAGTTACAGGTGCTTTCACCACAGCTGTCTTAATGCATTTGTTACCCTACTGAAATGCCAACATAAAAATAGAAAGGATTTTGGTTTCGGTCAGATGGAAAATGATTGAATTATTCTTTGTAGCTCTGTCGTATCCTGACTCAGACGGCAGCCTCATCATTTTAAGTGCACCTTACTGGAGGTGCTCCAGCAGGTCATCCACCCACCATCTGCAGCGCTGGGTGACAAGGACAATTGGAGGGCGCTCTTCCACCTGGGGACACTGCTGGTTTTGTGGGTGTCTCTGGATCCTCTCTGCGTATTTGGACTGTCTCAGTTTGACCCAGCATCAAGGCAGCCTGCATACAAGGGTTTTCCACTGAACTCGAGATGATGGGCAAGAGATTTCTGGAGTGCCCCAACAACACTGCAGTTTTAGGAACCCATTTTAGTACCAATCATTGAAAACAACATAATATTATGCCGCAGTAGGGTGAGAAATTTATATCCTTCAGCTTCCAATCACATATCCAGACCAGATCCCACGTTCCATAACAGGCTGCTGGCACAGCCAACCCAGGAGTACAACCTACCCCTATTTCTCTTACATTAGCTGGTTTTGTTCTTCAGCTAACTGATGTTAGAGCTGGGCTTTGAAGGGATGAACTCATTTAACACTGCTCAATCCATTTGAAAAATAACTTAGCACTGTCTTTTCCACTGAGAGAAGTCTACTGGAAGAAGACAGCCCATGCACAGATCAAACTCTAATCCCCGCTCGTCCTCATGGTGTGCACCTGTGATACCCAACGAAGGGCAGCAAGGCAAGGTTTGTAGGGAGCAGTGAGATACTTAACAACACTGCTCAGGGGTCCAACTGTCTTACAGCACCACCGAAGGGAGAATTGCCTATGCAAGAAGTGCCAATGCACCAGGGCTTTGTTCTCTGTGCACAATACACAGCCAAGTGTTCACATTGCTAGAGAGGTTGTTTTTCTAACCCAAATTGCTACGTTAAAGCACTCTAAGGCTAAATAACTAATCAAAATTCAGAATTATTTATGCAGAATGAGACAGTATGCTGAAAGAAGCTAATTCAGTATATTTGCTTGCAGATTTTTTTTTTTGCCTTCACGAATCTTGAGGTGTTCATTGGGAGCATTTTATGTGGAATATTTTTATTTTAAGCATTTCCCAGAGGTCTTGGGAGAACAGATACTCGTCCACAACAAGGGTGACACAGGATACACCTCCAGAGCCATGGGGAAAGCCATGGGGAACCCTCAGAACTAACACTGAAGGATGGATCTACATGCAGCACTTCCAAAAGCCACGGACTCCCAACAGGTGAGAAAAACCCAAAGAGAGGTCCTACACCCTTTAGAGGCCAACATCTCCCTCGCAGTCTGCAATTAAAAGAGGGAAGACATAGCTTATATATTAGGGTGAAATTCCTCACTGAGATGGTGAGGCCGTGGCACTGCTGCCCAGAGAAGTGTGTGTTCCCCATCCTTGGCAGTGCCCAAGGCCATGGATGGGGATTTGGGTTCCTGGTCAATGGGAGGGTGACCATGCCCATGGAGGGGTTGGGCCCTAAAGTCCCTTCCAACCCAAACCATTCCATGATTTTATGACTGGAACCCATCTGCCAGCACAGCAGATCTGGCAGCAGTGTTGGCACGATGCTTGTTGGTCTTCTTCCATAAAGGACAGAGCTTTAGTCTACCAAACATATGTCAACCCACTGGTCACTGAACGTATGTTTACTTGTCAGAAGACGTGGGATAGGCATGGCTAGAAGGTAGAGATAGCATAGAAGGGACCACGTATAAGACTGACATTATATATGCCCATCATGTGCTGGGACAACAGTTGATACTCGCTTACATACAGCATAGCGTGGTTCTTACCCAGCTGCTATTGTGCATGGGTCCAGGAGATGTTTTGCACAGACACATAGTGTGACCACGCTATCTAGGAACAGGAGGGGCCAAAAAGCCATTCAGCTCCCTGAATCAAATCTGAATCAAATGCTGCTGTATTTGATAGGCAAATGAAGTGACTCAGTTTTCTTCCTGCACGCATGACTGCAAAGTCATCAACATCACAGCAAGCAGCAGCAGCATTAGGTTCAACAAACAAGGCAGTACTTTTTTCAGAGCTGGTTTTGCAACACCATCTATCCTTGAGAATTACATTCCCTCAGGCCTTAAAAATAAAAGGAAATAAAGGATTTACAGAGAGATGGGTGGTCACTGTGCAACACTCCCATTGTCTCATGTTAAGGCAGACCTGAGCTCTCCATTCAGGCTCCATCCCTCTCCCTGGGCAATGGAGGCCCTAAAAGCAGGTGACATACTACAGTTTTTGCTCATGGACAGCCATGGGGTACAGAAGACTCTACATACTGCAGTCACTCCCCGGCCAGACAAACCTCCCACGACCCTCCAACCAGTCCCAGCAGCCTGAAACCCAGTCTGAACCATGGGCTGCTTGTAGATGGACAGCTGGGAGGAACCACCTAAGATCCCCCATTATACAAAGCATCATCATTCCCATCCTTCAAAGGACACCTAGGAACCAACACCTAGGAACCAATTTTCTGGAGACAACTGGATGCATTTACTGCATCGGCTTCTCCTGCATCTCTAAGGGTTCCTCTACCTACAGGAAAGACGTGATTCTGAAGATGAAGATTCTTGTAGATGCTCCCTTTCAGCTCCACATCTAGAGACCTTTCCTGATTCCAAATCTCTTTCCTTTCCCAAGCTTTCCTTAACTCCACAGTTTTGTCACCACCCCCATACTTCCACACCTTTCAGCACGAAGAAAACGTCACTGTTAAAGATCTGAACACTGTTTGCAAAATTAATGCTCTCCTCTGCCAGGTGCTGGGCCTTATTTCAGCAGGCTGTTTATTCCTCATAGATGCCCTTCAGCACACACATCTCCATGGCTGTTGCAGACAGTGCCACCAGCCAAACGTGCCATGCTCAGACCACGGGGGATATCAGACACCACGCACAGCAACGCACTGATTTGGTCTCATGGGTCACCTGTGTGGCAAGCAAAAGGGGTTCTCAGATGACACAGCCACGTGTTTAGTAGGAGGAAAAAGGAGATTTTCCTCTTTTATTCTCCAAAAAAGTGGCTATGCACTGGCAAGGGCTGCCCAAATTGTTGGGAGGGTCGTCGCTCCTGGGGGCGTTCCAGAGCCACGGGGATGTGGCACTGAGGGTACACGGTCAGTGGGCACAGTGGGTTGGGGTGGGATGGGGATTTTATAGGTCTTTTCCAACCTTCATAACTCTGTGATACACCTGGCCAGAGACAGCCTCTGTCTTTTGTGCAATGGAGCAAGGAAAGTCCAACGTCCATTCCCTGCTGCTTCGTTAGGGCAAGAACAAAGGATGTTGGATATACGTATGAGCTGCAGAGCTCGGGTAGGTTTCTGTTTGCTCCGAAGGAGGACACAAACACGCACCACAGAAGTGACAACCTGAAATCTGTGGGTTTTGCTTTGGTGTTTTTGTTGTTGTTGTTGTTTTTCTGGGAGTTTCTATCCCTTCTCAACAGCAGCACCTGGGCTGGTTGGGCTTCAAAGATTTGCTCATATGCTTTAAGCAGCAAAACAAAAAACATATCTCTGAGAAGAAGGAACACACTGCCTGTTTCTGAGAAGTACCGTGAATATCGCCTAGTTCTTTTCTTTACAGATATCAAAGCAAGGGAAAATGCAATCTCCTCTTCATTCCGATGGTTTAAAATCAGCACCATCAGGAACAGGAGTACAAGAACTCATTGTCCTCTGCAAGCATCGGAAGAAAAAAAAGAAAAAGAAAAAGAAAAAGAAAAAGAAAAAGAAAAAGAAAAA
>JAPSGF010000161.1:216604-263510 GCA_035772895.1 Perdix hodgsoniae
AAGAAAAAGAAAAAGAAAAAGAAAAAGAAAAAGAAAAAGAAAAAGAAGACAAAACAGATATCCAGCTGAAAAAGAGCTTGCATTTGAACAGCCTGGTGTTACTTAGCATAGCAGCACTGAGAGGGATTGGGGCTATTTCCTGGCAGAGGAGGGGACACCATGAGGCTTCAAAGGGGTTGTTCCCAGCAGGGACACTGTCCTCACCATGGCCATCCCATTGCAAGACACCTTTGTGAAACATTTCAGTCACTGCTGACAATTATAACAGAGGCTTTCGCAGTCCTTCCAACCTCTTCTACCACTCTAATAGCTTCAAGAGTTGGTTGCAAGCGATTAAAACCTCAAATTTTATTTGTTCTCAAGCCACAGAGGCACTGGACTAATAAGAAGCTGAGTGCTGGCTGCTCATAAAGCAGTTTTATGCTAAGCTCTCATAAACTAGTTTATGTGTCAACGCCAGCAGTTCTTTCCAAAATTTCCCTGCAGTACAGTGGTAGGGGTCATTCATAAAGCAAAGGTTGCCCAAAGACAGAGCAATGGGCTCTGAGGGCACGTGCAGGGTAAGATGGCTGTTCACATTTGGAGACAAGTCAGAGGGACTGAGGGGAGGAAAGGAAGACAGTTCTTCATCTCCGAAGATGTCTCACAGTGCTTTACAAGACAGCCTTCAATAAGCAGAATGGCTGTGGGTCCCGTACTGTCACAGAATGACAGCATGGCCTGGGTTGCAAAGGAGCACAGTGCTCACCCAGCTCCAACCCCCTGCTGTGTGCAGGTCACCAACCAGCAGCCCAGGCTGCCCAGAGCCACATCCAGCCTGGCCTTGGATGCCTGCAGGGATGGGGCACCCACAGCCTCCTTGGGCAACCTGTGCCAGTGCCTCACCACCCTCTGGCTGAAAAACTTCCTCTAATATCCAACCCAAACCTCCCCTGGCTCACTTTCAAACCATCCCCCCTTGTCCTGTCACCACCCACCCTCACAAACAGTCATTTCCCCTCCTGTCAAATATTGGAAGGCCACAATGAGGTCTCCATGCAGCCTTCTCTTCTCCAAGCTCAACAAGCCCAGTTCCCTCAACCATTCCTCATAGAAGAGCTGCTCCAGCCCTCTGATCGTCTTTGCCACTCCTGCTCTTGAAAACAGAGCAGGTCCAAGCACAGCCTACATGTGGCACAAAGGCAAAGGGCAAGGCAGACCAACAGCAACATGCTCCAGAGGCTGTCGGGGCTGCTGCAACCCACATCACTGCTGCAGTGATGGATTGCCACCATCCATCAGCTTTTGTGCTTGCTCAGCATCATTTTGAAGGAAGTGGCAGCAGCATCTGACTGGAGGTGAACCCATCCGTCACTGCCAGAGCCACGAAGGCGAATGCGTTCCCTAAGGCGGCTCACATCATCCCCATTGACAGCAGCAAGTAATGACAGGCTGGAGAACAAGAGATAATAGATAAGGAAAACAATTCAGGAGCAGAGGCAGTGGATTATCTCATGAATCACACCTAGACAGAGAGGGAGGAGAACACTTCTAGTCCTTAACCCTGTTGCAAAATATAATTGTTTTGCTCCATTTGTCAGCTGACTCAGTGCCTTATGGTGTCACAGCAGGTCAAGGCACCCATGGATTAAAGTGTGTCCAGTGTCAGCAGGAGTGAGAATTCTCTCTTGCCATCATCCAATGCACAGGTCCCCTTAGCAATGGTTCAAGATTAAAAAAAGCCAGCACCCTGACAATCTGTTTCACCTAATATTGCTAGAAGACATGGAGCCATACTAAAACAAAACAAAACAAAACAACAAAAAAACACACGTTGAATGGATGTAGAATTCTTTCAAAACATTCAGAAAAAGGAATACGTGCAGGCGGGTTGGAGATGCGTGATCCTTGAGGTCCCTTCTCACCTGGGCCATTCTATGATTCTATCATTCAGGGCTTTCACTGAATTCATTTGAAATTTGGGGGAAAATTAGAAAAAAAAAGAACACATGAAGGACAAATAGAATAGTAATGCAAAAAAGCACAAACGGTCCAAGGCTGCTCAGAAAGATAAGATGAGCAGAAAAAGAATATCTCAGAATCAAGCACATTCTTTTCATTCAATGAGTTTCATTCTTCTGGAGCAACAAAACACAATGAAAGGTGCTGAATCACTCTTTACTGGTATAATGCTCAGCTCTGCCCTCACACTCCACATCTCAGCTCAGAAAAGCTCCACACGAAACAAGCAGCTCCCTGTGCCCCAAGGAAGATGGAGGAGGCTGAAGTTTTGGCAGCAGTGCCTTGCAGCCTGGGGTGGGGATGCTCTTGGCAAACCAGCAGGAAAGTTGATCAAGTTTTTGGTAAGCATCAAAGCAAACTCACCATTAATTTATTCCGAAAGCCAGAAAAGAGGAGCCAAAATAAGAGGAGCAGCTCTCCACGGTGGGCTGGCTTCCCAAGCAGGAACATGCTCAGCAAAGACTCCCAGGTGATTGTGTTTCACACCAATCCATCCACTTCCTGAAATAGAGCAGCTCAGACACATCCAAGCAGAGGAGAGATGTTTTCCAGCTGACTGGCACCTCTCCAGCCCAACATCACTGCTGCTCTGCTGGCCTAAGGGAACCCGACAGCCTTAAAGGTCACGTTGATCTGGGGAAAACTGTTGAACCAGATGAGTTTGCATTTCATATCAATAAATGCACTGTAAAATCAGCTGGTTCCTCAACTGAGGCTCCATCAGACAATGCAAGCTATGTGATGCAAGTTACCTTGTTGTTAACAATTCTTCTGCTCATTTGTAATACACTGGAGGGAGGCAGAACAACACAGTTGTTCTTCAAGTAGCACAGATATCCCCAGATTCCCTTGGAGAAGCAAGCTCCTGACTATGCAATGGCCTGGCTAATAACCACTGCAAAAAAACAAGGCACAGAGGTCCCAAACCCAACCAGGAAGTCAGACGTAGAATTTGTCTTGTAAGAAAACACCAAATGCAGGTGCTTGCCTTACAATTATCCAATGATGATGACTTAATATGGTTGTTGATGAGAACACTTATCTTACACCCAAGATCCAATCTTAATAAGATGAAAATGGAACAAATCCACTGCATCATTACTCCCCCACACCTCGAGGCTGTGGGTAGAGGCAAATGCTGTGCATTGGTATCCCTTTAACATCCACAATCCTACTCCAAAGAAGGGCTGGATGGACAAGGAAATGGTGAGTTGAGCTTCATGTCCCGCACCGTGGTCCAGGCTGTAACTCCTTCAGTGGTCCCTCCAAGATTTGCTGCTCACCTTCCATCTGCCTGCCATGGGAGAGGGCATATCCACCTGAGCTGCACTCCTGTATGGCACCACAGGCAAAGGATGGACCCTGGGATGGAGATCCAGGCAGCACTGCAGTAAAAGGACCTGATTTATAAGGCTGTCAATGGGCTGGCGGGTGAACACGTCACACAGGGCTGAATTACAATCCCTTTTTCTGAGCACAAATGTATTGCTGGAGATGGAGCACTTGTATAGAGCCATAAGGGAAATCCCCCTCTGACCCCAAATGAACCAGCTTGTAGGTACAGCTCCATCACTGCACACTCTCAGCTTAGGAAGGGTTTTCTGCAAAGATGCACAGTGCAGGGCTGGGACCAGAACCCACCTCCCAGCTCCTTTTTCCACCAGTTTCCCACCAAGTGTAGGCTAGTTTAGTCCTGCTTTGCTGAACAATGTCCTTCAGCAGGTCTGAGATTGGAACAGGACCATATTCCAAATCTGCATAAAGGGAGAAAAATGAAAGGGGAAAAGAAACTTTGAAGAGAAGAGGGGGGAGGGGAGGAAAAATGCCTTGAGATTACCCATTTTCTTCTTAATTAAGAACTGCTGCAAATCTAAAACCTGTGAAAGCAAGTACTGAACCTACACATCAATCCACTCACTGATTATTCCTAATGAACACGATTAAAGCCCTTACACGTGCCCAGAAACTTGCTGGTAAATAGTTTATCTAGGACATCTTCACACCCAACATTTCCTCACCTACCAAAAGATAATGAATGTTAGATTGATGGGCATTGTCCTCATTAATACCACAGCCCAGCTGGCTGCTTCAGCTACCAAGTAGAGCTACAAGGAGGGAACTGCTTGGGAGAAGACCAGCTCATCCAGATGAAATCAACTCTTCCCCCAGTCCTCTCCCCAGACACGGGACAGCAAGTGCAGGTATTTACACAAGAGGTGCTTGGCTTTGTTGTGTCTGGATGCTGCTGGGTCCATCAACTGTGGTTTCTGGAGAAGGGCAATAAGACTATCCACATCCCTCCCATGCAAAACCCTTCCTGACTCGTGGGTGGGAGGAGAGACGTGGGCCACACGGTTAGCCAAGGTCAACCTGACATGGAAGCACGGGTTGCCTCAGTGGTGTTTGCTGTCACTTTAGCCCAAGGTGGCCAGAGGGACTATTACTATTTTTATTTACTTTTCTCACCTCCCTTTTTGTAGGAAATACCAGGTCACCTCCCATTTGGTTTAATATGTTTGCAAAGGGCAGGCTGTTCCTGTCACAAAAATCTCTCACCATAAGGCCAGCAATAAAGCTGGCCGCACTGACAACCCAAATTTCCAATCGAGTGCTGGTGAAAATCAGCCAACTTCAGAAATACTCTCTCTCAAATGTATTCCCACATTCCATGATCATAAGTGGTCCAAGAAAAAAAAAAAAAAAAAAAAAAAGGAAAATAATGTCTAACTTTTATTGAAGTAATAATAAAAACCAACCACACTGGACAGAAGTAACTTTTTCCTCCGGCTCTGATACAAACAACTGAATATATGAAGTCCCTCCCAGATCTCTGCTTGCCATACACAAAGGAAAATCCACAGATTTATCTACCACCCATAAATATCACAGTTTATTATGGAAACAGTGACAGCCACCCAGAGAGGAACTGATGAAACTGAACCCAGTGAGAACACCCATTGCATTGCTGAGCAGGGAGTTGTTCAAAGCCCCATCCCAGCCAGCCAGGGAAGACAGGGAAGGAAGAAATATCTGAGCATTTCCCAGGCTGGCTGTGAGTTTTAAAGGGAAACTGCCGAGAGAGTCAGCAACAGAGAACTGAAAATAGAGAAAAATCCACCAAGGGATGGATTCTAAAGGAATCGTTACTCCACCAGAAAGACCTTGGAGGAGCCAAGTACTACCATCGCATGCTGTATAGTAGAGAAACAGCACCTTCTGATGTTTCTTGTGCAAGCATTAATTTCAGAGATGACCGAGGCCAGCAGTCAGTGCTCATCTCTCTCCTTTTGTTTGTATTTACCCCATCAGCCTCTTAGGAACCAAACTTTCATCATGATCCAAGCTGTAACCATCACCAACCAGCATTTCCATCAAAACCATGCGTACAAACATTCAGAACCTCCTGGTGTCTGCACTGATCATGCCCTGGCATCAACACGTACCATCATATAAGTGTCATGGCGCCCTCCTACAAAACAAGGGCATCACGCTGGTCCTGCCATTACATTCCTAAGGAATCCCTGCCTGGAAGCACTGAAGGCCAGGCTGGATGGGGCTGTGAGCAACCTGGGCTATGAGAGGTGTCCCTGCCTACAGCAGGGGGTAGGGAGCGGGTGAGCTTCAAGGTCCTTCCATCCCAAACCATTCTACCATTCTATGATCCTATGAATCAAAATGAAAGCAGCAGCAGTTTTCTTCTACACCTGTGTAATCCAACAAGAAAGCACATATAATCCCAAGACACCAAGCACATCAGATTGGGTAGTATGAGAAATTTATTCCTAAAAGAGTGGTCAGGCACAGGCTGCCCAGGAACATGGGGAAGTCACCATCCCTGGAGGTGTTCTGGAACCGTGGAGATGTGATATTGAGGAACAAGGCCAGCGGGTATGGTGGGGGTGGGCAGGGGTTGGGTATCCAGGAGGACTTTTCCAACCTTGGGTCTAGGCCAGACATGAAGGAACAGCAGTGATTTGGATGAGATCACCTGCATTTTGGTTGCCCAGCTCACACTCCCAAGCAACCAAGATGCAAAATAATTAGCCCAAGCTATACTTGAATGGGAAGCTGGAAGACGGTGCTTTACTCTGCTCAGGCCTAATTAGGCAGTATTATGAAGCTGGTATCCAGCACAGCATCCCTGGGGAAAACTAAGAGCTTTATTAAAAACATAAGTCTTTACAGAGCAACAGCACAACTCCAGCAAAAATCATCAGGAGGTGATGATCCTGAATTCATTTCTATTGCCATGAAGGTAACACCCCTGCCCAAGTCACACTGCACACAGAGAAGCTCAGAGCAGCAGAACAATATCCTAGATTAACAAGTATGTGAAAATAGCCATGTACGTAAGTGGGTGCCTACTCCAGTCACTCAAATTGCCCAGTCTTCAGAGGAAATGTTCACTGAAAGGCTGATGGTCAGCTGCATGTGCACAGCTGGTAAGATCTTCATCTCCTCCATCATCCTTTTGTGATTTGCTAGCTTAAATGACAGTCCAAAACTAGACTTTCTTGTCTTGATGCCAAGCAAATTTCTCATCACCCACACACAGACGGAGGGCCTGACACTGACACATGTTTAGTAGGCATGGTGGTGAGTGCTGGATCCTCACTGCAGTGAGGGATGCTGCCTGGTGATGAATAATGGGGTGAAGCGTGAACCTTGTGGTCTCTGGGTGTCTTTTTCTTCCTACTGCAGTGGATGGTCAGTTCGGCCAAGAGGAAGGTGAGGAGGTTGAGTTGGACTGGATGGTCTTAGTAGTCTTTTCCAACCTCAATGATTCTATGAAATTTCAGTCTTCCTTTTGTATATTCTGGGTGTTTTGTTGTGTTTCCCACCCTTGGGCTGCTCTTATTCCTCATAAAATGACAGTACCAGGCAAGTTGCATCCTCTCTATACTTGGGTTGGTCTTGGGTTGGAAGAGACTTCAAGGATCATGAAGCTCCAACTCCTCTGCTGCAGGCAGGGCTGCCAACCTCCATATCTAATACCAGACCAGGCTGCCCAGGGCCCCATCCAACCTGGCCTTGACGTGCTGAATGATGGGACAAGTGGAAGTAGTGAGATTAGATAGGGACTACTGCACATGTCCCCCTTGTTGCTGCTTCTGTGTGAAATGCTGATGGAAGCTGGTAGGACTTAAAAAACAGCGACAAAGACCCCAGAATGTGGGACCACTGAGAGCACGAGATGCACCACCTCTGGCAGCACCTCCAACAGCTCTTGCTGCAGCTCTGTCTGAACTTTCCCACCCCATTTATTCCTCCCTTTCCCACCTAAGACTCTGTCTTCCTCCTTCTCACCTTCCTCTTGGCCAAACTGACCATTCACTGCAGTAGGAAGAAAAAGACACCCAGAGACCACAAGGTTCACGCTTCACCCCATTATTCATCACCAGGCAGCATCCCTCACTGCAAGCACTGCAGTCCTCTAATGAAGATCCCAGGCTACATAAAGGCAGGCTCCCACTTTCCCAGGAACCCCTCCGAGTTGATCCAAGGACCATTTTTCAGACCATTATACATTTTCCTGTTACAGCAGTTCTGGAGCAAGCTGTTCGCACAACACCACTCCAGTTCAACACAGGCAACACTACATTTTGCACACAGCTGCCACTTGCTAGAGGTCAAGAGAGAGAAGGAAGGAGCACAGAGCACAAATAGGAGGATTTCTGCCCCTCTCAAGTACCCATTTCTGGGCCCCTGCAGAGACAGGATGCTGGGCAATGTAAACTGTGGTCTGCCTCAATTGGCAAGCTCTATGCATTTGCACTTGGCCTCACAAGGCATTGCCCCATTGATCACAGATTCATTAGTCTGGGGGAATCCAGAGGGCAAAGACATCTGTTAACAAAAGCCACTGAACAAGCTAACACACAAAATGCTTTCTCCCCTGTCTTTGGGGGACCTGAAAGACTGCAGTAAGAGATTTAGAGCAGAGAATACTGGAGTCTCTCTCTTTTAAGGGGAAAATCGATAAAATCAGAGCCCTGCCCAGCCTCCCCATGCAACGTGAACAGAGACCATCTGAAACAGCAGACAGTGACATGTCAGACTTACCAGTATAAGGTCAGAGCTCAGCTTCCCAGAAACAAGAGTGCACTTGTCTCCATATCTGTCAGACAACGGGACGCTTTGTGCGAGTCAAAAAAATCATGTGTTTTTCTAATACTTGACATATGGAAGGGATTTACTTCTTTTTGCCTGTAAGAGATTTCAGTGCGTTCAGTGCACTGCCGGAGGGAAACCAAATGAAGTCACAGGCTTCAGCAGCAGCTGAGTACCCAAAGCCGGCGTCCGTCTGGAAAGAGGGAAGAAGCTCTGCTCGCAGGATTGATTTTATTTTTTTACCTCTCAAAGGCTGAATGTTAGAGAAGTCAACCATCACGGCTATAACGTAGGTGCTGGGGTCTGTGTGTCATACAACAGCCCATTACAGCCACAGCAGTGCCACACTTAGCCAGCACTGAAGTGCATAAAGAACAGCGGCCAGACTAGTTTCATTTTGCGCTGTGCCATTTATCATTCACTTCTTGCTGAAGAAGCAGGAACCCCAGATGGCAGCAGACAAATGCAATAGAAGTGTTCATTCAGACCTGGCTGCCCTGCTAATAACCCTTGCAAACATGCACGCTAATTCTCGTCGACCTCAAGAAGAGAAGCAATGAAATGAGATATCCTTTTCAGATATCATTCAGCTAAAACCAACCCCACCACACCCCACTCAGCTTCAAGCTCTCGACCTTCCAGCACAGCACAGCTCACAGCAGTGTGGTTTGCTCAAGCTCTGTGGTGATGTAAGTGGTTACAAACTAGGCTTGTTAAGCAAACTCTAAGCACGGCAGAGCAGCAGCATGTACTGAATTAGAGGAACCAGGGGGTGGTTTGCTTTTTCGGAGAGGCCAGCATAGCTCAACCAAAAAGAAAAAGAAAAAAGAAAACAAGAAAGGAAACCAACACAAAATAGACCACAAGAGACAACAGCTAGCAAATGAAACAGCTTTGCGGTGAAACCAGCAGTCTGGGCAACTGGAAAAGTCAGTGCATGCTCTTCCTCCACCGTTAACCCACAGCATTCAGCCCTGCGACAGGGCTGATGCCACCAGACTCTTGCACAACACCAAAAAAGCAACGCTCCAAGCATCATGACCAGAAGGGCTGCTTTCAGTCTGATTTCCAATCTAAGCCTTTCTGGGATCTTATGAATCTTTCTCCTGGGTAAGGTGGAGAGAAGCCCAGCTTCACGTGATCACCCTTTGCTAAACATCCCACTGGTTTGACCCGGCTGAGATGAGTTTTGGGACTTTGGGAATTTCAGTTCAGGAGGAAGGCTTTTGCACAGTTTGAGGTTAGGAGAACCACACTTCCATCCACATCACCTTCGTATCCACAGCTACTGCAGCATGGTCCCTACCAGCACCCAAGAGACAAAGCAAAGACGTCAGAGCTTCACTCCTCTAAGCATGAGCAGCCTTTGGCACGTAGAAAGAAACTTGAATAACCACACAACTTTCATCTGAGAGTAGCAGGCCCTGCTTTTTGCCACCTGAAACGAAGCTTCAGCTCTACAACCGGTCAGCAAGCTTCAGGAAAGCACGCAAGTCAACCACTAGCGACTGAACCTTCAACAGGCAGAATGCTCCAAGTTGAGAAGTCTTCAAACAAAGCTAAGTTTCATGCTTCTATTTTCTTTCCCCTCCCAAAACTGTCCCTGAAAGAGTGCCTCTTTTGACTGCAACGAAGTCAGTTGATTCTCAAGTGCTGGCTGATGTCATGCGCAAATATGCATGCTGCCAAATAAAGGCTCAGAACCACACGTCAAGGAGATGATAAATGGTGGGTTCAGAACAATTCATCATTTCTCCTCCACTAAGAGCTCACTGTAGAGGTGGCATGAAGAGATGAACATTTTCAAGCTTGAGATGAACTGCAAATATCAGTCACTCAAAAGCCCATTAAAACCTCCAGTCACAGACAAGCACGGCTTCTCCTTGTACATCTCCAACTGTCACTGATACCCTTGAAATCACGCTTAGGAGCCCAGCAGTAGATCTAGAAACAACCAGGAGAAGGAGTTTGAGTCTGTATTCAAATACCCCTACATTCAAGATTTACAGATTTTCAAGAGGAAGTCAAGACAGAAAGGCAGACAAATCTTAGTACAAATGCACAGTTGGACTACATGATCTGAGTGGTCTTCTCCAACCTTGATGATTCTATGATTTCTACACATGGTCACCAGTGAATAAAGTCTGTTTTTAAGCTTTGCTCATCTGTTTATTTTTCCAAGCAAGAGTTAACAAGCAGGTCCCCAGTTCATAAGAACGCAAGCACTTCTGGTGTCCAAGTTGATCATCTCAGTGCTGAGGACATCGGGATCCCTGCAGAGACCCCCGCAAGCAGCCAGGCTGTCTGCATAACAACTGGCTGGCAGACTTCTCAACTGTTTTGTGATTCACCCAAGACAAATGCCAGGAAAGCCACATCTTCACATAACTTTAAGTTCTTCTCCCCTAACCACAGTGCTGCCAGAAACCAACCCACCTTTGTTCATCTGGTGCATGGCTTCATTTCACCCTCACCCCAGTGACACCTGAAAGCATTGGAAACCAGTGCAGGACAGCAGAACACAAACAGTCTTAAATCAGACAGCTGTGGGCTGCCATGCTTCTCCATCACAGTGGCAAACCAAGGAAGAGAATGCGCTGTGCTCTGCTGGAGTGTAGCCAGCTTGATCTTGTTTGCAGAATTATGCAGAGGACGCTCCTACAGGCCAAGGATTTACCTTCATTGGTCAGTTTGGTCCTGTTTGCACAGCAATGTTTCCCTCCCTGCCCAAATTTATTGGGATGAGTATTGAATTGCAGATGGCAGCTTGGGGAACTTGCAACAAATGGCACAGCACAGCATTGCAACAGGGGTGTCTGCTAGCAGAGCCCAGCATCAATGAGGCTGCAGTAGCTCCAGCTAACCTCTGAGGTTAGCAGCTCTTGTATCATACGCATATCCAGATGCACAGACCTTGGGGTGGGGAGGCAGAGCTGGTGTGACAGCTACTCTGGCAGATACTCTGGGTATTTGCTCAATAGTCCTTCAGAAAACTCAACATCCATTGAAAGAAAAGCTCACAAGAAGAACCCCAAACCCATCATTATAACCCATCCTTGCTGTGAGCTTTCTAGCTTCAGCTAACCTTTGCTCAAGAGGTGTCCTTTCACTGCCTTGGCTGCAGATCAGAATCTGGTCGCCTGCGTTATTATTCTGGAGAGCTTTCTTGGTTCCTCCACACAACCAAGAAGACTGGTGTGGCTGGCTATGGCTGGGCCTCTCCTGTGACCCGATGGGGACTCAAAGAAGGCATATCTTAGAGGTCTTTTCCAACCTCAGTGATTCTATAATTCTACAATTCTGTGAGTGGGGATGGGTTTGTGGCTGGACCTGACAATTCTAGAGGTCTTTTCTAACCAAGACCAAAACTTGGTGGGAGAGTGGTCATAAAATCAAATCAGATGAGGCATCACGGACATTCAGGAAAAATCCCACGGTAAACATCACTGAACTCCCACAGTATGGAAGTTTTGCAGTCATCTGAATGTTTTGCTGGGTCCAAACTGCATTTCCCTGCAAGCGTGGGACAGAGCGCACAGACTGGGGAGAGGAGAAGGTGTCTGCCCTGCTCCTAAATGATAACAGCCACCGTAACTGGGACCGGACTCACGTAAGGTATGAAAAAACCACAACATCAGAAAGAAAACCACGCTGTACTGTTCCTGGTGGAGATGGCAGAAGCCACAGCCCCAACCGTTGGAATAAATCCCCTGAACAACCGTCGCTGAGACAACCCACGCAAGGCCGGGAGTTTCCATTTGTGGCGACTTCTTAATTCACTGGGACGAGTTTGCAGAGAGCAATTGCCCTGTGGGGGAAATAAGCTCTATCTTCTCCTTTCATGTAAAAGCCAGCCACGTGTTTCATTTATTAATAAACGGACTGGAAACTCCAAATGGGAAATTAATCTCCGGCTGTACCTGTTCTGGGATGATGCTGGGGTGAAGGACAGGACCTGGAGCTGTGTGCAGTTACTCTGTGCAGAAACTTGGCCAGACTCCCAGAACAGGAGGCATGAACGTGAACATCTGTATTAAAGGCAGAAAGATATTAATATGCAAAAGCATTCTAGCTTCCAAACCTTCCTGCTCCAGAATTTCTAGCAGCCTCCCCTTCCAAATTAGGATGAACAGCTGCGATGTATTTGGCAAGCTAACCTCTGCCCTCAATTTAGAAGCTTTTTACATCACAAAATAAAGCATGTACACATTTTAAAAACCAAAGGGGCCATTAAATCATCTAGCTCGACTTCTGTACAAGAAATGCCACTGAATGTCATCACCTTAGTTGAATACTGTGTTATTGCTAAGCATGGTTTCCAGACACGCTTTCCCGAAAGATATTCTGTGATCTTGGAGACTGAGGATCTTAGACAGCAGTAAAATAAGGAGACACAGACTTTCATAATCCACTTTTGCAAAGAACTGTTAGAGTCTATTCAAGCAAAAATCATGCCTGCCCATGCAAACAAAGATGGCTGTTACAAACTGCTTCTGCAGTGTTTCCTAAGGTCACTGAGGACATGCGACTCCATTCAAAATTCAAATCATGAAGGTTGGAAAAGCCCTCCAAGGTCCCCCAACCCCAACCCCAACCCATCCCAGCATGCCCGCTGGCTATGTTCCTCGGTGCCACATCTCCATGGTGCTGGAACCCCTCTGGGAACTCCACCAGTTCCCCATTCCAATGCTTGACCCTCTCCCGGAAAGGCCAAACAATATGGGATGATGGTAATTTGCAAGATAGCATCAAAACCCCTAAAAAGCACTCAGAGCACAGCACCAGAATCTGCAAGCTCACCTCGAATAAATCCGCACACGATTCTAACACAATGCAGTAACAACTTGCCTTTAGACGTGGTGAGATGTGCCTCATTTAGAGCTACATGCATTACTTTTGAGGAGAGCTGCATGCTCAGTTGCCGAGAAACTTAATTTTCAGAGAAGTCAGCTCAAAAGAAAACAGCACACCGGGATTTTTCAGCACAACCTTCCAAAAAAGTGCCAAGTTGTAGAAGCTTTCCAGGAAACCACAAGATCTTTTCCAAGGAGGTTTCCCAGATCTAGATTACTCACTGGATAGGAGGTCGAAAAGCCAGTGATGCTTTGGGTGTAGAACCTGGAGTGGTTGGGTGTACACCTACCCTGTGCTATTGGGTATAAACTGGGTTTATGGTCATGGCCCAGGTGCCAAGCCAGAGAGAAGAGATTTCTTAGCCCCATTCATAGCTCCGTTCTCCTCTCCCCACTCTTCCCAGATGTTCATTTTCTGCATCTGTACATATAAAATGAGATCAGTTATAGTGAGATCAGAAATAGTGCACAAGAATACCCCAAGTCCTCAGCCTACCCTGCCTCCAAGTCAGATATCAACAGCAGAGAGACAGCACTTTTATTAAAGGAGAGGTGAGAATATTGCCATAGCTCTCTTTTTTCTCATTCTACAGACACTTCTTACCCTTCATTAGCACACAGCATGGCAGCAGCTCTTCAAAAGGAACTGCTTTGCTTGTTCCACTGGGAGATTACTCTTCCCAAGCTTTTTCTTCTCAATTCTTCATTAATCCGACACCATAGGGATGAGGCTGAAGGACAGTGTGTGCTTTCGGGCAGAGAAATTAGTTGTGATAAACACCGGGCAGTCTCAGTTGAAGCCTTCTCACTTAATCTTGGCAACACGCTGCAGCACAGCCCATTGAGCTGCAATGCATAGCAGTGCCCCCCATCCACACATCTCCCATCACCTCGCACTGGGCTCTCCATCACTGGGTCTTTCTTCCTGGTGGTGAAAGCATTGCCTCCCTTGTGGAGCGCTCAAACCCAAACACACACATAGTATGGAGATCAATATTTGCCTTTAAGACAAGCTGTAGCTGCAGGACACCACCATCCACTCCTCCACTCAGGGCTTCACTGGAAGCTCAGCCTCTTCAGCACTACAATCCCTTGACCTTTTTTCACCTCCCCCAAAGGCTATTATCCCATAGCCATTTAAAACAAACATGAAAGCAGAGCCAAAAGTTAACTGTTCTTACAAATATCTAATGCACTGTCACCAGCAACCCCCAATGGGAACTTAGCTCCCATCAGCATTTTACACAGCAGCAGGAAGAAGGGGAACGTGTGCAGTAGCCCCCATCTGATCTCACCGCTTCCACTTGTCCCATCATTCAGCACATCAAGGCCAGGTTGGATGGGGCCCTGGGCAGCCTGGTCTGGTATTAGATATGGAAGCTGGCAGCCCTGCTGGCAGCAGAGGAGTTGGAGCTTCATGATCTTTGAGGTCTCTTCCAACCCAAGCCGTTCTGTGGTTCAGCACATGCTTAGCAAGGGAAAATCCAACGCAAGCTAATCCCACTCCGTTAATTTCCTCCGTTCCACTCGTTCTTCATGTTGGTGCCAGGTTTCTTTCTCATCTGGTTAATTTTTGTGGTCATTTTGGACTCACAGGCATCCCTGATCAGATTTCACTGAAGTAATTTTACAAGACACAAATAAAGTTGTTTTTTTTTTCCTACACGAGGTGAAAAAACAAAACCTCTTTTCTCAGCTAAAACACAAACATTCAGCCACTCAGCAAGGACACACGGCAGAGTTTTTCTCCTTTCTATGCTCTGTCCCTGGATCTTTTCCAGGACACCCGGGAATCAGGAAAAGGCTCTGGAAGAAGAGACTCGGTGACTGGTAGGCAAGCAAGTTCAAAGCCAAAACATGAAGGAAATCACTCGAGTTCAACTGAAAGGCAGCAAAGTCATCCTTACTTCCCTCTGAATAAGGATAAGACAGGGTCCTCTGGAAAAGAACCCTGATTTGTTGCCATCCCTGTTGAGATCAGATGGGGCTTCACACAAAACAGGCCAACCAGTCAACCTTCCATGACTCTACTAACGTTTCACTTACAGCACTGGCTGCCTTCATGAGAAGGGACAAAATATCCATGTAGTTAGTGACGCAGCCAATCAACCTATAATAGTGCAGCTACAAACAACAAGGCTTACGCTGGCAGGAGTATCCATCATTATGCTGGCAGGAGTATCATTCCCACTGCTTCTTCTGAAAAAGGTATTTCCAGTTCAGTTTTAAAAGCTTGAATCTCGCACTGGTGGCAGCGACACAGCAGAGAGGGAAAATATATTTAGTTCTTGTGGAAAGCAAGAAGAAAAATGACACTTCTTCCTGCTTTTAGAAAGCCTTCAGTAAATACTCTACCTTCCTCACCGCAAGTGCTGGAATTCCCCAGTCCTCTCAAAGGTGTTGTATGGGAATTGTGAATGATTTGCTTATGCAAAGAAAAAGAGTCACAAAGAAAAGTAAAACATGCATTTAAGGGAACTGATGTGCCATCATTTGGCCTCATCAGCTTCCATAGCAAAGCACAAGCCTGCTGAATCCCACAGCCCAATCGGGCATGGTGGTAATGAGTCAGTGGTTGGACTAGATGATCTTGGAGGTCTTTTCCATCCTTAATGATTCTACTGAGCACTAGCTCAAGAACAAAACACAAAGCGTGTGATTTCAACCAGTGCAGTGCTCCTGCTGCTGTCTGAGGACACTTCCAGGAACAGCTGAGGAAGTTCTCCCATACCAGGCAATGGTGCTGGTTGAGCACCCAACCTCATCTCTCAGCTAGAATCCTTCCAACAGGTGAAGATTTTGCAAGATGGGCTGCACGTCACTGCCTCTAGACAGAAAGGATATCAGAGAAAAGCCCTGGTAAAACCCAAACTGTACAGCCACCAGCTCTTGTTAGCAAAGCATAGGGTTTGCTGCAAGAAGCCAGGTCTCAAAGACACCCCTTCCCTCTCTCTTTTCCCGTATCTCCCCCCTGCCTTGCTGCAGCTGTCCCCTTTCTCCAGCTGCAGCTCCAGCTCAGTGCTGGCCATCCATAGCCTGGAACACATTTTGCAAGATTCTGTGCAGTAAAAACCTTGGACACCAATAAAGCATTATGAATCACAGGGCACGTTAATCACTCAATCTTACCCCATAATCCAAAGTCAGATACAAAGCCAATGGGTTTTGCAGACTCCTTCCCACCAGCATTTTGCTCACACGGGGAATAAGCCTGAGAATTAGCATTAGTGAAACACCCTCACCCTGACAGCAGTAGTATGCACCAGGCATCAAGTCAAACCCCATTGCTTTTCTGGGGCTGGGAATTTACCACCCTTCAAACAAGCATTTCTGGAGTAGTAAACAACCTTTACAGGGAATTTACGGAAGCCGCAATATCTGCAATCACTGGTGACTCCTTTACATTGACGGGTGGTGTTGGGGAAAAATACAACCTAAATCTGTTAAGGCTGGGACTGTATTCTGTAGATTCTATTTACAGTGCAGCCCAGCAGACTTTTGGTCAGTTATAAATATATCAGCTTTCTGGGCTTTATATCCATGGTATGACACAGATACAACCAGCGGCGGTCTTCTGCAGGTTCAACTTTCTAGGCAGTCAATAGCTTCAGCACTAGCCTTACTGTCTGAGGATACAGGTCCCAACAATAAGCAAGCTCAAGTGGGTTAAGAACAGTTTCCGAGTCCCAGCTACTATGATTCTGTCATGACAGAATTCAAGGAGCATTTGAACAATGCTCTCAGACACAGGGCTTGAATTCAGGGCGGTCCTCTGTGGGGCCAGGGGTTGGATTCCATGATCCCCGTGGGTCCCATCCAACTCAGAACCATCCGCTACCTTAACTTGTCACCAGGACGCCTCTCTGCTCCATGCAGCCAACCAGGGGGCTTCCATCTATCCAGACTAAAAGAAGTCTCACTCCTTCACAAAACATTTCCACTGCGGATGAAGCTTTTAACAGATTTCAGCAGCTGAATCCTACAACACTGCCAAGACAACACATTGATAGTGTCCATGCTCCTGGGAGAGATCTTGATGGCAGGAGAGCGATGCCAAGAGAGGTCTGCATCCTTCCTGAGTACCTGGGAATCTCCCAGAGCGAAGAGAAACTGCTTTCACAGGGCAGTGAGGCTGGAACACAGACAGCATAACTCCTACAAGGCAATGCAACTGCGAAGAGGACAAAACCAAGGTTGTTCAGCAGAAGACTCTGCAGTGTGGGCAGGGTGATACAGCCATGCGCAGCCAGGAGCATCCTGACCCCAGCCCTCCTCAGCCCTGTGTCGCATTACAGCCTTCCTGGATAATGAAAAGCTCACAGGGTGTATTTAGAGGATGTTCAAGTGCTGAAAACAGGAGTGTTTTGATTTTGACTGCAAGCATTGGAGAGAAACAATAAAAAAAATAAGAAAAATCACTATTTAATCCAACAGTTGGATTTTATTGCATTTAGACCATTACTCCAACATCATTTGATGTATTAATTCATGGAGCTCTGGATCACTGGTCGTACGCTACTGTAGAAACCACCATCCAATGCCTTAGGGACCAAAGCAGAATCAAACAGGCATGAAAGAGCATCTTTCATCAGAAGCACTCACATCTTTGGTCCTACAGTCACGAGCATTAACAAATTGAAATTGTACCCAAAAGGGCAAATCCACCTTTCCTCTAACAGCTGCTTTCAGCAAGGCAAGCAATTTTTGTGACCTCTGACCATCAGGGGATTAGCACTGAAGACACAGCAAAGTCTCAGCTCTAAAGCCCACAGATATATCACAGCAGTGTGGCTCAGCTCATCTGCTCAGGTCATTTCGCAACTCCTGCCAAGTGGGAATTACAAGAGCATTTCACTCTGAGATGAATTAATACCTGTATCACAGACACAGCACAGCACTCCAGTACATCGACGGGTCACAGCTCCACATTCTTCTCACAGCTCCATCATTTTACAAAAGGAACAAGAAGAAAAGAAAGCCATCGGAGGCCTCAGCTCAAAACACGTGATGTTTCTAAGCAGATGGACCATCTTGAATCATTACCATTTTATTTGAAGGGAATAAGACTCAACAGCAAACACCCAGTTCATTAGGAATACTTTGATAACTAATTTATACTGTCTTGCAGCTACACAAGCAGCTCTCAGTGCTTTGAAGGAGAGAGGAGGCGTTGCAAGTGTTAGATATTCCCCACATTGCCCATCCTGTATCTGCACATTTCAGACACCTGGCATTGCTTTTCAGCCAGCACTTTTGGTTGCCCGTGAGCCATAACTCGACCACCTCACCCTTGTGTAACACACGCTAACCAGGACCCCTGCACAAAGCAATTATTCTGTGCATCACTCTATGATTCTGCATGCATAACTGGTCAGTGGACAAAACAGAGCTCTTATGGCATTTTCTAGGCCCAGAAAACCCCACAAAGCAGTCGAGTACCTGCACTGCGGTACCTCGGGTGGGACACACTGCATCAGGAGGCAAGAGATGCACTGAGCTTCTGCTCTGAGTGCCAAAACCTGGGTGATCGTCATGGAAACACCAGCACAGCTGAACATCCAAGGAGGAATTCAGAGAAAAATCGCAAAGAAAGCAGTCAAGGTGAACATGCCTTAATCTAAAGCACAGCACCTGAAGCCATTCTTCTTGCCATTCTGGCAACAGCCGCAGCTCCCAAGTCTCTGATCAGCTTTCCCAGCACAGAGAGCAACACAGTGGGCTGCACCTCCCTCCTCTCCCCTTCATCTGTTGATCCAGAAACCCACAAACTCCAACCCTTCTCTCCATCAGCTCACTACAGCAGTAGGTTACCAATCTGGGTGCTCACAGCCTTTAATAATTCCTCCTTCTGCAGTGCTTACCCTCTAGAGCTCCAAGGCACCGACCCTGTCTGCTTCCAACCTTTCTTCCCCCCAAGGTGAGCACAGCGAGCTTAGAGTCATCACTTCCTGAATGCATTTTAGGAAAGGCTTGGCAAGAGCCCCTGATAACACACAGTGGATTTCCTGGGAAGCACAGGCAGCCAGCTTCTGTCTGCAAACCCAAGATAAAAGGGAAAAAAATAGAAGAAAATACACGTAAGTTACCTCCTCTGGCTGCAGCTGGAGTAAGGACAGAAGACACGTGGAGATTTCTTGGGTGTTGGCTTTGAAGATCATTATGAGTCTCTTCCAACTCAGGATATTCTATGATTCTACAATTCTTGAATATAAGGAAAAAGTGAGCTCCAGTTTTGTCCCAGCTTGTCCCTACCTTTCTTTCCCATTCCATCCTCAGCTGCACAAAGGCTTTTCCTGCACAGACAGAAGTTGGCCACCAGCCCTTGGATCTACTGGTCCACTCATGCTACATGCACATCAACTACTGAGACCTGTCTTCAGCTATTAATTCTAGTTTACTTTTCACCGACATCCAGGATGAAAACCAGGTCCCCCAGTGCCCATCTGGGGACTTTCTGGTGTATCTTCAGTCTCTTTATCAATAATGTAGAGAGTGGGATCAGTGCACCTTCAGTAATTTTCTGATGGCACTGAGCTGAGTGGGGCTGTCATACAGCAAAAGGGAGGGACCTGGGCAGGCTCCAAAAGTGGGCACATGAGAACCAGTGAGGTTCCCCAAGGCTGAGTGCAGGGAGGCTGGGGGTGTTCAGCCTGGAGAAGGGAAGGGAAGACCTCACTGCAGCCTTCCAGTACTTGAGGGGAGCTTATGAGATAGAGAGGGAGCAACTTTTTACATGGACAGATAGTGATAGGATAAGGGAGAACGGCTTTAAACTAAAGGAGGGGAAATTTAGGTCAGATGTTAGAAAGAAATTCTTTTACTAAGGGTGGTGAGGTGCTGGAACTGCTGCCCAGGGAGGCTGTGGGTGCCTCATCCCTGCAGGCATTCAAAGCCAGGCTGGATGGGATCCTGGGCAGCCTGAGCTGGTAACCCTGCCCTCGGCAGGAGTGTTGGAATTGGATGATCTCTGAGGTCCTGTCCAACCTAAGCCACTATGATTCTATGATAAGTGGGCAAAAAAAGCCTACTGACAATCACTGATGCTGAGCTCACCTCCCTTAATCTTTTTTTTTTTTTTTTTTTTTTTTTTTAAATCAACACCATGCACACAGCAGCTGCACAAAGGAGAGCAGCAGCAGCATCTGCTATACCCTCCTGAAAATGCACAAGAGCACGCAGGAGGGAGGAAGGAATAATGGGCTCCAGCAACGTAATTATTCACCCAGATAATTAGTGCAACACAAAGAAAAAACTGTTGGAGGGAGCACATCTGGCAGCTGTAGCAAGGAAATGCCACCATCTGAATAAAACTCTGGAGGCCCATAACGTTGGAAAAGACACAAGGCACCTTTGTGTATGCAAGGGGGGCTGGTCCTGCTGTTTATTGCAAGGAGTTTGTGCATGGAGCACTTCAAAGGTTCTGAATAAAGCAGCAACGGCAAAGCATTAGAAGTTTTCAAGCCATTGCTGTAAGAGCTACTCAATCACCTCTAAAAAGGTCAGGCTACCCACGGGCCATTTATAACATTACCCAGAGCCTGAATCACAGAATCACAGAATGACAGCATGGCCTGGGTTGCAAAGGAGCACAGTGCTCACCCAGCTCCAACCCCCTGCTGTGTGCAGGTCACCAACCAGCAGCCCAGGCTGCCCAGAGCCACATCCAGCCTGGCCTTGGATGCCTGCAGGGATGGGGCATCCACAGCCTCCTTGGACAGCCTGTGCCAGTGCCTCACCTGCAGGAAACACATCTGTGACCCAAGGTAGCTGCAATTCCTGATGGCATCAGCCCCAGTGCCAGAAGCTGCTGAGATCCTGTCCTCAAATCCAACAGACAGCACCCAGAGCCATTGGGAAGCCCCTAAGCACATTCACAAGTATTGAGATAATGGAAGCATCCATGTTAGGGTTAGAGGGAAATATTGGTGGTAGGGGGACAGTTGGTGATCTTAGAGGTCTTTCCAACTTTGGTGATTCTGTGACTCCTTGCCCCTTGGGATTCACTATTCACCCAGTCTGGTGAATCATCACAGACTAGTTTGGCTTCTATGCTTCTGTTTACCCAGTAACAGAGTAAGAATTAAGCCTAGAGAGGGACCTATGTCATTTCACACTGCATGATAAACTTGGGATGTCACAATTACTAAATTCCAGGTATGAATGCTATGTTGGAGGAGTGGAGAGGGTGAAAATTCGGAACAGAATCACAGAAACACAAGGTTGGAAGGTAGATTGGAAAAGACCTCCAAAATCACACAATAAATGACAGGATGAGAGGTGATGGCCATAAGTTGCACAGAGGGAGGTTCGGAGCAGCCCCAGGAAGGTGTTCCTAACACTTCTCAATATTTCCCCCAGCAAAGGCATAGATTTTTTATTTTTTGATTATTATTTTTTATGCTGGATTCTTAATAAGTCCTGCTTCCAGGACAGCAAAACCTTAATGTTACGTCCAAACTCCAACCCTTCATTGGCCACCAAAGAAATCCACTCCTGCACTTGGACTTGCAGCTCGTTAGCTCCAGTTTCACTGTCTTTTCAGGTTCTTGACAAGGATGTGGTTTATTAGACACTCAGGCCCACAGCTCGAGGAGTAGGGCATCTAGAAAGCACTGGGATTTCTGCCTATGTGGGATTTCATCACTAACACTGCTCCTTTCACTCACAACTTCCCCATGGTGCTCACAGGAGTAATGGGAGGGAGAAAAAAGATGGTGAAAGTGCCAGGAAGGACATCACTCATACAGAATTAATGAAAAGACAGAGCGTCCACATAGAATGACAGAATGGCCTGGGTTGCAAAGGAGCACAGTGCTCACCCAGCTCCAACCCCCTGCTGTCTGCAGGTCGCCAACCAGCAGCCCAGGCTGCCCAGAGCCACATCCAGCCTGGCCTTGGATGCATCCAAAAGACCCCATTTAAGTATGTGGTAGATGGCACTGAAGAACAGAAATCGCAACAAAAATCCTGTTTTTTCATCTACCTGGGTCTGGAAGCCTCCCAGTGGTTTGGTGGGGGTGATGGGGATGGGTTTCTGATTGGACTAGATGATGGACCATCTTAGTGGTCTTTTCTGACCTTAGTGAGTATATGATTCAGTGATTTGGGGTTCACATTCCCAGATGATGGCCCTTCCTTTTACATGTACCAAACTAGGCCCTTACACTTGCCCATCCTTGGCAAATAGTGTACAAGGAAAAAAATGGCATATATGCTGAAACCAAGCTGCAGAGTGAATGGGAAAGACAAGAAAAGATCCCAGTTACATTTTGGTCACCCACTTGTATCCCAGAAGGGCTCATAGTTGAGGAGTACGGTTCCCATTCACAGGGAAAGGGCTTTAAACTAAAAGAGGGGAGACTTAGGTCAGATATTAGGAAGAAATTCTTTCCCAGAGGCAGTGATGTCCCAGCACTGCTGCATAGAGCTGTGGGTGCCCATCCCTGGAGGTGACATGCTGAGCTGGTCCCTTCCAACCCAACCACTCTGATTCTAGGATAAGCCTGTATGCAGGCAGAACAGCCCTTTGCAATCAGCAGCAGTATTTTATCCCCTTTGACAGCAAATTAAATAGCACTGCAAAACGCCCAAGACTTAAATATTTAGTAACCTCAAAACAAACAAACAAACAAACAGCAAAACAGCCAGCCAATGGATGCAGCTACTTCTATTATCCAGATAGATCAAAAATTATCGTGGCAATTTCCTTCTACAGAATCTCTCCCTAGTCCTGCCTAGGATGATTTCCCTGGCGTGATATTTGCTGCGTGGAAATAACATGGCTGTGGAATCAATAAAAGCACAAAATCAGCTGATGGATCGAACTCCACATTTACGTAATGCAATCCATCAACAATTCCCACGTGGATACTGACCCTGCAGGAGCTCTGGATGGATGATCAAAGATGTTAAAAGATACTCTGGAAGCAAAAGCTGCTCTGGCACTGCAGTGCCCAGCACAGGGTCATCTCGGGTGAAAGCAGACAGGCTTCTTACGGAGCATCGTGGTGATAGGGTACAATTAGCAGTGCTGCTCCGTGTTTAATTGCTGGCAGTTCATCAAGAGGGTCGCACTGTCTGCAAGCTACCTTGCTGCTGTCTGAACTTTGGAACTTTAGAAGCATGTGGCCTGGCAGCCACAAGCCAAAGCTGATGTGTCCAAATCTTCCTCAACAACCATAAATGGGGATCATCCTAACAAAGCTGAAGCCACACAATGGATTATGGAATTTTGCAGCTGATGAACTTTTTGGCAACTGATGAAAATTAATTCAAAAAGGAGGCCATGTGCACAGGTGTGTGCCTTCAGCCCCTCTTCACCACTCCCAAAGGGTCAGGTGAAGGCAAAAGACCATCACAGTGCCATCACAAAAAGAAAAAAAAGCTTGGGATTCAAGCATACAATTAAAAGTCTTATTTTCATGTAAATTTTTAAGTGTAGTAAAAAGCTTAATGTGCGTAAAAGTGAGTAAAGGGTAGCAGAATCCTTAAGAACTTTGGCTGCTCAGGAGCAACACAACTAGAAAAAAAACATTTGTGGTCACACACAGCAGATTTCAAGGATGGTCTTGGCAAGGTTGGGTCATAGCTCACAGGTGGGGGAAGGATCTACACAGCCGTATCTCCTAAATCAAATGCAGAGAGCCTTTCTGTAGCCTACACAAAGGTAAGATTGTATGAATATGTGCCTTTCCTAGAGGTAACTCTAGGTTTTTCATTACGCTACCATTGGCTCCACTCTGGGTTTGCAGTGATTGAGTCACTATAGCAATGGGTACAGGGCAATAGATCAGGTATTGAGCCACTGCCTTTGTGTAAAGCCTTCATGTAAAGGTTACAGTGTGGTATCTTCTGAATCTGGGAACAGATTCTTCGTACCTTCATACCTTGGTTCTCCATAGCCTGTAGATCACAGAATGGCCCAGGTTGGAAGGGACCTCAAGGATCACGAAGCTCCAACCCCCCTGCTGCACACAGGGCCACCAACCTCCAAATTTCAGAGCAGCCCAGGCTGCCCAGGGCCTCATCCAACCTGGCCTTGAACACCTCCAGGGACATGTAAATAATTAAGACTTTCTTCCCTTGCTCCCAAAAGAACTACGTTTACTCCTTTGGGGCATGAAAGTGGAAGTTGAGACCCACGCATACCTCAAAACAGACTCAAAGCCTGGACGTATTTTTAAGCCTAGCTTCGAACACAAGTTCTCCTCCAGCACCAGGAAAACAAACGCAATTCTAAGCAGAATTGGAAAATTGCCACTGATATTTTCTGGTTAAAAATGAAGTCGGCGCAAGCAGCCAGATTTCAGTGAAAAATAAATCAATTGCATTCTATTTTCCTTGGAAACATAATGTTCTGGTTTGTAAGACATAAGGAATATGGCATTTTGAGTATTTAAATTAGTACGTGCATGCGTGCCAAGACATTACAACTCACTGCTTTCCTGACCAAGTCTTAGAGACACAACTACACCCTCCAGTGAGGATGTGCCCGGGTATTTGCTCAAAGGAAAATTCAGCAACCAAGAGAGGAGAAAAACCAGCCCAAACTTTTCTGCTTTACAAAAGGAAATTCCTTCTGTGCTGCACAAACACAAGCCGTGATGTCTTGGTTCATGCAGGAGCTCCCAGCCCAGCTGCACCGTCCGCAATCGGTGCAGTTCGGAACCAGGAGCACTCTGACATGGGATCTGTTGCACCCAATGTGTTTTTCCCTCAGCCTCTTCTCCAGAGGAGAAGTTCTCCATTGCCTGATAGATTTCTGCCTATTGACTTAGGAGTGAAACAGCAGCTGACTGTCACCCGAGCAAAACCGAATCCTCGAAAAGCAACAAAAGGATCCCCAAGGACCACTGCCATAACAAGCAAGATTTAAGTTGTGTCTGTGACTTCTTTTCCTTCTTTACATAATACGCACACACATCGAAAAGAAAAATACCAGACAACACAGGAGCACAGAAGAACACAACAACCATTACCCAGAGGATGGAATGTGACAGCTCTGACAGCAGTTTGTTTCAGAATCCTTCCCACAAACTTATCAGCTCTCATGGGGACTCATCTCAAACAACCGGAGAGTCTGGCCTTGACTGCCTGGATTCCCTCCGCCAGAACTCTTCAAAACAGCATTTATTCGGGGGAGTGAAGTCACCTCTCACAGCCCCCTGGTCCGTCCCCGGTTAGTTCTCTTCTCCACTCACACAGAGCCCAGAGGCTATGCAGAAATGCAGCCTCCACAAACTGGCAGAGCAAGAACATCAACAGTAGAGAAGCAAGTTAAAAACAGAATTCTCCCCAACACCAGTGGGAAAATATGAACAGATTTAGCCAAACCAACACCGCTCAACCCCTTTGAGCACTGAAACGGGACACCCACAGCCTCAACCCCATTGAGCACCACAATCAGATACATAAGGCCTCAACCCCTTTTGAGCACCACAACCAGCTACCCACGGTCTTAATCCCACTGAGCATCACAATTGGATACCTAAAACCTCAACTCCTTTTGAGCACCGTAACCAGATGCCCACAGCCTCAACTCCACTGAGCACCACAACCAGATACCCAGCCTCAATCCCATTGAGCACCACAACCAGATACCACAGTCTCAATCCCATTGAGCACCACAACCAGATACCCACAGCCTCAATCCCATTGAGCACCACAGCCAGATATCCAGTCTCAATCCCATTGAGTGTCACAACCAGATGCCACAGTTTCAATCCCATTGAGCATCACAACTAGATGCCACAGTCTCAATCCCACTGAGCACCACAACCAGATACCCAGTATCAATCCCATTGAGCATCACAACCAGATGCCACAGTCTCAATCCCATTGAGCACCACAACCAGATACCCAGTATCAATCCCATTGAGCATCACAACCAGACACCACAGTCTCAATCCCATTGAGCATCACAACTAGATACCCACAGCCTCAGTCCCACTGAGCACTACAAGCAGACACCCACCGCCTGAACCCCATTGAGCACCACAACCAGCTACCCACAGTCTCAATCCCATTAAGCACCACAACCAGATACTTAAAGCCTCAAACCCACCAAGCACCACAACCAGCTACCCATGTCCATCCGCCACATCAGCCATGTGGTAATGACTTCTCCCAGACCTCCAGCCACAGAACCACGGATCTCCACAATCTTTCCAAGCCAACAAAACCCAAGCACCCAGCACTTTCAGTCCGTGTTTTCCTTTGCCTCCCAGGCTTCTGGCTGGGTTCTCACCCACCTTGGTTGTGTCATCATGTGACCGCTGGTACCGTTTCCACCGGCAGCCGTAGATCCCGGTCAGGCATGATAAGCATAGCTGTGGCTCGTAGTACTGCAGTGGTTGGTGTTTAACCATGCTCCTGTCAGCCCCTCAGGAGCGACGTATCAGAAAGCCATCAGGTCCTGGAAGAGCCCTTCAGCAAGAGGAAGGAAAAAGAAAAAAGGGGGGAGAAAAGGAAATTAAGTTCCAAGGGATATTTCAATACTTCAACAAGCAATTTAATAATTAACCATGCCCTCTGGCTACGGGGAGAGGAGGAATGATAATCAGATCTATTCCCAGCCCAGCCAGTATCTCCAGCTTGTTACTCTATAAGTCTGAGAAGTTTAATTAGTTTGCAAGATTTGTTCCCTTGTGCTGTTTCTCCCACATCTCCAAAAGACAACGCATTCCTAGAATCCAAGTTATCAGTAAGGAAAGCCACACGAGGACAAGAGCAGTTGACTTGCTGCCCAGATGACGTCTACAGACGTGACTGAAAAGTAAAGAGCCTTGCCCGCCACAAGCACAACCTTAAAATTGATTCAGAGTTCAACCTCTGTGAGGCTGAAACCCAGCCAAGGTACAGTCAGTTCATCACAAGCATCCTATGGAGCCTGAAAAACAGTCCCAGGTGAGGTGCTGACATTTCTGTGTGTGCAAAAAAAGACAGACAGCACCTTCCACCTCTGTACAAAACATACCCAGCAAGCACTCGCAGGGATGCAGCTTTCACCCAATCTCCTTTCCATCAAACACACCCCAAAAGACCAAGCTGCTCTATTTGCCATTGAAGCACCAAGGGTTTTCCAGGCTGCTGGTGCACAGCTGCACACCTGCAACCCCACACATTGCTGCTGCCTGCGTTCACAATTCACAATGAATGATGATCATCCACCACTGAGCTTGCAAAGTGTTCAGCTGCCTGCCCAGAACATGCAAGGTTGTGTGCATGGAATGCGTGCAAATCTCACCCTCTCTTGGACAACCATTTCCTTGCATGCAGCATCCCCAGCACCCACATGTTGCAAAAAGCTGCCTCAGATCAGGGTAGCAACATCCTCACTGGCGTCAGGTTGGATATAAGGGACAAATTATTCTCAGAAAGAGCAGTCAGGCTCTTTCAGTCAGAAATGGACTGCCCGGGAGGTGGGGGGGGCACTGTCCCTGGAGGTCTTTAGGAACCACGGGGATAAGGAACACGATCAGTAGGCATGGTGGGGGTGGGCTGGGGTTGGATTTGGGGATCTTAGAGGTCTTTTCCAACCTTCATGATTCTATGAATCAGCGGCTACCTCAACACGTGACATGATTTAAGGATGTATCCTAGCCACCTAAGAACCTTTCATTGCCTTGTGATACGGAGGGAAGCCTCTAAGAACTGTGCTGACCCAACTTTTCATCACAGCCAATGCACGGGGCACATCGCGTGTGTTGTGAACACTGTGGCAGAGGCTGCAACAAGGGTACAGACAGCTCAGCCCTTCCAGCTTTTGATTTTCATGCTGACAGTCTGGGGCAGCCTTGTCCTGGCTTTCACCAGCAAGCACTGAGCATCCTGCAGGCAGACAGACCTTGCTGTTGGATGCTGCTCACCAGACCATTACTACTGTGCCTGCAGAATTCAGAATCTGTAGCTCTTCTGCCTCTTTTTCTGTCAGAACATAACTTTGCCCTGTCAGGACATATCTCTCTAAGGCACTTAGCACAGCTCAGGGATCCATGCATAGGATTTGCTGTCTGGAGTCAACCTACATCCCCACGTGTTTTTATCCATCCCCTGGGGATGGACGCACAGGACAGAGGTACAAACACATCCAGTCTGAAACAAGAGCTCCTTGCTAATCAGGACACCTCTGTGCGCTGCCCCAGGGCTCTGTGCCACCTCTGTGCTTGAGGTCACCTCCCCACCTGCACTCCATTTTTTTTCCTCACATTATTTATAAAACTCAGCATTAGTCACAGCACAAGTTGCTTCTTATCTCCCCTCCTTCAGCTTTTGTCTGCTTTGGTTTGTCCCTGCAATGCCAGTTCCCCAGGCTGCCGTCCCTGCGCACCACAGGCAGAAACAGCTGTCAGGTGGAATAGGACAGAAATGCTGAGGACACACAAAGTTCAGTTCTATTTCAGAGGCTTCAAAAAAAAAAAAAAGAAAGAAAAAAGAAAAAGAAAAATCCATGATCTGTGCCCTGAAGTTCCAGAACAACAAATAATTACACGAGGACGCAGGATACAGAATTCACGCATAGCCTATTAACAACCCTACCATCAAGCCACATATTACTGCCTGAAAACCTAGCAGAGCACAGCTGTTGCTATGAGAAAGCCTACATGAACTCAGTTCCAAAGGACATCTTTCACAATTTCCACTTCTTTCTGCTTTAGCTGTGTGAGATGAGAACAGAGCATCTCTGTCTTTAAAAGCTTTAAGCAGGTGTTTTATCTGCTAGCTTACAGGAATTGCAAGGCAATCTCAACCAGAGGTGCTGCACTTGAGCTTTTCACCAGTCCACTCTTCTGGGAAGACACTTGCCTCTTTAAGTCACAGAAACATGTAGGTTGAAGAAGACTGCTATCAGCTAGTCCAACCAACAGCCCACCAAACCCATCTTCTCCAGCCCTTCCCTCCAGCCCAGACACCTGGAAAATGGCACCACACAACACTGCCAAAGCTGGCAAATTCCGATTTTTCAAGCAGAAATCCAGTTCATCCAGAGAACCAAGAGCTTGTAAACGGAGGCTGCCCTTCAGCAATAATAAATCTCATGTGTGATGCAAGTCTTGGATCCACCATTCCTTTAGGGATGCTGAAGCTAGAGCGTTTATCATTAAGTCCCTATGTGAAGCTTCATCTGCTTTATAATGCAAAATTTTAGAGATAGGAGGCACAGTCAGCATCATTATAGCCTGATGAAAACGCACCAGGGGCTTCCAGAGATAAGAGCTATATCCATCCATGCACAAACTCCTATGTACTGTAAGACCTGCCAATCTAAATGGGTGACAACATAGGAAAAAACAAAGTTGAAGCTAGAAAAGATGATGACAGTCAGTGCTGCTGTTTGACAGGGATGGACCATGACCAAAGAGCAACACAAGACGAGGGAGCAGTCATATCCTCCCAGAAAAAGATGTCAAACATTTCAGCTCATAAGAAGCCACTGATAAGGATGGGGAGGGAGTCTGAACAAGGATCACATGTGAGCACGTACAGGAAGGACCTTGCTGGCAGGGCTTCCACCAGTATCCCCAGATCAACCAGTTCAAGATACAAACACATCCCACCTTCTCACAGCAGCATGTCCAGCAGAGCTACCTGCTAAGGCATGAATTTTCATAACAGTAAGCTGCACACCCACAGCTGATGGGATGCACCAAAGCATTTTCAAATAGCATTGCTTTAGCAAGGTACCAGTGTAATCATGGGTGGAGAGGGACCAGCAACCAACTCTTCTTTCTAAAGAAAAGTCCCACCAGGAGCAGCAACAGCCTGGGTAGATGCAAGGAGTTCAGGTTTATTGCCCAGTTCTGAAGAATCTCCCCCCAGCTTCCATCAGTAGTACCTAACCCAGCATCTCCAGACTTGTAGCACAGAGGGCCTAAGTGCCCTGCAAGTGCAAAAAGGCAGCCAAAAAGCACATCTGTCAATTATTACCAGAAGGCAGATGGAGGTTTTAAAAAGCAGCAAAATCCACCAAAAACAACCAAGGTGGTCAAAATATTTTGGTTGGAAAAGATTGGAAAAGGGAAATACAGATGAGAAGGGTCCGTAGCCCATCAAGTGAAGCTCTTGCCCTTGCCCTCTTGATGAACCATAGCATGGGCAGATGTTATGGGAGCTCTTAGATTTAGGATGCTTCTCCATCCATTCCAGGCTGCCCTCCATAGGGTCAGGAGAAGCAGAAAGAAATGAAATCCAACATGAGTTCAGAAAAAGCCATTCCTAAATGCACAGCATGTCCTGAATCACACAAGGCACGACCTGCAACCCTAAAAGCATTCCCTCTTCTCCATAAATGCCATTAGAAGGGCATTCATGCACAGAAGGAACAGACAGGCAAAGATGAAATGCAGCACCCATCCTCCCCACCACACATACAGACCTCTGAGCAGCAGAGGAGACTGAGGCACAGCACGATGCTGCTCATAAAGCCACACCAACAGAACTGCCACAGGGATGCCATCTGTCCAGAGATCTTTGCTTGGCTGAGATCACAGACTGAATACTTACTTCTGCTTCCAGGAATGGATTTAATAAAGAGAAACAGAAAGTCCATACCAAACAATCACTGATCCCATGACATCTACAGCTTTGAGGTGGAGAAAGCAGGCTATGAATGATTCAAACCTCTGCTGGTTAGCATTACACACAGAAATGAAAACAGGAAGCGAGACAACATACATTAATTATTCAAATCCAGGCAACACGCACCAGAAGGGGGGAAAGAAATTAAAAAACAAACCCACACAACCCATCAACTTCGATTTTAAAGATGCACTGGCTGCCACTGGCTGCAAACGTGGTAGGTCTGAACCACCAGATTTGCCAGCCAGTTTGTCCAAAAAGCAGGGAGCAGGGAAGAGTCCATCTGCAAATGGAGCGTGATCGTTATCTGAAAGCTCCAGGATGCCCAATTAGCACACACTGCATTCCTGAGATGCTGGACTGTAGGAATCCGTTTCAGTCTGCAACACATCATTCCTTTCCAAATAGCTCTTGGAACAAAAATATAATAATAATAATTTAAAAAAAAAATTTAAAAAAATAAAAATGAGAGAATTCAAGTTGCAGCTTTAAAAGGGAAGCTCTCTGGGGAGAACTGGCCTAAAAAATTTGGATTTTTTTGTCCGCGCGAATTAACTCCTCCATCCCTGTAGTCTTACAGAAAAGTGGACTGGGGGGGAGAACAGAGCACGTGGGATCAACCATTAAGCCATTACTATTCAACCTCAGTGTTATTTTAGAAACATGAAGAGCAACAACTCAAATCCTCAAGTGCATTAGGCAAATAAAACACGAATGAAGCCAGGTTTGACAGCACCTCACCCTCCCACACGGCTTGGTACAGCCCAAATCCTCCCTTGCAATGCCCACTCGGTTTTTATCTACCAACCCAGTTTCACACAGATCACACTGATCTCATTCAACAACTCAGGACAAAGCTTTTAATAGCCCTGAGATGAGCAGCTTGCTGCACATCCAGCAGCACCATGGGCAATGCTGCTCTGAACAGCTGCGGGGTCGGCCAGGATTTAACAGTGATTTACATGACGATGTTAATGGGAGCCTAACAAAAGTATATGTAGTGTAGATGTGGCACTGAGGGACGTGACTTAATGGAGAATATTGGAGATAGGTGGATGGTTGGACTAGATGGTCTTGGAGGTCTTTTCCAACCGTGGTGATTCCGTCATTCTGTGATGTTTTGATGGGCGTTTAAGAGTTCTGAAGTCAAGAGAGAAGATGGAGTGGGCTCAGCCAGTCAGGGAGAGGAGGACAACTGTGGCCTGCATCCCCATCCATCAAGGTGCAGGTGGAAGGACCTAGCCAATGGAAAATGCAGTCACTTTTGGATTTGAAAAGAAGAAACGTGGGAGGGCATAGCTTTGGAGAGGCAGATTTGCTGGGAAGGTGATGAGGATAGAAGAGAAATGTCGCTGCCATCACAGTCATACCTTCATGTCCCGTCTGGTATTTAGTGTTGCCAAAAGGCATCACAGCAGTGTGACAATCAGATCCGAGCACACAGAGTGCAATCTCCCAAACATCAGGCCCAAGTAAACTTAGAATCACAGAATCCTTAGAGTTGGAAGGGACCATTAAAGGTCACCTAGTCCAACTCCCCTGCAATGGACAGGGATATCCCCCACACTGTGCAAACAGATGCAGAGAATACAAACTCCAGTGTTGTTTGAAATTTTTTTTCTGGTTTGTTTTGTTTACCAATCCATTTTAAAAGAGCTTTGGCAGATTCTACATTACTTTCTACATTAAAGATAATGCTTTTCCTCTCATTTGTGACTCACAGGATCACTGCTTATCAAGATTCTCTGTTGAATTTCAACATCTCTATCTCTTATTACAACTTCTATCAAGCTAGTTATGCACAAGACCTTATTAAGCAGGTAATTACCTATGATGATTACATGAGAACATTACTGATAACCAGTTATCCCTATTAACATTCTTATAAGCCTTCAGGTCAATTGTTTCCCTAATTAAAATGGGAAATCCTGCTTTTCTTAAAATATTTTTCATAATAATGGTAGTTCAGCTCTTCAAGAGCAAGCCCTCCAAGTTCCATGCACTAAAAGCAATCCCTTCTGCCCAGCCAGGACTGAAATGATTTAAAGCACAAAAGGGAACTGATCTAAATCCTTGTGACTTTCACTGACTCTTCACAGTCTTCATAACAATCTTTTCTTTAATAAGCCGGACTCATCCAAAACAAAGTAATGCCATTTCATTTTCCCCAGACTGGAAGACAGAAATGGAAGAGGGACAGAATCCCCATCTGTTTAATAACAGGACGGTTCTTATGGATGAGATGCTTGCTACAGCCGTTCCCACATGAGGAAATCTATATGCACACACTGAGCAGTACTTCCCACATTTCCTTGGCTCAGACACAGGACATCTCAACTTGTGAGAGGAAAATTTAATTTCAGGGCAGGAACGGCAAGAGAAGACCTCAAAGCCACGAACGGTCCCAAATCACTGAGATTCTGCATCTCAGTGGTGGAAGGTGCCCAAGATACGGTCACCCAACTCCTGAAGAACCACGAGAAGTTGTTTTGTTCTAGCCCATTTTTATCAGAGAACTCTTACATCTATCAAGGGGAACAGCACTGCGTAACCCTGATGCCAAAAAACCTACGACTGCATCCCAATTCTAGGAGACGCCCCGTTGACTCACTTTGATTCACAAAGTGTTGAGCGATGACCCAAATAGTCAGGATCTGGATGACGTGTGGCCCCTATGGGTCTGACCTGTTGTTTATTGTTCTTAAGTTTTTTGGTGCTTTTTCCTTTTTTTTTTTTTTTTAATTAAAGCTTTGAAACCAGGGCAGCCTGTAGTTTGGGGGTTGTACGCTTCCATTTAATGAGAATTCAGACTTCAAAAGATAAACACTTCAAAGGGATTACAGAAGAAAAACTTATTCTTTAATCTCACTAAATAAATAAGCACAGTACACACTAATACCCTCTGCAATCCAGCTTCTCCACATTTACCACAAGCTAAGTGCGTATTGCGCATCACATTTGAAAAGGTTTGAAGCAGCAGAACAGATCACTGAAAGAACCTGTGCAAACTTCTTCCAGAGCAGTAACCAAATGCAATCTCCTCTTTCTGCACGAGCTTAAGCCCTAACAAAAAACCTTGCAGGTCAGGACACTGGTGTAGTTCTGAAAACCCAACTTCCGCTACAGTCAAGGCAAGGTTGTCCCCTCCTCCAAAGCCAGGAAGCAACCAGCACTGGTGACACCGATCTTTCCAACATCATTAAGACTATACTGCAGCCTTTCTACTTGTAATGACAAGGTAGCAATCGCACAGGTTGTACTGGCACTTCACAGAGTGAAGATGAAACACTTACACGCATGTGCCCCAGGAGATGGAATCACAGCATGTGGCAAATGATTCCTCAGTAGGGGAATTATCCAATTACAGAATCATGGGATCATTAAGGTTGGAAAAGCCCTCTAAGATCCCCAATTCAACCCCTGCCCATCCCACCATGCTCACTGATCACATCCCCCAGTGCCACACATCTCCATGGTTCTGGAACACCTCCAGGGTTGGTGACGCCACCACTCCCTGGGCAGTCTGTTCAGACTCCACTTCTTGTTTCTCACAAAGACTTCTGCACAAAACAAATCTTTAATACATGGGTGCAAATGAAGTCACTTCAGGCAGTGAAATAACACGATAAACAAGACGTCCCCAACACCTGCCCCAAACAACAGCAGGAACATAAAGTCCAGAGAGGGCACACTGTCCTTGTTTGGAGTTTAAGGGTTTTGCCTCTTCAGACATCCACTATTCTTAAATGAACAATTTTTTAAAAAAATCAGATGTAACTACGAACATGTTCTGAACTTATTGGAAGACACAGGCAAAGTGCAGACAGGACACCAAGGCTTCTCATTAAGAGGGAGCACAGGACACGTTTTGTTCCTTTTTCAGAATATCTTCCTGGCAACGTCAGTGGAAAAATAATTTGTTCTTCTCTGGTTTGGTGGAGACATGGGCAACAACTCCTGTCAGGGCACCGTGAATTGCTCACAGCTGTAAATCTAATGAGGTTCTTTGCTTTTAGAAGTAGCAAAGGAGTTTTAAGCAGCTTAAGAGGTGTGAAAGCTGGTTCTTCCTGGCAGAGAAAGCCAACTAGAAGCCATGAAAATACAGATGGCTGGGGAGAGTCTGAAGTATCCAAACGAGCTAGGAAAATTTGTTGTGACGTGGAATAGAGTTAATCCCATCCTTAGGTTAGCTGCTGAGTGTGTTAAGGTCTACTTCCACCTCTGAGTTGAGTATGTGTCACTGGGGAAGCCCAACTTGGGCTGCCCACTGGAAAGCGTCTCCTGTGCTGGAACAGAAATGCTGGCAATTCCAGACAAGGTAGGATGCTGTTTGGCAGGCACAAAAATGTTATTTCATTGCTGGAACATAAACGTGAAATTCAGTCGTAAGTTAAGTTTAAAAGGGAGTTTTGTTTTGTTGGTTTTTCTTAAGTAGAAAGATCAGTATAGGAAGTAACAGCAATACCTACATTTCCATTCCAAGGAGCTAATTAGCCCTTTAAGCACTTTCCCTTTCTATAGTGCTTTCTGGCTGAGAAAAACTAAGACTAAGTGCCGCAACAGGAACATTTACTCAATTAGAAATACAAACAGCTTCCCGTGGAAAGCTAGGGCAGCCAAACCAATGTGTAAACTTTACACTGTCAGAGAGGATAGGCCCGTCCTACTGAGCCAGCATTTGGT
Source organism: Perdix hodgsoniae (assembly GCA_035772895.1). Taxonomy (NCBI): domain Eukaryota; kingdom Metazoa; phylum Chordata; class Aves; order Galliformes; family Phasianidae; genus Perdix; species Perdix hodgsoniae. The sequence goes on from JAPSGF010000161.1 coordinate 251,830, forward strand.
AAGCACATGCCAACTTCCAAGCCTGAAGATGCCAGGAAGGCAGTGGACTTGAGCAGATAGAATCATAGCACCGTTAAGGTTAGAAAAGAACTCTCAGATAGCCAGCCCAACCCCAGTCCACCTCCACCATGCCCACTGACCACGTCCCCAAGTGCAGCATCTCCACGGTTCTTGAACACCTCCAGGGATGGTGACCTCACCACCTCCTTGGGCAGCCTGTGTCAATGTGTAACACCACTCTTTGGGAGAAGCTACTAAGCTTCAGTTCTACCCTCTAAGCACATGCTAATCAGACTTTCCAAAGAGGCCCTAACATTGTCCATAAAGATCTGCTTGGTAGCATCCGGGTAAAACAGAAGGAGGTCACAGAGCATTCTGTTTTTTCCTTTGTGAAGGTGGGCTTGAGGTACTGAAAAGTTCAGCTGGGCACCAGAAGGTGCTGATGAGTTAAATCAGAGGTACGAGGACAACCCCAGCTCTACTCAAAATGAGGTTGCTGAAATCCTGAAGCAGGTCAGCTAGCAGAGATCCCAGTCCCTTTGCTAGGGCCATCCTGCATTCAGTTGGTATTCAAGCTAGCCAGCATTTTGGAAGAGGGAAAGGCAGCCTCCAGGAGTTCCCATGTCACAAAACAAAACCATTAATACCACTGCTGGTAAACAGAGAACAGACCATGGGAAGAAACCTTCATGTTTTATGCCTGGAGGAGTCACCTTGGGACATCATAGTGGGTCAGCAGTTAAGAACACGATCAGAATATTCATGATTCTATGAGAAACAGCTCAACAGTAAACTGGGGTGAGACAACAAGGGCCCAGACAGAACCAGCAGGAGTGGCTGCTGATCTTGGCAGAAGACGGAGGAGAGGAAGTGTCTGAGTCATGGAACTGAACAGTCATGCCACAATGTGCCTAGCAGGTCTGGGGGAAGCTGGAAGCAGAGGATCTTGACCAATACACCCCATGTTCATCCCTGGAAATGCTCAAGGTCGGGTTGGATGGGGCCCCGGGCAGCCTGATCTGGTGGGTGGCACCCGACCCATGGCAGGGGGCTTGGAGCTCAATGATCTTTGATCTGTTGATCTGTGTTCAACCTCTGTTACCTAAAGACCATCTAAAGGAGGATGCAGTGTGACATCAGTTTCAGAGATGAAACCACATCAGCAGGTTCTGCACACAGAGACAGGTGAGAGAAGTGATCTTTTTCCCCCCAGTGGGAGAAGACAAGACCGAGGAAGCATAGACAGATGCTGAAGAAAACTGAAGAAACTTTTATTATTTAATTATTAAAACTATTAATACCTTAAGAAGCTTAAATAATTGCACGTTTTTTCCTGTCCACAGACTCCGGAGCTTTGCCAGTTTGGCCGAGCTGAAGCACAGGAGTTTACACTGAGCCTTACCCATTCTCAGCATGTGTTTTTGCTGAGGAACTAAGTGGAAACAGAAGTGTTTTTCGAACATGCACACCCTGCCATGCAGTTTCCTTTACAGACAGGCTTTTCTTCCCCCTCCCTGATTACCCTTTCCTACACACGCGCAGGAGAGCTCACCATAACCACATGTGAATTGTGTTAGCTGGTCCTCCGAGGGGCAGTTTTCATCTCGTCTGGAAGACATTAGCAGCTAGAGCAGAAGCCAGTCCAACATATTGCTACAGAGGTCTTGTCATCTGCTTTCCCCTTGACATCTTCCCTGCTGCATTGCTGAAACTTTGGTTCATGCCAGCAGGAAGGGAACTGCATGAACCGTGCCAACAGCGCTCAACTGAGAAGGAGTAAAATGCCTCCACACCCACTGCACACACGTTAATTGAAACCGTAAGGGGAAAGAAACAGCAAGATTCATTTTACGACCAATACTTCGCACGTCTGCTGGGCGACTGCTATCCAGAGAATTAAGCACGAATGTCTCTGGCGTAATGAGAGGTGGAAAGTCCTAGTTAAATGGATTACAAGCTCTTCATTTCCTATGATTGATTCCTTCCATGCGGCTGTAAGAGCCATTCTTCATAAACGTTCTTACACAGCAGAGAGGCTCAATTGGGGAAGCAGCAAACTTGTTCCCATATGGTGGCTGCCTCTTTCCTCCCAAACTTGCTTTCTGCAGGTTACACATGCAGCTCTGCGCCACAATATCACTCAGCAGTCACTCCAAGCACAAGATGACCACATGCACAAGAGCTGCTCCTTCTGCATCTTCCAAGATGTTATTTCTGCTTCCATTCCCAAAGCAAACATTCGCTGCTCCATCGCAGTTAGCTGCTCCTCTGTAGCTCCCTTGTTCTGCAAGCTGGATACTGTTTTGGCTTCATGCACAAAGAATGCATAAATTAACTTGATAAGACTAATTGCACAGCCAGCTCCTTCCCACTGCAAACACAGTGGATGTCCTGTGGCCAAAGTAATCGGAAAAGAAAATAGTTGGCAGGATCTGGTGACGTGAAAGACACAAAGCCAATTCTGTCCCCCCGATTTTGGAGAGCTTCCACCTCTAGCACTTTTTCTTTCCTTCTCATTGTTCCAAATCAGACCTTCTAATGCTGGAAAGGATTTCCAGGCGTTAACCTTTGGATAGGACACTCCAAAAAGGCCATGAGCTAACTAACAAAGCCCAGGAGATGACCAAGATGATCAAATATCAGGTTGGATATTAGGAAGAATTTCTCCTCCAAAGAGCAGTCTGGCACTGGCACAGCTGCCCCCAGGGAGTGGGGGGAGGGGGTCAGCATCCCTGGGAGTGTTCCAGAACCATGGGGATGTGGCACTGAGGGATGTGGGCAGTGGGCATTGGGGGTTGGGCTGGCGATCTTGGAGGTCTCTTCCAAACTTAATGATTCTATGACTCTGTGAATGGTCAGCATGGATTAAGAGGTGGTAAACATAGAAGCACTGTTAACCCCTCATTGTAATGTAGAAGAAATAATCAAAGTCCTTAGCAAGAATCCACTGTGATGATGATGAGAGATGCTGCCTTGTGCCTAGCAAGGCCAGACCTGACACGAGCACAGAAAGTGGTCAAAATGATCATGGAAGACACATGCAAAATGTCTCTTGAAAATGAAGCTACTGCTTCTGACTCCAGAAGGTGCTAGAGGTGTCTCTGGAAGGCTATACAAGCTCCATCTCGGAGAGACCAGACCGGACAAAGCTCTGAGCAACCTGGTCTGGGTTTAGTGTTGGTTCAGTGCTGCTCTGAGCAGGAGGAGTGGAGAAGAGCCTTGTTGAGGTCCCTTCCAACCTGAGCAAGCTCGTGGTTCCATGAGGAGATAGAACAGCAAGAACCAGCTCCCAGAACAGCACACGCACAGAACACTGAAACAAAGGCAAGACCAGGAATTATACACTCCCTTATCCCATAAGATCCTCCAGGCCTATTTCACCACAGATATTTTAACTTCTAAGAGAGGAAGAACTCAAGCCCAGTTTCCCTGCTCCTGTTCCCAAGACATTCAATGGAGCACAGGTTTCTCTTTGCTTTCCTAAAGCCTCTTGCCAGTTATTGCTGAATTCTTTCCAGTTCTGTATAAATCAGTCTCTGTTCAATGCAAGGAGACACAGACATGATAGTTTCTCTCCCAGAGGATTTACAAGCTCAATCTAGACACTGTGGTGCATGAAAATGGCATCAAGGGAAACAAGCAGGTAAGGGAAGACAGACTACAGCCACCGGATCACACAGCTACTCATACAGGTAATATAATATAATATTTTTATATATATGTATATATATTTATATATTTATATATTTATAAATGAATATAAATATTTATAAATATATTATATATTTATATATTTATATATTATTTATATTATTTATATTTTTTATTTTATTTTTATATTTTATATACTTTTATTTTATTATTTGTAATATATTATTTATATATTATATTATATTTATATATTGTTATATATTATATAATATGATGTATATAATATATCTAATATTATATATATTATAATATGTTATAATATATATAATATATTATGATATAATATATTGTTATATATATAATACATATATATATATCACAAATTATAATAATATATAGATATTATATATTTATAATATAAAAATACTCCTGACTGCTGACACTTTCAAAACACAGGAGCTGATCTTTAGGAAGACATGAATAAGGACAAAGTGCTTTTACTCTGTTTGCAGCAGTGTAAATCTTTCGAGAGAAGGGAATTCTCGTGTGACTTGGAAACCAGCTGCAATACTCTCGAGTACTTTCCAGTTTCAAAAAAGCATCCCAAAATTCTGGTCAAGGCCATTGTGACTGTGGCAGTAGCACTGACACACAGAGTGAAAGGGGAGGGGGAGGTCAGGAAGGGAACCACCACCCCCTCCACCCACAGGGTGACTCTCAGAAGAGATCCAGAGTCAATCCCAACCCGTACCTGAAGACTCCTGTTCTAATAAAAACTAAATGCAAAACCCCATCTGTCAGTTGCATCAGCTACTATATTGTTTTCATTACGGAAGGGACAAGCCGTGAGGGATTCCAACTCATTCACTGATGCAACTCCAAAATCTGTCCAAGTGCTTTCAAACATTTCTGAGGTCTCTCAGTACTACAAGCATTAAAACAAGTCCAGTCCAGAGCCCTCTCCAGCATTAACCATGCCTTTTCCAGTCAGTTACCAAGGGGACCCCAATTCAGCATGCTATGAACTGAGACAAATAAAGTGGTGGATACAAGAAAATTACCATTACAGTTAAACAATGACATCTGCAATCCAGCCATCCTTCCTCCACTCCACTCACAGCAAGGCTCACAGTAAAACTAAACAGGATCTAATTTAGAAGTGAGTAAATAGGATACTTCTTCATGATAACTCATGAAAGCCAAGCATTACTGACCATCCTTAGAGCTACTTCTGCATCTTTCTCCCCTTCTCCTTCACAACAAGCATAAATCAAGCAAAGACATCCAGAGCAAACTGATGAGATTACTATAGGCTTTGGAAATACTGATGCAAAGCTCTATGTTCATTGTGCCTCAAAGCCCCAGCGTCCCTTTAGGTCATTGCTGATGATCCTTAGCCTCGTGCTGCAAAGAACACGGCCTCCAGGCAAGAGCCCAAGGGGTCTGTTAATAGAGTTATGTAGTTTGATGGGAATTGCTTCCAACCCAGAGCAAGTCATCCAAAGATCTGGAGCAGCTAAGCAGGTAGTCCCATGGGAACCCAGAGACCAAAATGCAGAAGGATGTGTATTTTTCTTCCCCAAGAAAGACTCATCATTCTAGGAAAACAAACAAACAAATAAATAAACAAACAAAAACTCAGAAAAAGAGAGAGAATTTTCTTTAGTTGTCCCTTTGAGTATGTGTGGACATGGTTTAGTAGGGAAATATTGGTGATAAGTGGGTGGTTGAACTGGATGATCTTGGAGGTCTTTTCCACCATCTGTGATTCTATGATTCTATGACAGTAGGGGAAGAACAAAATAATAAAATAAATTAAAAAAGCAAACACAAAACAACACAACCACCACCAGGAAAACCCACATGAAAATGCTTACCAGGGCAGAGTGCTCAGCACCACAGATTAAGGACCGGTTATGCAGACATTCAGTAGTTGCTCATAGTTTGTTTAGAAGAAACGTGTTCACTCAACTAGATGACCTTTCTGTTCCTACCTAGAAAGACATGGGTGTCATCACAGAAGATGACACAAGCAGAGCCAAAGCATACCTTTCAGCATCAGAGAAAGGGGGGGGGAGAAAAAAGAAAAAGAAAAAACAACAGAGAAAGCATCCTGCAAATCGTTTGATGAGCCATCCTTATGTAAGCACAAAGCAAAACGACGCTTGCTGGGCTGCAAAGCTACGCTTACTCTGATGACAGAAGCACCCACTCAAGTAGGTCATACACCTGGTGTCCAGAACACAGCCCAGAAAGCAGCTTTACAGGGAAGCAGAGAAGGGTTTCGGGGACCAGAAGTCTCCCACAGCAAAGTACCTCTTGGGTTTAGTTACTAAGAGGTTCCTGGGAAAATTAGCCTATGTAACTTGAGAGGGCAGGTCAGCTGCACACAAAGCTTCCAGGACTCAGCGTTTTACATCCAGCCTGCCTCACTTCACGTCTAGTGGTTCCCTTTGGGTCTTCATATTGAGTCAATTCAGATTAAGAGCCCATTTACATCGAATCGTAGAACCCTTAAGGCTGGAAAAGACCTCTAATATCATTTCCAACCACCAACCCATCCCCACCATGGCCTCTAACCATGTCCTGTAGGAACGGTGTTGAAGGCTACCATCCACAAGCAGGTTTCTATACATTAGCCAAGAGCTAAAAATACCTTTATTGTCAGCTTGTTTTCCTGTGTAAACTCAGTCTCCTTGCATAAGTCTCCCCAGTCCCATACTCTTTGCCCCTCCTTCCCTCCAAGCAGCCATGCTCCAGAGCATCAGCCTCTTCCAACGCACTGTGCAGTTATGCACAGCCAAACTCTGAAAGAGTCACTGTTGGGTGGAACAGGATCACATGAGCCTCCCCAAAGGGAGAGCAGTTCCAGTCCAGCCCACTAGCAAAGATTAGTCCGCCCGTAGAGCTGAAAACATGGAAGAAGGCAAGAGGGAAGGTGAAAGAATTTGAAGTAAGCCTCAAACAAGAAGGGCTTTGTTTGCTCTTTGGTCAACTTTATCGTAGCTAAATAGAGAAACTTTGAGAACATCTCCCATTAAATAACTTGCTGGGTGGAGGATCAAGCCAATATCTGCTACTCCTTGAACACACTTAAAAAAAAAATACTCATTATGTATTTATATTAAATATTTATATTATTTATTTATATGTATGGCTCATTAGCACATTAAGAGAAAGTACCGAGTTGCTAATCAAACATCTGTGCAAGTGTGAATGCGGAAAAATTTCAAGATTAGGCGTTTATAGGGACTAGAAAATAATAATTTTTAGAAAAGGGACCAGCAGCTAGCAATATCTGTTGTTGTTGGAATGGTTTTTACACACTCCTGAAACTCAAGGGTAAACCAACACAAGAATTACTCTTCCCTGGATAAGCATACCCAAGTTCAGTACCACCAGCATCCAAGGCTGGATAAAACAAAGTACTTAATTCCAAAGGAAAAGAGCTGTCCAAGAAGGAAAGAAAATGCCAGCTATAGAACTGGGATAGTATGTATGGGAATGGGAAAGGGGGCATTCACAGGAGAGAGAGGTGCAATGCTTCAGAGAGCATTTCTAAGCTAAGTAACTGCTCAGACTGGAGAAGGGAGGAGGAGAATGGGACTGGGAAATCAATCAGAGGCAAAAACACCAGCGAGGCTGCTTATAATGGCTGAGGACATGGTAATAGGGAAAAGGGCATCTAGACAGCCTGGTCTGCTGGTTGGAGACCCTGCACACAGCAGGGGGTTGAAACTAGATGATCATTGTGGTTCTTTGCAACCCAAGCCATTCTATGATGATTCTATGGTATTACACAGAGAAGAAAAAGAAGAGTACTCCCAACTGTCCACACATGCTGCAGGCCACCAATGAGAAAGTATGCAGCAGAGAAATACAAGGACTCCATTTAGCAAGAGTTAGCTTATGCAAATTTGCAGAAGTTTGCAACATACCAGGTTGGATATTAGGAAACATTTCTCCTCCAAAGGAGTGGTGAAGCAGTGGCACAGCTGCCCAAGGAGTGTTGGGGTCAGCATCCCTGGCATGTTCCAGAACTGTGGGGATGTGGCACTGAGGGATGTGGGCAGTGGGCATGGTGGGCTGGGGTTGGATTTGGGGATCCTGGGGGGCTTTCCCAACCTGCATGGTTCTGTGATTCTACAAAACCCTGCATTAAGGAGGTAGAGAACCACCTGAGCAGCAGGAAAAAAAACTTTTTTTTTTTCAACAAGGAAAAACAGTTTGATACCATTGCTTGTACAAAGTTCATAAAATCCCCTCAAGCATTCTAAACAAAGAAATCTTCCTCTCAACGATGTATTAAAGAATAGAAAACTCCTCAGCCAACCACTTTCTTTTGATTCTCAAGATGTTTACAGACCCAATGCATTACTGCATCTACAGAAACGCCCGGTGTCCTGCTCAAGGGATCATCAAAAGCACAAAGCAGAAGGCATCAGCACTGGCACAACACATTAACAGGTTAATCTATCATCCATTAGAAAGAAAAATGAATGAAAAATAAATGAAAAAAATAAGTGTAAATTAGTTTCCAAAGATGGCAGCCCAACTGTTTCCCCTTGTCTTAAGAACTATTTTCAACTGAAAGCCAGAAGCTCAACATCAGTATTCCATCTGCTTAATCACTGCAGGACTTTATGATCTCTGATTACCCCTGCATCCTTGATATGAGAGCACTGTGGTCAAAGTAAGGCACGGGAAGCTTTAACTTCATAGAATCATAGAGTCACCAACATTGGAATGGACCTCCAAGATCATCCAGTCCAACCATCCATCTACCACTAATATTTCCCCACTAAACCACGTTCCTTAGTACAACATCTACACGCTCCACGTCACTTGCTAGAGCTTGAAGGCTATTTTCCAGATAGGATTCAATGTGTAAACCAGCACAGGTATCTTTGCATTAAGATACAGTCCAGCTGACTTGCAACAGCAGATCAGTTTGGCTCACAGTTGATTTGACACTCATTTGAGTTTCTGTCAGTCTAGCAGAGCATTACCTCCAGCAGGCCCTTTTTTGTTCCCAGGAGTCTGATCCTATTTTTTGATTCCGTGGATTATCAGCAGTATGTTTTTTTTCCCCTTCCCCCCACCCAAACTTTTCTTTTAAGCTGGCTCAAGAACAGTTATGTAAGAGTCCCTCTGGTTACAATGGAAAGAAACGTTTTCTTCTCTGACCTGAATTCTGGCAGTATTAGCACATTTTCCACATCTCTATCAGCTCCAGCCTTACTCATCCCAGAGATGCCAAATAAATCGATCCTCTCCCCAAGACTCAAATAGTTTAGGCATTAGATACAACACACTTTCTTAACCAGAAAGCCACTTTTTTCCTCCTGAAAACTCCCAAGTATGTATGACTGGGATACTCTACCTGCAGTAGTACCTTGGCTCTTCTTGTATAGTCAACTCACAGCTCAGCCATTACATAGTTTGGGAAGCTCTTAAACCAAGAATGCCTTAAGAGAAGTAAATACGTGCATCTCCAAGCCATCAAGAAGCTTATCAAGAAGTCTAAGAATGAGTGAGATGGAAGCTGGCCTCATTCACACTCAGAAAAACGTCACTCTAATGTCTGCACTCATTAATGTCAAACTGAGTTGAAAATTTAATTGAAATATTGTTACTTTCCTTGGCTCTACTAAGCCCACAGTTGTCAAATGAGACATGAAGAAAACTTTCCATATTATTCTAGTGGTTGGTGACCCTGCACATAGCAGGGGGTTGAAACTACATGGTGATTGTGGTCCTTTTCAACCCAGCCCATTCTATCATTCTATGATTCCTGCTCTCTCCAGGTGCACCAGTGATTTCACTACTGCTATTTCAACACAGCTCAGAAGAAATCTGGATTAATAATTGCTAAATTCAAAGGAGAATGCATTTTATTCCATGTTGTGAATTGCATCAGTCAAAACAGCACAACAGACTTAAAGCCCTTGGGCTCACACTCTTCTGTGTCATACAGGATGGCACTGCGGCATCCCTGCTCATCTAGCAATGCTTCTGGAATCAGCCTGTGCATCCCACAGTGCCAAACCAGGCTCTGCCAACCCACAGGATTCAGAGTTACTTAATCAACCTGCTCTTCACATGATCCCACAGCTGCCCTGAGAAGGAGGTTTGATTAGATGACTTCATGAGGTCCCTCCCAAACTGAGCTACTCATTCTAGGACAATATTTATGTACAGCAACGACGACAAACCATTGAATAGAATCATGAAGGCTGGAAAAGACCACCAGGCCCAACCTCAGCCCAGCCCACCATGCCCACTGCCCACAGTGCCCTCAGTGCCACATCTCCACCATTCTGGAGACATCCTGTACACCACCTCTGGGGACATTCCAGGAAATTCTCAGAACAGCCCAGCAGCAAGTTACAAAGGAATACTTTCAGTTTACTGGCTGCTTGCTCTCAGCCAGGCTCACAAGCCCACTTGGGTCCAAAGGAGCATCTATCTCCCAGCATCCAAAATCTGCCCTTACAAGGTATCCAGAATCCATGTTCTCACAGCTGATGCCCCTTTCCTCCAAATAAGGAAAACTAACCTTCTCATGCATTTATCTTACTAATCAAGGCAAAACACAATCCTGTTCTGCAGTAAACATAGCTGGACCCTGCTGTCCATTATACCAGTGGGACCAGCATGGCCACTCTTGTGTGGGAGCATTAATGAGCGAGGCAGGTATGCACACGGAGTGATGCACTCCAAAACATCGCAAGAAAATGGAGAAAACTAGGAGAACAGACTATTGCTCAACAACCACAGTGGAAATATGCCTTGCCAAGAGCTTGAGAGCAAAAGAAGTGACCTCCTCGGAGGTGTTCAAGGCCAGATTGGATGGGGCCCAGGGCAGACTGGTCTAGCATTAAATGGGGAGGTTGGTGGCCCTGCATTTGGCAGGGGGGTTGGAGATTCATGATCCTTGAGGTCCCTTCCAACCCTGGCCATTCTGTGAAAAGGAATGTTGTATTTCATCCACAGCCACATACTGATTCAAGAAACCATCAATACACCAGAGAAAAGCAAGGAATCCGGATGCCCAGCAGCTATTTCACTAGTCCCAGGTCTCCAACAGCAGCATCCATAGAGGAAAGAAGTCTGCAGAGAGAAGTTCTGGTTGTCTGCCTCCTGGATGGGGAGAGCACAGCATACTGACCTGGGGAAAAGAAATACCTGCTTGAGCTATATTCAGAAGCAAGTTGGAAAGAGAGAAGAATGTCACCTTTTCCTTTCTTCTTCCCTTTCTAAATGTCTGTTTTCAGTAGAGAAACAAAATGTTTTCTCAGGTTCTAAAACAGTCTTAGGTTTGCAGCCAACAACAAAACTCAGGGTCTGACTGCTCTGGATAGAAATATTTTCCAGCATAAACCCTCAAGCTAACAACGTTGGTTGAAGCGCTGTAAATCACCATCTTCTCTTTAATCCTGGCTATTAACTTTTAGCTTTCTAAGCAATTCTACATATTCCAGAAAGTTTGGGGTTTTGGAAAGTGCTGCTTTCCAAGAATATCCATTTCTGTCTTTAGCAGCACAGCAATTACAACCTAGTGAGCACGCTGCATGACTAACTGAAGTTCTTGATAATCCTTACCTTGACTTGCCATTGGTCTTCTTAGCAGTATTTAACGAGGGGTGATGTTTGCACTGAGCTTGGAAACACCATCCCAATGTTTAGCAGTATCTTGCAAAAATTAACTTGATTACCACGCATTTTCCAGTGGTGTTTCCTTGTGCAACATTCTGCTGAGGCCCCTAAATTCCACATTTTTTCTCTCCTTTTTTCTGCTTTTTATATTGACGGAGTGAAGCCCATTAAAACCATCTTTCTTTCTTCTTTCTTTCTTTCTTTCTTGTTTCTTTCTTCTTTCTTCTTTCTTCCTTCCTTCCTTTCTTCCTTCCTTTCTTCCTTTCTTTCTTGTTTCTTTCTTCTTTCTTCTTTCTTCCTTCCTTCCTTCCTTCCTTTCTTCCTTCCTTTCTTCCTTCCTTTCTTCCTTCCTTCCTTTCTTTCTTTCTTTC
>JAPSGF010000161.1:263610-294360 GCA_035772895.1 Perdix hodgsoniae
CTTTCTTTCTTTCTTTCTTTCTTTCTTTCTTTCTTTCTTTCTTTCCTTCTTTCTTTCTTTCTTTCTTTCTTTCCTTCCTTCCTTCCTTCCTTCCTTCCTTCCTTCCTTCTTTCCTTCCTTCTTTCCTTCCTTCTTTCCTTCCTTCTTTCCTTCTTTCCTTCTTTTTTTTCCTTTTTGGCAAACAAGAGAGCAGAGCATCGCACGCTCATTTCTATTCCCAGGATATGATGCAAGCGCCTTCCTCACACACCCCCTACGCTTTGGTCCACCATCTGCTTGGCTTCACAACACCCTTCTAAGAACAAAAACACAGAGGCAGCTCCATGTCTCGTCTAGCTCTGTCTTTCAACGGTCTGCTCATGTTTCTTTTCACAGCTTAATAAGGATCCGTTCTTGTGCTGGAGAAGCGTCTTTGCCATCCATCACTCATTCAACATATGCAACTTGCTCAGCATGCCCAAGCTCTCTGCAACAGGTGGCTCAGCTTTTCACAGGGATGTAAGTGCTGTTTCTCTCAAATCTCAATTTGAGCCCAGAATAGGCATTTTAAAAAGGGATCCTGAAGTCAGTAGTTTGCTCCCAGCTAAACAAACCACGATGTCAAAGCTGACGTTTTTCAAACCCACTGCTGAAAGACCAAGATACTTACTGGGACAAATCTGCAAGGATGACAAACCCAAACTGGTACTTAGCCTCCACGCACAGGGAAATAACCACAGATAAAAGCATGTTACAGAATTAGGAGAGATCAGTGGAGGTGGCTGTTCTTTGGCAATGGAATACTCAGCAAGTACCTTTCCCATAAGGTTTTCAAGTGAATTTTCTTTGCGTTCTTAGGACTTCATCAAAAGTGACTTCCAAGCTCAGTCTTGTTCTTCAGCCACGTGGCTTCAGATGGTGACCCTGCTGACAGAGAGCTCCACATGGTGCTCAGCCATACTAGAATGCATCACATTTCAGCATAACGGGTACAACTGTCTGCAAAATATACCTTGGTAAACCCAGCCTTACCTCCAGCCAACATAAAACAGGCTGTCTGAGGTCCCATTACAGTCACCATGGGGGTCATACTCTGCCACGTCAATCAGCCCAGCTATCTCACTATTGGAGAAGACAAAACACACAGCTAGATGTGTTTATAGTGCACAACCATGGATTATGTTCTCTCCATCGTGAACCACTGTCTCTTCATTTACCTATGGAGAAGTTTCCAAATAATATGGCTGCATGGCTTTAAGATAAGAATAGATGCAGTAGTTGTGCCACTAAGCTCACATTGTCCTGTTTAGGCAAGGAGGATGGAGATGAACATACCAAACTTCAGACACCTCTTCATATAGGGAAAGCAAGAGTTCTTCTATCTTCTTATTGATCTCTACAACTACCTTCTCCCAGGTAACTGGTGGTAAGACAAGAAATGTTGGCCTTAAGTTGTGCCAGAGGAGGTTCAGGTTGGACAACAGGAAAAGTTTCTTCTCAGAAAGAGTGGTGACACATTGGCACCAGCTGCCCAGGGAGGTGGGGAGTCACCATCCCATAGAGGTGTGGCACTGAGGGACATGGTCAGTGGGCACGATGGATGTGGGTTGGGGTTGGACTTGGGGATCTGAGAGGTCTTTTCCTGCCTTAATGATTCCATGACTCTATGACAGCATCTTAGTTCATTGCTGTCAAGGTCAGAAGAGATCTGTGGAGGAAGCTGCGAACATCTGCATCTTGCAAGGGTCGAAATCCCTCACCTTCAGTGCTTCCTCCACAGTAATTTAAGATATACATAAATACGCGAACGGTGGCATCCCTCAGAGCATCAGCTTTAAGTCCCTACACCAGGATCCATGGGCATCACTGGAGGATGAAGCAGAGCACAGATCACAAAACAAACAACACAGCAAATCACTCCATTTTTAGTTCAGGCCAGGGGGTATTTAAGAGCACCATCACACCTTGGTCACTCACTTTGCTGTTGCAGAAAAAGCTGAGACCTACCACCACACTGGATTTTCCTTTTTCTTCTCCCACACGTACTATCAAGACTTGTCCTACGCTCTAGGAACCAACCAAGCATGATGAGATGACTTCTATACATATCAGAATAAGCCTGATTTTTTAGTCAGTTCAGCAGCTGGCACACACAGATCTCAGGCCTGTCAAGTATCATCCTGAAGGCAGAGCCAACAGGATCACCCATTTGCCCCCTGATAGAACAATCTGCTAAAGCCAACCACCAACAGAGGAAACCAAGAGCAGGGACAGGACCAGCTCCAGCAGATCCAGAGCAAACAACAGGCAACACCAGCACCAATGGTACAATTTAAACATGCTTTCATTTAATTTCAAGAGAGAGAAAAATATTTCTTCCCCCCCAGTTTTGTCACCACCCTGACAGGCAACTCTCCAGCCATCTCCAGTGCAAGGTGCAATAGAAGCAACAAGGAAAAAGTGCTTTGGAGAGTCAATAAACTTGGCAAGATGTTTGAGATTCACACATTTTTTCCTACTGCATGCTTATGCTTTGTTACAGGCACTCTTTTCCCAAGGAGGCTGAATCACTGGATTTCTGAAGACAGGAATTGTCAGCAGCTTTCCTCCTGCCTTACAGAGCAAATACTCTCCAGGGCACTCTCGAACAACTCACTTGATATTTTTTACTTCAGCAGCCATAAGCTGTATTTAAGACAGTCTCCATCTTTGTATTATGACAGGTTTGATTTTTTTTTGCTCTAAGATATAATGCAATTTACTAGCTGAAAGTATCTCTAGCTGCAGTTATTGCCTGGTAGAAGCTGAACCAGTATCCATTCATCACCCTGAAATGAGGTTGTACAAGAAAGTCAAAGCCCGTCATCAATTTCTTGCTGAAATCAGGTCCCAGAGGCAGAAAAAAAAACAAACCCACATTAAATATATGCTCATCTTGTTGGGCTTTGAAATTCTCACAGGATGGTTTCACTAACACAATTTGGAAACAGGTGGCCAAGACTTCACCTGCATAGGCACTTTGCCCATTCACTATTCACACAAAAACCAAGAAGAAAGATGCCAGGCAGATTTATGCATGGATCTAGCAGCCATCAAGCTATTCTTTGCTGCAGTCTGGGTGGTACTGAGTTGTAGATGTGGCACTCGGGGACATGGCTGAGTGGGCATGGGATGGGGTTGTACTTGGAGATTGTGGTGGTCTCTTCCAGCCTTAATGATTCCATGATTCTGTGAGTGCAGAGATGTCTGGACACAAGGACACGTGCACAAGGTGCAAATATCACTAGGGCATCAGCAACAGAACAGAAAGCAGTGAGAAGGTTTAGAGCTCAGAATAACAGCGGTCTCTTCAAAATCCTACTTGGAGATGAAGGAACGTGAGGGCATATCTGCCATGGGAGAAAAGCTCTTATGGAGACAGAGCAGAGAGTAATCAGACCTTCCAGGGACGAGAGCCACATCCCACAGATGCAAAAACAGCACACAGTTCTGCATACTGGGAACAGGAATACATGACAAAGTCCCTATACCTTAAAAGCTTACACACACAGTGACAGAGGAGTGCCCTGGGTGGGGAGATGAGCTGTGTTCATGCACACACATGTGCAGGATGCCTTTCATCTCAGGGGTTATTTTCAAGCAGGAAGACAAACAGAGCCTTTCTGCAACACCTCTTCTCCCCCAGATGATCTTTAATACACCCACGTGTCATGCAGCTCCAAAAATTGGTTTTCAGCATGCAGACACACTGGCCACTGAAACAACAGTGCAATTAAAACCAAGCACCTGAAGGGAACAATTGGACACGCACACAGATTAATGCAGACATGGGCTGGATGGCAGGTACGAGGGAGAACAAGAAGGAATCCAAACTGCTTTCAGGGCAGTAATTGCAATTCTCATTCCTCCTCTCAAATCGAGTTCTCCAAATGCTTTAGAAAGACTCTGATGTTCTTGTATTTACTTTTAAGCAGCGCTCCTATTACCAGTGCTTGAACATGCAAAACCCCAAGGGGAGTAGGAGTAGCAGCAGGGCAGGACAGTAAGCAGAGGGGATACAGATGGGAACAAACGTGACATCACTGCTGTTTACAGAGGTTCACCTTGCAGTTTCGCTAGTGCAAAGCATCAGAACAACCAGCCTGAAACTTCCTCAACAAAAAAAAAGAAGAAAAAAAAAATGAGTCATTTCTGGCTAGATGCGTGCACATACTACAGAAAAAAAGAGCAGAAGCCTCTGTGAAATGCTGTCCCTACTCAAAAAAGCAACTGGAAGTCACTGAAGCAATGATCCAATGGCAGGGGGTTGGGACTAGATGATCTTTGAGGTCCCTTCCAACCCAAGGCATTCTGTGATTCTATGGTATGAATACATTTTCTATCACTTTTACCCATGCACTTGTCTTCAGATCGTGTGCTGATCTGCTTCATAGTTCACACTGACTTAAAAAAAAAAAAAAAAGCAGCAATTAAGACTCTGACCACAAAGTCTCTTAGCAAATATCACCCCTTCAGGTCTGAAGACAAGCTGCAATTGTGCAGTAGGCACTGCTTTCTACCACACACTGAATTCAGCACTACTTTCCCCTACAGAAAATCACCCACCTGTGCACATATGGTTCAGGAAGTGGTGTTACATTCCTGTATGAGAGGACAGAGATGCTGAAGTGCAAAGCCTGGTTTTGAACTGAGGACACGAAACGCTAATGGGAACCAGAAATCCTAAGAATCACAGAATGGTTTGGGTTGGAAGCGAGCTCAAGGATCACAAAGCTCCAACCCCCACCAATGCAGGGCCACCAACCTCCACATCTCACAGCAGCCCAGGCTGCCCAGGGCCCCATCCAAGCTGGCCTCCAACACCTCCAGGGATGGACGGGGCACCCACAGCCTCTCTGGGCAGCTGTTCCACCACCTCACCACTCTCTGTAAATAATTTCCCCCAGTGTCCCCCCAACTCCAAAACCTCAATACAAATGGCCATTGTGCAATGAGAAGTGGCTCAGACTGACTGCTTCCCTCTTTCCTCTCTGGAAGGAAAATAAATAAGCAGAAATATAACAGTAATAATGAGACATCCTGACGAACTGCAAAACTTGTACCCTACCCCCTCCCCGCCCCCATACGGGCCTTGCCCCCCCCCCCCCCCCCCATTAGCCAACCCCAACCCCACTCTGCCATCTCATGCTCTGCTTAAGGGGCCCTCTCACACCAGATCCCATCTGACACTCTTGCATTTCATCTTATATCATATCATACAATGGCCTGGGTTGCAAAGGAGCACAGTGCTCACCCAGCTCCAACCCCCTGCTGTGTGCAGGTCACCAACCAGCAGCCCAGGCTGCCCAGAGCCACATCCAGCCTGGCCTTGGATGCCTGCAGGGATGGGGCATCCACAGCCTCCTTGGGCAACCTGTGCCAGTGCCTCACCACCCTCTGCCTGAAAAACTTCCACCAACTTGCATAGAGTTAAACCACAATAGAACCCTCCTTCGACCACCCTGTAGCCTCACAGCAATGCTCGGATGCTGCTCTGGTTACCAGGAATCCACTGTGCTCCGTCTCCCTCCTCTCTTCCACCAGACCCACACAACGATCCCAGAGCCCAGAGAGAAGTGCTGAAAACTCGTCTCACCATCACGTTTGCAGACCGGTTACTTGCTCTCGTCATGCAAAAGAAAACCTACAGGAGAAGGTTTAAATCCTGACAGGGAAAAAAAATAAAATAAAAAAATACAACCGGAATGAAGGCATTGCCCCAAGCAATCGTTTCAGATTTTACATGCTGGGATCAGCCCATGAGTCTGAAGAGGATCCCAGAAGTGCTCTCGGAGGGCAAACACACATTAAAGCTCAATTATACATTTGGATTTATGTTTCACCCTCTGATTCAGCGCAGCCCGAGGAACACACGTGTACAGGAGCAGCTCATTTAAAAAGAGGGCCTGGTTAAAAAAAAGAAAAAAGAAAAAAAAAAAGCATGCATGTCATGCTGAGAAATCGGGCAAAGAATGCAAATTCTGACCTACTTCTCCCTCCTCCTTGCTAGAGAGGCAGCTGCTATTGCTGCTCTGCTAGCATGAGACGAGCAGGAGCCCTGCCAAACTGCTGCAGCAATGCCTCTTCCACGCGTAGGCTGACTTGTGCTGGCTCCTTGCAAGGCAGTGGGAATCAGCTTTCTGAGACCACAACCACCTGGGCCAACAGAATCACACAAAAATCACAGAAATGCAGGGTTTGGAAGGGACCTCAAGAGATTGTTGAGCCCAAATCCTGCTAAAGCAGATCCCTATAAGAAGTCACAAAGGTGGGCATCCATCTGGGTCTGGAATATCTCCATAGAAGAGACTCCACCACCTCTCTGTGCAGCCTGTGCCAGTGCTCCATCATCCTTACCGTAGAGATCTGCATGTTAGTACAGAGCTTCCTGTGTTCCTGTTTTATGCCATAGCTCCTTGTCTTATCACTGCACACCACTGAGAAGAGCCTGGCCTCGTCCATTTGCTGCCCACCTCCCTTCAGATATCTATAAGCATTGATCAGACCCCCTCTCAGTCTTCTTTTCCCCAGGCTGAACAGACCCAGGTCTCTCAGCCTTTCCTCCCATGGAAGATGCTCCAGGCCCTTCATCATCTTTGTGGCCCCTGCTGGACTCCTTCCAGGAGATCCCTGTCTTTTCTGAACTGGGGAGCCCAACACTGGACACAGTATCATAAATGTGGCCTCACCAGGGCAGAGCAGAGGGGAGGACCACCTCCTTTACCCTGCTGGCCACGCTCCATCTCAGGAGGTTTAAATTTTCTATGTGCAAAAAAAGAAGCAACAAGAAGTCTTCCTTCCAAGCTACCCCATGCTCTTTTTTTTTATAGAAGAAAGCCTTTCAGAGGAAGAAATTCATCTCACACAGATCAGCACCAATAGAGTCAAACATCACCTTAAGTTAGATGAGTCTCAGAGACGTCACTGCAAAATGTCTTCACTAGAGCAGCAAGCTGTTCCAGCACAAGGTGATGCAGACTAAACACGACCGAGAAGCAAGGGCTATTTGTCCTGCAGCAACCGAAGATCCAGCTCGCTTTTGTCACCTCTTGCTTCATGCAGGGCACAGGATGCAGCCGATGCTCAGCAGCCAGCCCAGCCACGAGCAAACAGCACTTGGTGCCACGAAAGCAGTGCTCAGGTAGAAACACGTGGGTTTCTTATCAGCTCCTGCAAATTCTATCGTATATTATACACACTAAGCTCTTAATACAGACTAAGGTATATTACTCAGTATGTCTCAAGTCTCATGGTTGGTATAAGTGCCATTACAGACAGAGCAATAAAATCCCAGCTGTGCTGGCCAGCAGGCACCATTTCTGCCCAAAGCCTACTGCGAACTCTGATTATAGAGAAGGCTTTGTTCAGCCAGCCTCCTTCCTTTCCCTTGGGAAACGTTTATGTCAGAAGACCAATAAATGCTGGCAATTTATTACCTGGAAAGGCAGCCCTGCGGAGAGTGAGAGAACTGAGGGCTGAGCTGAGTTCATGATGGAAATGGCCACAGAGCCCCGTGGCTGTAAGTCAGATCTGTTGACTGTTTATGCACACACAGGTATTTGCAGATGACGGGACAAGGTAAAGAAGGATTATCAGCTTCACAGGAGAGTTGGATACGCAGATGTATTCCAGGTTTAAAGACTGTCTGGGGACAGTGCTGGAAGAAAATAGGGGAAAGAAGTCAATTTGCCAGGAATCGTTTCAATCTGAAGAGGCTGTTTGTCAGTCTTATTAAGACTGGTTTTATTCTGAGCGATGGCAAGTCAACCACCACAGTCTTTAGAGCTCATCCCTCATTAATTGATGGCACTACCTTGTCATCTCCAATATAATGACCCCTTTAAACAAAAGAGTCTCAAATGCTGTATGTGAGGTACTTCTAGCCACCCAAAGATCCAAGTAACACTCTAGCAGGCAGAGGATTTTATCTCCTGCTCACCACAAATTTTTACAGTGAGGGCGATGAGGCACTGGCCCCATCCCTGGAGACATCCAAGGTCATAGGATGGGTCTCCAAGCACTGCAGGAGCTGTGGGTGTCCCTGTTCATTGCAGGGGGTGGGACCAGATGGCCTCTAGGGGTCCCTTCCAACCCAAACCATTCCGTGATTCTATAAGTCTATTCAAATCAAGAGGAAGAGAGCTCTCAGCTCCAGAATGAAGAGTCACCAAGCATGCCAGACCCCTATGGCTTTGATTCCAGATAGAATCATGAAATACCCCAAGTTGGCAGGGACCCATGGAGATCACCAAGCCTAAGCCCCAGCCCCACACAGCACCCCCAAACCCAACCCTATGTCAGAGCAGCCTCCCAGTGCTCCCTGAGCTCTGGCAGCTCGGGGCCGTGCCCACCACCATGGGAGCTCTGCCATGCCAGCCTCCCAGTGGGGCACAGCCTTTCCCTCACACCCACTTGACTCACCTCTGACACAGCCCCATGCCATTCCCCGTGCTTCCCATGAGCAGCTGTGGGGCCGTGAGGAGCTGTAGAGCTGCCATGAGGCACCCCATCCCCAGCCTACTCAGCTCTGGGCCAAACAAACCAAGGCACCTCAGCTGCTCCTCACACGTTTTGCCTTCCAGACCCTTCCCCATCTTTGTATTCCTCCTTTGGACACTAATAATTTTACGTCCTTATACTGTGGCACCCACCCTGCGCCCAGCACTCAAGGTGAGGCTGCATCATGCAGAGCAAAATGGGACAAACCCTTCCCTCAAGGGCATCAGCAGCTCCTCTCCATTTAGTCTCATTTGCAAATTTACTCAGTTTACCTTAAATCCTGTATCCAAGTCATTGATGAAAACAGTAAAGAGAACTGTCCTAACGACAGGGAACAGATGTTAAGAAGAACTCCCAAAGTCTGCACCCATCTGCACCATTTCTACTGGAGCAGCATGGAGAGCGTGAGCTTGGGAGCACTTTACCACACACAGGTGTTTGATCTCAGCAGTCAAATGAACCAGCCAATTCCAACCAGATGTGGCAACTGCCACATCCTCGCAAAGAGCTGACAATTAACAAATCATTCAAGGTTTCCAGCAAGACACTGCTGCCCCTGCCTTCATGCACACCTGTGCCGGTACACCAAGGTCTCAGGGCAGCTCTGAGCAAGCCAGAGCCCCATGGCTGATGATATGCTCTAATCAGGGTCCAGATCTCCTTCCAAGGAGTCAAGCACCACATGAGCACCTTTGTTTCAGAGTTGATTGACACAGTACCCCCATGCAGACCTTTCACCATCAAGTTTGGCACAATAAAGGTATCTGATTTGACATTCACACTCTTTGAATGCTCTTCTTGGACACAAGAAGACAAACTAATCTTCCTTACGGTAGGGGTGATGGAGCACAGGTTGCCCAGAGAGGTGGTAGAGACCTTTCTGTGGAGATATTCCAGACCCATCTTCATGCCCGCTACTGTAGGGAACTGTATTAGCAAGGGTTGAACTCAATGGTCTCTTGAGATCCCTTCCATCCCATGTGATTCTGGGAATGCACATTTGGTTTGGAGGCAGATTCTCAACACATAAAAAATGACGTTAAGGGGAAGATGTGTGACATAAGCAACCAAGAATCTGGATGCAACACACACCACGTGGAGGATATGAGAGCACCGCAGATGGACAAGCAAAGCAGATGGGTGCAGTCCCTGTGGCCAGTCACATCATGGGAGAAGCAAATATGGATTGCTTTCGCTTCCAGCAAGATGGTGAGAGATCCACTGAGGGAAGCAGCAGAGGCCGTAATATATCGTATCAACTGCAACTGGTAAGAAACACAGCTTTTGTCACTGCACTGTGTTTGTGAAAGGGTTTTCTGGTTTGGAGTGGAAAGAAAGAGGGATTTGGAACAAAAAATCACTAGGGAAAAGCTTATCTGCAAAATTGTCCATAGAAATTATGCATTTTGGAGCCTCATAATAATAACAGAGACATAAATCAAGACAAGAGCCTCAATCAGGCAGGGGAACTTGGGTTTTTCTTATTATTATTTGTATGGATTTGGGTGTTTCATGCAAAGGAGATCTTCGCACAATCAAATATAGGTGAGCATTCAACCTAATGATGAAAAAAGCTTTGAAGCTGACCCAGAGAAAGGTTAACCCAACTGCAAATAGCACCAACACTTCCACAGGCAGCCTCCCACCTCCGCAGGCAAGGGCAGCTGCCACTGTATGCACACACAGCTTCCTTGGTGCCAGCAGATTCCTAGATTAATTTAACTTCTGTTTTTGCACATATTCAGAACGACACACCTGATTTAAGTGAATTGACCAAGTCACCCTGACCCAGCTGCTCACTTGTACCCCACACAAAGAAGAGCAGGCACAGTACGAACATCTGACGAACCCCAACACAATTGATCCTCCTGTTCCACCAAGCCAAAGCCCTCACTACTCATTGCTGAAACCAGATCGGCTTTTCTCACTCCAAACAATCTCTCCACCATAACCAATTTACCGATTCAAGGTGGGAAAGGAAAAACAGCAGGACGTATCCCATAGGGTACACCTTCTTGCTGGCTTCCCAGAAACACAAGCCGTGAAGTTTTTAGTTTCTTAGATCACCAGTCCCAATTATTGGGGTCTGTAGGATTGGGTGGACGTAGCCACGGGTCACAGCCATAAGGAAAAGCTTTTCCTGCCTCTGTGGCAGCACAAAAGCTAGGCTGGATTTCCTCCTGCATGACTTCCTGCCTTTAGCAGCCCCTAGCACAGCTTCACATTAACTCCTGGACCACCTGCACACCCTCTCCCAGCCCCCATCACATCACTTATTGGCCGTACGCTCTGCAGGGAGGACTCTCCCTTATCCCATAAGATTGCAGAGTGTCCACCAAAAAGGAACAACCTGTTTATTCCTTGACTGCAGAGAGGTTGAAACGTACCTTACATGTAAAGGTTTTCTTCTAGCTGCTTCTTAGCTAAGATACTACAGGAACACAGCAGCACATCCATTCAAAACCACCAGTGAGGCAGATAAGCCTGAGTCCATGCAGATCCCACTGCTCATTTTCCCCCACCCTTGGAGGAACACAGCAAAGTGTTCCTCTAGGAGAGGCTGGGCAATGTTTTTCTTGTTGAACACAGCAGAGCTGTGTCACTTTGCCCTATTCTTGTTTAATCTGTTTTTTTTTTTCCCCCCAGAATTAAAGATTCAAAGTTTTCAGCAGAAGATCAGAAAATCCACAGATCTCCAACTGAGGATTTCAGAAAATCCCACACCACCACCTACTCAACTCAAGAGGGGAGGGGTAGATGGTGCAAATTGGAATTAGCCCGTCCCCATCAGTCTCACAGGGACAAACACTTGTTTCTTCTTTTTCGACATCACTCCAGCCTTTCTTCCAGCAACGTACAGCAATTCAGATAACTTCTCAGCATGGAAATAATTGGCTTCTCAGCCATCCTCCCTCTTCTTCCCATTTCTCCAAGAAGGACCTGAGATTCTCTCTTGGCCTTTTCTTGAAAAAATGTTAATCATAGAATGACAGCACGGCCTGGGTTGCAAAGGAGCACAGTGCTCACCCAGCTCCAACCCCCTGCTGTGTGCAGGTCACCAACCAGCAGCCCAGGCTGCCCAGAGCCACATCCAGCCTGGCCTTGGATGCCTGCAGGGATGGGGCACCCACAGCCTCCTTGGGCAACCTGTGCCAGTGCCTCACCACCCTCTGGCTGAAAAACTTCCTCTAATATCCAACCTAAACCTCCCCTGGCTCACATTCCCCCTTGTCCTGTCATCATCCACCCACGTAAACAGTCGTACCCCAGATGGACTACTTTGGAGGCATTGTCCCAAAAACACAAGTTATCCACAACCAGAAGTTGTGGATATTTAGATAAATGTCAATTAACGACATCTCTGTTCTTACATCCCTAGCTGGTTTTGTAGTCTAAAACACCCCAGGTTTTTACGAAGGAGCGGGTCACTCATACACCTACAAGGAAAGCACTGTTTTGCTCCTCACCACCTTTTCGGATTCAGAGTTAAAGCCCTCTTTATACACAGCTTGGAGCAAGGTTATGAGAGCATATGGATTCCTTTTCACCTCACCGATCAATCAAAAGGAGAACGCAAGTCATACAAAACAGGTTTTAAGCCTTTACAGCAAAGTCATTTTTAGAGCAGAAAAGACAGACCAGCTGCAAGAAGAGTAGCCAGTTGCATTTAACGATGGCTGGGATTCCTGTGTGATTAAGGGAGCCCAGGGAAATCTCAGCTCCACGTTCCATGGTGGAAGACCACACTGGAGACCTAAAGTCACCTTCCCCGTTTCCTGGTTTCCTACAGCTATCCCCATCCTTTTGTGAAGGACAGTAATTGCATCCTCTGAAGCTTGCATTAAACCAAGGAAAGCCTACAATTGTCTTCTGTTAGCATTAATAAGAATGACATTCACCAAGAGATCGGGGGGGGAGGGGGGGGAAAGGAGAGGAAAGAAAAATCAATGCATCACAGGCATTTCCTGCTTTGCAAGGTTAATCGCTCCTGCAAGCTATTAACATCTTTCAGAACACAGCTATCTGCCAAATATTCGATTTTCAGTTACCCTGAGCTGTAATTACGATCCTCAAGTCTCCATGAGTCAAAGAGGTTGTTGTGCTACCCACCAAGGTCTCAGGCTGGCCTCCCAGTTGTGTTGAAGCTGCCCCATGCGTCTGCGTGTTAAAAGAAGAACTTTCCTTCCAAGAAGGAGGAAGAAATTAAAGCACTGATTCATAAGATGTTGATTTATATGCTGCTAACTCATGCTGGAAGTGGGAGGAGGATGAATTAGCTGACGGTCCAAGTTGACACATCCTTCTTATTATCCTCCTGTCATCTCTGGGACAGGGAACCAACTGCAACTCCAGACCAGCGTCTCCAGCTCTGTCAGTTGCAGTAATTAACCGCACAGATGTTAATTACAGGATGTAAACAGTGCCCTCACCTGACCCAGAACTTGACATCAGACCTTCACAGCTCAGCCACTGCTTTGGGGACCTGGTCACTGCACGGTGCGGTTGTGTGTGTGCCACCTCCTGCCAAATACGCACAGCCTCTTCCCACCATCCTCTCACTTCAGGGAAGCAGATGGCATTGAGCAAAGCGCTCATCCGCATTTAGCATTTCATTTCTACCACCATTTGCTTGCGATGCTAAGAGCTCACGGAGCTTCTACCACAAAGAACAGAGCAGGTCAAGGCTTCAGTTTGCCCAGAGAGGCGGTGGGTGCCCCATCCCTGCAGACACCCAGGGTCAGGCTGGATGGGCTCTGAGCACTGATGGAGCTGTGGGTGTCCCTGTTTATTGCAGGGAGTGAGACCAGAGATGGCCTTTAGGAATCCCTTTCAACTCAAACCATCCTATGATTTCAAGCTGGATATTAGGAAAAGTTTCTTCACCCAAAGAGTGGTGGGGCATTGGAATGGGCTGCCCAGGGAGGTGGTTGAGTCACCATCCCTGGAAGTGTTCAAGAGATGTTTAGATGTTGTACTAAGGGACGTGGTTTAGTGGGGAAATATTGGTGGTAGGTGGACAGTTGGACTGGATGATCTTGGAGGTCCTTTCCAACCTGAATGATTCTATGATTCTACGATTCGTTGATTCACGTCAGACCAAGGAGCACCCAAAGGAAGGCTGATTAATACTTCCCAAGCCACCCCTGAACCAAAAGCAGCCCAGGACACCCACACAGACCAATGGTTAACTCTTACCAAAAGCACAACAAGATATTCTAACACTTCCAGGATTTCCTGTGTCACAAAGGCCCCAATGCTGTCACAAAGGAGTTTCTTTCAGCAACGAAGAACTCACCCAGCAACGGCCAGCAAGGACTGCCACAGTGTGACTGGAGACAGACAACGGCTGGCATCTCAATACATGTCACAGTGACCTTCTTGCTGCTCCACGGAAAAATATAAAAGGCATAACAAGATAACAGAAACGCAAGTGCAACCGGGAATAATGCAGTTATAAGCAGCCCTGATAAATATTCATTAACGTTTCTCTGCTGTAATCCTCCCAAGCATTTTTTATCCAAATGCCAGGGAGAGGAGGAGAGCTGATCCCACCAGCCCAGGAGGTGTCTGAATGCTCGTTAGTAAAACCAACACATGGCTCAGCAGACAAACACACCAAGCTTTTGCATCAAAGCAAGGGCAGAAGCAAACATCCTGCCATCTCCCAGGAAGTCTGCCCTCACGTAAGCTGTCCTCCCAGTACTCTGTATGCCCTTTTAAGAACCTTCATACAGCCACGTTTTGTGCTAAAACCTCACCCAGAAGGCACAACACTGAAAGAGCACATGAATCATAGCACGGTTTGGGTTGGAAGGGACCTTTGAGATCATCCAGTTCCAACCCCCCTGCAACTATAAGCACTTTGCAGACTTTAAATAATTGTAGTGAGCTAGTAATAAGAATTCAACATTAGCCTCTGGTTCTGAGAGCTCGCTATTAGACGTGCAGTGCCAGATGCTGTTCTCCAGCTCTTCCTCTTGAGCTGCATGAGAAAATTTTCTGCACTTCAGGGACTCCTGGCTCATAGAATCACGAAGGCTGGAAAAGAACTCTGAGCTCCCCAACCCATCCCCCACCGTGCCCACTGCCCACATCCCTCAGTGCCACATCCCCACAAGCTCTGGAACAGCCCCAGGGACGGTGACACCCCTCCCCTGGGCAGCTGTGCCACTGTTACACACCATATGCAGTCCATACCCCAATGCTCTGGGCACGTGCCACGCCACCACCTCCCATGACAAAGGGATGGGAAAGGGGCACGTGGGACGAGCCTTGAAACCAGCAAAGCAAGCCTCTTTAACCAGCCCTTCCCTTCCAAAGCCTCCTCCGACAGTTTAAAGTTTGTATTTCCTTCCTTCCTTCCCCTATTATACATCACAGCGTGAAACAAGCTAATAAGCTCCCCCCAGGCCAAACACGACGGGCACAGATAAGGGCAGTCTGGTGTTTATCTCCCAGAAAGCTGCCTATTATTAGCAAAACAGGCTGGGCTCAACAAACAGTGCATTAGTGCAGCTCAGCCAAAGCAGCACCGACAGCCGGGCCGCGATGCAGCTGTCACCTCTAAGGCGCTGCTGAGAGATGGGATGGCTTTGTGCAGCAGCGAAGGAACCCTCACACACACACTACAGACCTTGAGGCAGCTCTTCAGTATTGAGTTCAAAATGCAAATCTTAAAATAATCATTGTATATAAAGGCTTTCAAAGCAATTTTCAGCTCTGGAGAAACTTGACTGTTTTCCCCTCCATGCTTTTGCAGGCAGCCTCATTCGCCCGCTGCTAATCCCTGTTTAGACGCTCTGCTGACACCAATTTTGAGTAAGTACAGGGATTAAAGGGGTGATGCAGACTGCCAAGGTCAGGCTGAATGGGAGCTGAAGTCACCCGTTCAGCAGCAGCACACGCCTGCCCTGTCCATACCATCCCAGCTCCTTGTCCCAAATGCTTTCCGCAGCACAAAGCTGAGGCTGCTGCCACTGGATAGGGGGTGGATCCATATAGACACAGCTCTAGATGGGAGCCCAAAACTCATCCCAAGAGGGAAAGAGCCTCCTGGACCCTTTGAAGCACGGTTCCACCATGAGTGACAGGTCCTGCACCAGGAGCAGAGGTTGCCACAAAGCCAACCTGCACAACTCTTTTGTATGGGGACACTATGGAGACTAAGCTTAGACCTCCTAGGGGGGAATGCTCTTAAAAATAAATAATTATTTAAAAAATCAATCAGATGCACTGTTGAAAGAAGCAGCATTTAAACATGGATTTAAATTATTATACAGCTAATACAGGAGGCCCCTAAGCAACAAGTCCATCTGATGACAATGTCCTTAGGCATCAGCTCCGTCCCTCTGCTCTTCTCCATGTCTGTGGATCAGCGCTGCATTGAAGCCTTTCCAGGAGTACCAAAACTGGGGTCCAAACTCTGAGGCAATTCAGCTGAGAAAAAAGGACACGGGAAGAGCAAACAACTTGTGCAGAGTCAGCACATCCCAGCGCCTGAATCTTGTTTTCTTTTGAGGAACTGGAAAGGAAAGAAGTGGATCAGCACTTCAGAAAAACAACATTACTACAGATGTAACCATGAAGCGTTTCTGATTCAAAACAGGCTCCAGCAATTTCAGGGCTGCTGCAGATTGCATGGGAGTTTCTCTTGGAAACCTACTTGAGGGCAGCTCCGTGGGGAGCTCCAAAGCCACCTGGACGTGGCACTGGGTACCCTGCCCTGGGTACACCTGCTGGGTCAGGGAGCCATAGGGACCCTCAGGTGCCTCCAAGCTCAACCAGTCCACGACTCTTAGACCAACTCACTATTTTCTGCACATGTCCTCGTAGCTCATTTGCTTCATGATATTTAAGTTTCCTTGTATCAGCATGCCCTCTGCGTTACCCACAACGCCCAAGTGAGCCCTCAGTACAAGAGAAAAGTCCTCTGTGCCATCTCTTGTCCCCATGAGACAGCATTAAGTACTTCTGACCAGGTCTATTTAAACACTGTCTAAAAATACGTCTGGCTTTCAACCACTGCAGATGTAGGTACAGCCTCAACGACTATGATGCAGCAAGGGCAGATGCTAAGGTACAGCTTAGACTGCAGGGCTTTATCCGTCAAGTCAGCAAACATTTCATAGAATCATAGAATGAATCACAGAATGGCCTGGGTTTAAAAGGACCTCAAAGATCATCTAGTTTCAAACCCCCTGCTATGTGCAGGGTCACCAACCAGCAAACCAGGCTGCCCAGAGCCACATCCAGCCTGGCCTTGAATGCATCCAGGGAGGAATTTCCCAGCAATTCTCAGTCATTTCTGAGGATTGTTTGCAATTCCTACTCTCCATATGTCCTTTAGATACCAAACAGCCCCCATTCCCACATGTGTGGGAGGGCACACCAGGGTACCTATGGTCAGTCAGGCAAGCAGAGGAAAAACTAAAAAGTCCATCTTTGCATGAGCAACTGTTAGCTTTCTCTCCAGTATTCTTAGATTTAGACCAAGATGTCTGTGGGCGAGATCTCTGCTGGGAGGCAATTTCCATTCCTACAGATGCAGAAGAACCTCGAGATTTTCTCACCTCCCCGTAGCCTTGTCCCACGCAGTGCTTCTCCATCAGCATCTCCTCCAAGCAACATCTCACCATTCCCAAAAACCTCAGCACTTGATGCTGACCTTGGCCATAGCCCAGTATGACCTCAAGAAGGGAATGCAAACAGAAGTAGAAACCAGAGCAGTTCACACAATGGTCTCATCCAACTCCACAGCTTGAAGTACTTTGATGTCTCCTTCACCACCCGTATAGAAAACTAGGAAAGTCACATGAAAGCTAGGAAACAAATTCACACCCTTGTACCCTTCCATTTTGCTTCTTTAAAGAAATTACATTAGCCAAGTTTGGGTCACATTCTGACTTACCTGGACTACCTAAATTCCTCATCAGTGTCTTAGCACTGCTGATCCCCAGACTGTTATTCATGGGAGGAAGGAGGTATAAAAGAGTTAGTTTAAATTGCCAAGAAAAGATCATTAGGAGATATCAGAATCCTGGAATCCTTAAAGTTGGAAAAGACCTCTCAGATCCATAAGTAACCCCAACCCATCCCACCATGTTCACTGACCATGTCCCTCAGTGCCACAATGGATGGTTCCACAAAGACAGATTTAACATATGCACAAAACCACCACTCGGACACATTTGTTATTTAGTGGATTCTTACAGTAACAACCAAAGTCACTTCCTCCTCCCAGCCCCCATTTTTCGTTGGCTGCAATGGTTCTGTGGGGTCTACTGGGAGATCAAAGTGATTTAGAAACAGTTCAACACCTTTGTAAGCCAGAAAATTTCCACCACGTGTGTTGGAATGGAGACTTGCTGTCAGATCCAAGCCAGATACAAACAAATTCCCCAAAAAGTTGGCCTCATCCCCCATGTTACGGCATGAAATGTTTTCCTTAGAGGACCACACTCCTGCAGAGCAAACCAGCTTTGCAAGCTGCCACTCCAGAAAGCCCCCATTTCAAGTCAACACATACATTTGAGCTTTCCAAGAGAAGTTCCTACCCAAAGCCATCATTATGGCAATGAGGAATCTCCTGAAGGCAAGTTTCTGCAACAGAGATGAACGAAAAGCTCCTTCTCTTCTGCTTTGGGGAGGGAAGCCTTTCAGTCACAGGACAGACAGCAGCCATCTGAGTTTTCATCCCACCCCACCAGACAGCTTCAGATCCAGTCCTGCCAAGTGGCAACTTTTCAGATGCTCATCAGCTTTGTACTCCAGGGAGACAACACCCTCTCCCCATTACCCCAGGAATTTTTTTAGCAGGGAAGTGCAGACATGCTCTTGCTTTTCAATTTGTTCTTCCTACTAAATTCCAACCCCAAGGCTCCCATTTGCTATAAGCGTTTATAGATCCACTTGCTGGAACACGTTTTGTAACTCTAGCATTCTATTGTTGCTCTGCAAACTGATGAATGAGCAGAACGCAAGCCACGGAATGCACAAGGTCAAGGGCTCCTGCTCCAAAACCTGAGCACAGAAGACAGACAAGCATCCTAGGACAGACCTACGACGTGCACCGAAACCCAACCATATTGCTCCGTTACATACAAGTGGAGGGTGAAAAGGTTATGCTCACTTCTGTCCATAAAAATTAATTATGTACCCAATGCAAGAAGGTACTGCCCAAGGGAACAAGTTGTGCAGGCAAGGTTTTAAATATCAACCCAGGGTTTTTCTGAGCTTCTTGCCTATTCTCAAATTACAGCTTTCCATTAGAGCATCTCAGACAGGCTCGGACTGTGAATAACAGTGTTTACAGTGGGTGGTGGCCTTATCAACAGGATGAATGCGTTCTGGCTGCATGCCCCATTCCACCAAAGCATGACATAATCCCTTAAAACGTTATCAAGAACTGCTGTTGCTTAATTAGACCATGTGATTTCCACCTAGCAGGAGAGGGCAAAGCCCACGAGTTCACTGCCACGTTTCCCCATGCAAAGCCTATCACAAAACATTCACACCAGCCAGCTTTGCTCTTCCTCCACGGCGCATATCTCCAGCAGCTCCCTGCAGGAAGTTCATCTGATAAATGCTGAATAGACCTGAAAATTCTTATCTGCTCTGTAACGACGTCTGGGGAATATATTGGAAACAAAATAAGTAGGTCATACTTAAGCAACTGCAAATCAGGTGGTTCCTTATGTCCTTAAGCCCGTAATATCCAAAGGCTTATCATTTCTGCTCCACGAGTTGCTCGAGTCCAATCAACACACGTATGGCAGGGGCTTAGTGCATAAGTGAGCATCTTTCTCACACTGTTCTGCCAAGGCCTGATTTGCAACTGCTTTTCCTTGGGAATGCTCTTGGAGAACAAGTGCAGTTTTAGCAGTAGCATTCAAAGCAAGTCTGCTAGTTTTGGTATAGAGCATTGAGGGAGTTCGGAAGAAAAGAGAAAACCTCATTCCTGGAGGTGTTCAAGAAATGTTTAGATGTTGCACTAAGGAACA
Source organism: Perdix hodgsoniae (assembly GCA_035772895.1). NCBI lineage: Eukaryota > Metazoa > Chordata > Aves > Galliformes > Phasianidae > Perdix > Perdix hodgsoniae. The sequence goes on from JAPSGF010000161.1 coordinate 283,128, forward strand.
TGGTATGGTGGGGAAATGGTGGTGGTAGGTGGACGGTTGGGTGGATGATCTTGGAGGTCTTTTCCAACCCTGATGATTCTACGAGTCTATGAAAAGATCTGCAAGGCTTTAGCATTTCACCAAAGTTTTCACAAAATCCTGGCTGGTCTGAGATAAACACCTCCTCCACTCAAATCTTCTCCCCCTGACACAAAGGAAGAGGCAGGTGCCCTATTCTCTTTAGTCACACAGGTGCTCAGACCCACTCTCTGGTTTGGCCTCTCCTCCTTTGAGAACCTTGATCTGATTCAGGAGAAGAGGATGCAGGGCTCGACAGGAAGAAGTGAGGCATTCTTGGGCATTGCAGTTGCAAGAAAAAAACATTTTCTTAATTAAAATCAACTGTTGCTCCCCCAGTATGAGTGGATTTGAAAGGCATTAAGAATAGAGTGATCACAAAAAGACCAGATCTTCATTAAGGAAGAAGGCAGTGCTCCAGAGAGAAGGCTACATCAACCTGAGGGAAGAAATCAGGTGGGACCATGAAGCCCATTACTCTTTGTGATTCCATATCTGCAACTACTCTGATAATTAACAGCTTCAGGGCCCACCAGTGCTAAAACAGCTGTTTCTGTGGATCTGTGATGTGCACTTTCTGTCTGGATCCCTAGAGCAGAACAAAGGAAAGTGAAGCAGAGCCTGAAGTTGAGCCCACACATCATCAGGAGAGCGCTTCCCACGATGGGGAGGAAGGGGAAGGAAGAGGCTCAGCTGCGCAGGGAACAATTGCTCCAAGGAAGGGGAAATAACATTGTTTGAGATATTTAACAAAATAGCATGTAAACCAACCCTCCGACCCCACTCCTCAAGAAAAACAAAAGGAAAACCCCAAAGGCTTTGGGAAGGCTTACACCACTGGTGCTCCATGCCCGCTCTGAACCAGAAGGGAAGAGGAGCTGCTTTGTTTGATTTTTCCAGGCGGTGTTACCAGCCCTCTTCCCCAGGAAGGAAACCTTCCACATTCCCCTTCCCCTCCTATTTGCAAAGGCTGAGCCTGGCTCGTTATTCCACCTCCCCAGTGAAATAGGCCAAGGGACAACAGGGCCATGCTTTCAGTAAGCAGGGCTGAGGGCATCGTTTCCTTCTTCCCAAAAGGGAAGATCCCCCAAGAACACCTATATGGGCAGAAGAAATGTGGCCATGCACACCCCACTTAGCAACAGTCAAATTCATCTCTCCCCTCTCAGATAATCCCAGTCCCCCTGCAGTAACGTAATCACGGCTGAATTTTATTTCACTTAAACCTTCCTGAAGTAACTGCGGTCCTTTGAGGTAGTATCTTCTCTCATCTAAAGCTCTGCAGAAATTAAATCCTATTAGCACATAGCAGTCATGCAGTAACCACTTTCTCTTTTATTTTTTTTACTGACGCTGTCCCAGAAGCCTTAGCATACCTTTTTCCTTCAAACACGAGAAATTCAAGACATCTGAAGCCTCCTGTGTACAGCATTTAACGCTCATCCCAACAAAGCCACCCTGCCCTTCACCACTACCACCAGTAACAACCAACCCACTGTGGGATCTCAGCCCTCTGCCACCTCAGCCTCCAGGGGTTCACCATGTGGGACCATTCCTGGTCCCCAAAATACAGATCAGCACAACTGAATTGATTCGTCTCCATCTGAACCAACAGCTGTATCTGATTATCAAAAAAACAAGGTTCCAATGATGACTGACAGAGGCAAAACATGCCTAGACTTTCACTGACCTTAAGTGCTGTAAGAGTCTCCAAGCACTTTCTTCCACCTGCTCTTTGAGTGCTGGACACATCACGTTTTTGCACCTCTTTCCAAAAGAAACTGGACACATCTGCATCTGCTTATTGTTCATACATCCCACAATCTTCAAGCATTTTCCTACAAATATCCCTGCATCTGCCAACGCCACCACTGCAGTATCAGGTCAGACACCATTCCTTCCTCTGTAAGCCCTTCTTCAAAGTTCCTATAGACACTCTGGAAATAAACTCTCCAACAAGTAGAGGACAGAACTAACATGGTTGAAAAAGCTCTGAGATTATCAAGTCCAGCTGTCAAGCCATCCTTCCATGGGGAAACTGTCAATCTTGCACAAGGTCTGTCCAAGCAACTCTCACAACCTCCAGCAGTATCCTACAGCCCTGCCAATGGAAAGAAATGCTACTAATTAACATATATAATCTTTTCTCTAAACCAAGATGAATTCCTTCTTCATTTTCCCCAGTTTTCCAGGACTTCAACTTAAAACTGGAACTACAAGAGGCTGCTCTGCATGTTTTCTTTCCATTACCTCTTACATTGATGACCACCATACAGCTGCCTAAGGTGTTCCACAGCCAGGGGAAGGCGTAGAGAAGAGTATGGCAATTTGAATCTCAGGAAGATAAGAAGAACAACAAACCCACTCACCTTTGAAAGAGGTCTTGTTGGCCCACATAAGACCTTGTTGGTTCAGTATTAAGGTGGTCTTTTAAGACACGAGGCCCACAACCACGAGATCTCCCTCCTCACCCCAGTTACCAGCAGGGGTCCTGTTTATGACCTATCCCTGTACCCCACACACAGTCCAAACACAGGGGATGCTCAGAGTCCGCAACCCCAAGAAAGTTTTGTGGCAAGGGTGACTTCTAGAACTTAAGCTGTAGCAACCAGCTTCTCATACACCCACAACCACTCCATAGGTATCATCTTATAGAGACATACAGCCCAAATTTGAAAACCGGTCAAGTTTCTGAAATTATTACCAATTAATTTTTGATCTGTAGCTTTTTGTTGGCATGTCCCCAAAGCCTGGCCCCTGGTCTCTACAGGATGCTTTCAGTGTAAATGCTAAGGGAAGAAGTGTGCAATTCAGCTCTGATATCTGCTTTCCAAAGCCATTTTCTTGTCTGGAAGTTTGAAGGAAAACGAACCCTAATAAGCACCAGAGGAAGTCTTACAGTAACTTTGGGAGATAGAAGTTTTTAAGAGGCACATAGTTTCTGCCCATTATCCGTCCCCATCCAAAACATCTTTTAGGCTTCATTGAATCCATTACAAATTTACTTTTCCCAATGAAAGTACAGATGCCATTTGATCTAAAGATTAGGATCACGTTTCCTTCCTCTAAAGCAAAAGGTAAACATGAGCAAGGACTACTGAGGTTAACCTTTAATTAGTGTTTAGGAGAGGCCCCAACTTGCTGAGGCAGGAGGCCAGAATTTAATGTTGTAACACATGAAGGGGCATTTAAGAGAGGGCTATGCATGGTAGCCATAGCAGAGTCTATCCTTTATTCCACCCCCACAACTGCCTTCAACTGGTGTCCAGCAAGGCAGCCATGGACTGCAGAGACCCGAGTGCTCAGCACAGGTAGAGACCATTTTCATAGGATCACAGAATATTCCACGTTGGAAGAAACCCAGAAGTTTCTTATGGGTTATAAGGCTCAGTTTCTTATGGGTCATCAGGCTGAGTGATCCCAACTCCTGACCACGCAGGATCAGTGTTTTGAAGGACAGCAGGTCATTATCAAGAAAGTTAGCTTGCCACGTAGAGCCTTCAGCAAGCCAACAAAACCAACCTGGTGAGCAGCCCTACCCAACATAGCAGGGGAAAACATCACAGGGCCACATTCATCTTTTCCACACAGGCACGTGCAGTGAACCCAGAAGCTCTTCAGCAGTTTAAGGAGCCCAGGAGTCATAAGAAGCCTGAACCTGCAAGGAGATTCAGTGCCTCCAAGATTCTGTGTTTCTCTCCAAAGGGGATGGAAAAGCTAACACAGAAGTTCATGTTCCTTTGGAAATGCTCCTTGATCTACAGCACCAAGTAGATTATTTAATTATTTGGGGGCCATGGCACAGTCCAGTGGATGGATCGCAACTCTCCAACCGTGACCCAAAGCACCGTGCACCTTCAGCCTGGCACAAAGCTGAGACCTCTGAAGTCCACTGGAGAGCTGGACGTGGCGGTCACCTGCAAATCCAGCTCTGATCCTTCCACAGGATCAACTTTGGTGCATCAAATATTGAAAAGAAAGGCAGAAAGGGGAAAACGGAGGAGAGGTTGAGCACAGTTGGCTGAGAGACAGAGCACCCCAGCACCTCCTTGTACAAAATGCCTGACAGCGAGGAGGAGAGCGCCAAACTACTTGTGAAAAACAAAAAGCAGGTATGCCACACGAAGTTTGTTCCACTTCTGTGCTCATTCATAAATAGACAGCTGGCTTAGCACTGCATGAGAACATCACTAGTGACAGGCAAAGAACAAGACTCTTACAGCTCTGACCCTTTAGATTTCACCCCACTCCAGTTGTGACATCCCGTCTCCAAGAGAAGCCTTCAGCTGCAAGATCTGCCCCCAGGCTGCAGTTCAGGGAGATGCTTCTCGATGCTCTGATAGCACCTTCCTGAGCATACAGAGAGACAAGTGCAGCTTGCTGCTGGTGGCCAGCCTCTCAAGTGTGGCAACAAACCAGTGTGTGTGCCAGGCACTGCTCTCCAAGCTCAATTCCCACTTGTCAGCATCCAGGTTGTTGTGGAGTCGTACCTTCCCACCTCCTGTGTGTTGAAATAGACTTTTTCCAGGCTCATCATCAACACCAACCTAAATTCCATCTGTTTCCACCGAGATAAAGATTGTTCTGAGGTCGCTCTGCTGAGTACCTGTGACGCTGCTGCACAGGGAATGGAGAGATGCGTGGTGCCAAAGTTAGCAATTGGTTTTGCTCAGGGTTGACTCCGGTCCAGGTGCAAGGCAACAGCATTGTGCTATCTGAGCACCCAAATCAATGCAGAAAGCACAGCATCAGTAAATGGCAGTTTCATCATCATTACCAATGGACAAGAATCCAGCTTCTCTGCAATTCAGTTCACTGCATGTTTATTTTTTTAGCTATTAAAAATATGGAGCCCTTCCTCCTGGTGCTACAGAGCACAGACAATATTCAGGATGGGAAAAGCTGGCAAAAAACACAGCAGCACTGATCTCTGTCCCTATAAGAATGGGATTATAAAACTGAACAAACTGAAATGTTTTCCAGAGCCTCCAAAGCAGGTAGGCTGCATAAATGTAGCACCACGCTGGAGGTGAGAGAGAGAACAGAGAGAGGTGAACAGCAGGAATGCAGGCAAGAAATAAGAGGTGTGATTTTCTTTGGCAATATAATTATGAGTGATCAAGCTATTGGGTGACAAATCCATTTGTGTTGTGTAAATGGAGACAACCAAGCCAAAACAAGCACCAGGAGGGCACTGACTTACTGCAGTCATAGCACTTAGTGACAGCTTGAGTGCAGTTTGATACTGTCACCATTACAGTCAGTGGACAGGAACAGGACCAGCAAGATTGAAATGCTCACATCTGCCAAAGCTATGTTTGGTCAGGCAGCTGCACAGGAGGCTTTGTTGCACACGTGGTTTTCACAAGGAATGAGATACTGACATTACTAACCATGATTCCAGCAAACACCCCATTGAGGTGTCCACCCCCCCATCCATGTACTGATTTGGGTGTGTACAGCACTGTACCTCAAGTTATGGTTGTAGATGGGTAAGCATCCACAAAGGCTGGCATTTCCCACAGGGACAGGAAATCTTTCTTCCATGGGTAATAAGCAGCAAAGTCAGCATAAAAAGACAAGAAAAATAACTGCACCTGTGCAGCCATTGCCTGGGACACTGAAGGGTTGTATGAGAATTCCAGACCTTATTCAGCATACATGGAGAAGTCAAAGATGCCAGTCCGCCAACAGCACACCTACCACCAGGCTCACGCTTTGAGTCAGGAGTATTTGAGAGAAACCACGCGTCTTCTCAGCCCAGAGCCATCCCTCCAACAGAGGGACAATTCCCTTCTCCAAAGGCTGCAGGATCAGGAGAAAACGGAGGAGAATAACTCTGGATACAACCATTGTCTGGGCAGCCTGCACATATTCCATACTGGATATTAGGAACAATTTCCTCTCCAAAGAGAGGTAATTCACTGGCACAGTTGCCCAGGGAGTGGTGGAGTGCCCATCCCTGGAGATGTGAAGGAACCATGGAGATGTGGCACTGGGGAACATGGTCAGCAGGCATGGTGAGGGTGGGTTGGGGTTGGACCTGTAGATCTTGGAAGTTTTTTCCAACCATAACGACCCTGTGATTTTGTGTCTGGATGCCATGTGGAGCTTGAAGCCATCAGGTGATAAGCATCTCATGCCACATCAGGATCAGCTTCAGACCCACAGCCAAAGCCATGCTGTGTACCAACCTAGTGGCAGCTCCCGGTTTGACCCTGAACACTCATTACTCTTGGACCTTGTAAAAAATCTTTCCAAAAAGGAGATTGCCTTGTTCTCCCTGGCATATGTGAAGGCCACTAAGCTGCCACAGGTACTTCACAGAAGAGATTTGGAGTTATTTTACAGCTACTCAACAACATCAAGTGTACACAAAAACATACACCTAAATAAAGGTACCAAAAACTCTTGCTCTGTCCCAGAGCAGATATAGTTTTGGTTCTTTTGTTCCAGGTAGATGAAGCACTTTGGGGATCCTGAATACGTCCTCACCAGCCCCACCTGTACGTCAGTGTTTCGCAGCAATGTGTGCTGTGCTGCTCTGCTTATGCCATGGGAATCTCTCCAGGTTATCAGCTCAGCAAAAATTGGACTTGACAAGGTTGGTCAGGGTAAGCAGCAGCCTCGATCTCTCTCTCGATTAAATCAGCTTTCACTCCATTCTGTGTTTTACCTTGTAACAGCTCATAAGCTGTCCTAAAAAGGCTTGTGTTTATCTTGAGAAATGCCTTTTTCCAGCAACGTGGGGTGAAAAACCGTCTCTCCAAAGCAACCCCTGTGCTGGTGCCACCTGCACAGAGGTGTTTCTTGGTGTGAACGAGGCAGCTGCCACCACGGCACTGATGTTTTACAACCTGAGAACACCAGTGGAAAGCTGAGCTTGCGACATGGGGCAGGTGCCATTTCCATATTGAATGCAAGGAGCCAACGCACTCCTTACTGCCCTCCTCCCAGAGCACCCCACAGAGCCTAAAGCAGGCTGGAGGGGCAGAGGCAGAGACAGGCTCAGCTGTCAGACACTTCTGCCCCCTGTGAACACCTCCTGGGGAAAAGCAGTTAAGCACAGCTTACAGACCTGTAATCACACCCATGGGACTGGTGTTTCACCCTCACCTCGGCTGATCCACGGTTACTGGGACAGAAACATCCAAATCAGAGCTCTCTGGGTCTGAAGACCACTATTATGCCCCCCCAGTTCAACCCCAGAGTACCAAAAAATACAGATCCGTTGGAATGAAAAGCAGTAATGCTCACATAACAGTGTCTAGATGCAAAACACTGCACAGCGAGCATCCCGCAAGGTCACATAATAGTCTCCATGTCCCTACCACAGCAGCAGGAAAGCTTCCCCTTTATCACCTTCATGCCCCACTGGCTCCAAAGATGCTCCTTGAACTCACACTGTTGGCACACCCAAGGATAAAGGCAGCAGAGCCCTTCACCAAGGGACAGCCCCCACAGAGCTCCCTGCTATTTTTTGGCAAGATGCATCCAAAGCTGGAAGTACTTCTGGTGCTTTAGTTCTATCCATCAACGTGCAAAAAAGAAAATGATAAATTAAGTGTTTGGCATTTGGTTCTTGCACTGGACAAAGAACATTAGGAAGGGAAGGTGAAGGATGGAAATTGTTGTACATTCCCTTTCCTAATCCCATCTCCATCCATCCCACTTCTCTGTTTTTAGTGTCAATGGTCCTCCAGGGGCCCTCTGTCACTGCTTGTGTAAAAATGACATTATCACAGAATCATATAATGGCCTGGGTTGCAAAGGACCACAATGCTCATCTCGTTACAACTCTTCTGCTATGTGCAGGTCACCAACCAGCAGCCCAGGCTGCTCAGAGCCACATCCAGCCTGGCCTTGAATGCCTCCAGGGATGGGGCATCCACAAATGCTGAGGTAACAACAGAGCGATGCCTATCTACTCAGCCTGAAAGCCAGGCATAGAGTCCAGTCTCCTGCACAGCACTAGACCCTCATAATCCTCAACCCTTGCCATCCCCCACAAAAAATCCCATCCTTCAGCCACCCCCCACCACATTCCTGCAGGCATCATGTGCCCCATCCATCCCAGCCCATAACCAAGATGGATTTCCACCGAGTTACCTCCCTGCTGATGCCATCCCTGTCCTTCCATGGCACTACAAAACCACCACCTTCAAATTCTCATATTCTCTTAGACAATATTGCTTGCCCATGGCAAGAGGAAACCATACCTACAGTGCACACACAGCACTTTGAGATACAGATAGAAGGATAACAATTTAAATCACGGCTTCACCACAAACTCAACAGTGGAGGTCGTCAGGTAGATCACATTTCACTCTGTCAAGGATTGAGATGTTCAAAGTGGAAGCAGTGTGGTTGAGGGTGGCATTTATGCACCCCAATGGCACATTTGCAGCGCTGCCCTCTCTAGGCTGTAGCTCTATTCTGCCAGAGGGGCTGTCACCCCCCCCCCAGAACACCCCGACCACATCACTGGAGCTGTATGTCCACATTTGTTAGAGCAGACAGCTGAGAAGTTGAGTTTACCAGCTCAAATCAACGGTGCCACAGCAGGAGCAGGCTGAGTAATCAATCCACCTATGGAGTCACTTCCTAGGAACAAGACTCTTCCCTTGATAGATGGCTGCTTTACAGGTTCTTTGTGGTTCTTCACTGGGTGAATGCATGAAAGCTCTGCACAAATACTCCTGAGATATCAGGGATCCAGCAGGTGGCTTCTACTGTCAACTCCAATCTTCAAAGTGGGAAATATTGAGGACACACATGATCCTTACACTGCCCCACCAACCCATCCTGAGGTAGCAGCATGTCCTCTATTTTGTAGACACCCTCGTCTCCTTTACCAAAACCATGGAGGAGGTGGTTGTAAAGCATGTAGGAATCCCACTTATCTTTCCTTCAGAGCTGTCATCACAGCATCAATCCAAGACTTGTATCTACCTTGCACTGTGAGGACACACAACCAACGGATGACGTGTTTCATAATGTAAAAACACGGGATGAACAGCTCTGTGTTCCAGCATTCCCAGAATCGGGACGCAGATGGTAAAATTAAAACTAATGCCTCTTCTCTTTGCTCTTGGATCCAGAACAAATACTTGCCCTGAAACTCACATCACCTGCTCCCTCGTGTAACTCCACAAAAAGACTTGTTTCAAGTTTACACCATTCTTCAGTCACCCACAGCTGAAAATAACTGGCCACAGGATAGCACTGGCAGGAAGAAAAAGAGGAGCACCTTTCCTATCCCCATCTCTCATGGGGAGCGAGAGAACCAAGGAGCATCAGCTGCACCTAGAGAAGAGTGAAGTCTGATACAACCTGCATAAGACTAATGAAGTGAATCTTACAGAAAAACAGTATAGAAACAAAGGCATCTCTTGTTTCTAAAGGAACGTTGCTGTTGAGAGTCACTGCTTTAAGCTTAATAAAAGCCCACTGGGGCACCCAAGGAGATAAATAAGTGATCTCTGATGCTTTGCTTTGCTATCTATGCCAAGCCAGCATCGTCTCCTCTGGAGGAGGAACCAAGGAACAGGCCTGAAGGCTCTACCCAGGACTATATCCTACCACATCAGGCTGTCTACTCATACCAAAAAAAACCAGTCCCAAGCTTTCTGTCCAAGCCTGTAGGGATCTGGGATTGCAGGAAAAAAAGCCTGAAGCAATTTGCTTGCAGTTTGCTGTTTTCCCAGCTCATCTCTCCTTCATCCTATGAGAGATGTTGTGACAGTGCTTTCAACATCATCTTCACACAGCAAGACTTCTCCTGACAGAGATGCTGAACCAGAGTGGTAGGACATAAGCTTTCATGCTGCCTCTACCATCTGTGCTTGAATTGCAAAGCAGAAAGGCCTGGCTATCTTGGGATGGTGAGGAAAACCAGGGACCCTTAAAGTCCATTGGGCCCCACTCCCTGCAGTGCACAGCAGGGACACCCACAGCTCCATCAGTGCTCAGAGCCCCACCCCCTGACCTTGAATGTCTCCAGGAAAGGGACACCCACCACCTCTCTAATGGCTTAAAGTCTCAGAACAGGAAAATAAATTAAACAAAGCCCTCGTGTTTCATGGCAAGGAGAGGATGTATTACTCCTGGAACACAAAGCTTTCCCCGCATGCAGTCAGCTGCCACCTTCCCAAGTCTCTCACCTGGCACTGAGCCTTGGGGAAAACCCAATCCCTATATACCCTCTCAGGCATCCACAGCACAATTTATTTCAACACTCAGCCCTTCCCTGTTGTATTTATTTTTTAACAGCAGCAATGCTGCCTCAGCCCAGTGCTCCCTCTCAACAGCTCTGCTGTTTAACAGGCATTAAAGTTGATGGTGCATGAGACATAACGTGGTTTTACTCACACCCCTGTCCACGAGCTGGCTCAGTAGAGCTCTCAGCCACAAGTGTTCTAGCCAGTATTTTTTTGGAAGGAAAGGCATGAGATAAAGTCAGCCCAAGGCAATCAAGTACATCAAACCCATCACCAAAACTGGTGAGAGACCCAAAACTGAAAACAGCACTCTAGGTGCAGCCTCACCAGCGCTGAGTACAGGGGGTGATCAGAGGTGCAGCCTCACCAGCACTGAGTACAGGGGGTGATCACCTCCCTGCTCCTGCTGTCATGCTATTCATAATGCAGGCCAGGGTGCCGTTGGCCCTCTTGGCCACCTGGGCACCCTGTCAGCTCATGTTCGGCCCAGCATCAACCAGCACCCCCAGGCCCCTTTCCTCTTCACAGTCTTCAGCCACCCGCCCCCAAGCCCATAGCGCTGCATGGGGTTGTTGTGGCTAAAGTGCAGGACCCGGCACTTCATGAACCTCATCCCATTAACCCCAACCCAGCCATCCAGCTTCTCTAACTCCCTCCGAAGGGCCTCCCTGCCCTCGGGCAGATCGACACCACCTCCCAGCTGGGGGTCATCTGCAAATTACTGAGGGTGCACTCAATGCCCTCGTCTAGGTCATCAATGAAGATATTAAAAAAGATGGACCCTGGGGGACACCACTGGCAATGGGTTGCCAGCTGGACTTCACGACATTCATCACCACTTCCTGGGCACGGCCCTCCTGCCAGTTCCTTTCCCAAAGCAGGGTGCACAGGTCCAGGGCACGGAGCCAAGAGGGGCTCCGGTTAATCCAAGTCCCATCAGGTGCTGGAGGGCGGGA
>JAPSGF010000161.1:318280-350064 GCA_035772895.1 Perdix hodgsoniae
TCGCCATCCTTATTCCCGGGGCGGGGAATCGGGCCCGGTTCCCGATCCCACCCTTAACCCCGAGGGGAGGGCGGTGCAGCCTCAGGTCCGCCCCGTCCGTCCCCACGCTGCCGCCGGGAGCCGCGCTGCAGCCGCAGGCGGTCGGAGCGCAACGCGGGGGGGGCATGAGCGCAGCGCTGCGGGGTGAACGGAACGGATCGGCCCGGCCCGGTGAGCGGGGACAGCCGGCACCGAGCCGGGAGAGGGGGACGTTCCTATTAAAGAAAGGAACTAAAAATGCCTCCAAACCCCCAAAAACGAATTCGAAGACCGCAGCGGGAGGGCTACGCGGGCGCGGTGCGGGTTCCACTGATGCTTTCTGCCCCATTGCTCACCGCGTTAACCCGCTGGAAACTCTTTTACGCTCCATCGCTCCGCTCCCCGGGGGGGTGACGGGGCTCTATACGGAAATTCCCCGTCCGCAGCTCTCGGGGTGCCCCTTCCCCATTCACAGCGGCTTTTCCTCCTCCGCGCTTCGTCCCGCCGTCCCCTCCCCTGTCTCTCTGGGGGTCTTTTCGTTCTCTTCGCTCCCTTCTCACCTTTCTTTTTGGAAGCCTTTCAATTCCTTTCGGCACTTTCGAAGGCACCTCCGCGCCGCGGAGTTGGGAGCGGGGCGCTGGAGGTGAAGGGGAGGGGAGAGGAGGGGGAGCTTTGGGGGCGAAGCATCTCAGCGCTGTTTCTCCTTCGGTTTTCTTATCGCCTTTTCTTGCAAAACGCGTTTGGCAAGCCGCCTCTTTCCTGTGCGAGCAGCGGCGGGGCTGCTGCCCTGAGAGACGGAGCGATGGCACTGCAGCCGGGCGCCTTCCTCGGTTCCTCCTTTGCGCCCTTGTGAACGGAGCTGTGCCCTACGGCCCTCAGCCAGCGGGGTGCGGAGTGAGGGGTAACCCAGCGTCCATCCCTTCTTCACCCTGAGCATCCCCCATTTGGGTGTGATGAGCTGCAAACCCCTTTTGCTGCTGTGTAGGTGGGTGTGCTCACCGCGGCGGGGTTCAGCCCCGTTTTGGGTTGAGCCCAACAGCTGTGTTATCTCCCAACCTGATGTCACGTTGGTGGAATCATAGAACACCCTGAGATAGAAGGGACCCGTTGGGATCGTTGTGCTGGACTCGACGGGTGATCCCTTCCAAGGGGAGCGCTTGGAGTGGCGACCAAAGGATTAAATATGGGCCAGGTGCTGTTTGCCTCCACCCAAAGAGCTGGGAGCAGGGCCAGCCCAACGAAGGCAGCTTGAGTTATGCGTGAGCGCATGTTCTGTTGGGTTTAATGACTTGTTTCTCATTTGGCTGTGGCTAATTGGGGCTGTAGTGCGCTGCAGATGAGGATGGGAAGTGTTGGGACCGCAAGGAGCAGAGGCTCACGGGGGATAGATTCAGATTTGTGTGGATTCAGGGGATTTATTGGGGGGGATTCCCTGCAAGCTTTTTGCAGGAGGTTGGGAAGGGATGGGGCAGGCAAAATGGAAGGGGGAACAGTTTTGAAATGAGACAGGGGAGGTTTAAGTTGGATATTAGAGGAAGTTTTTCAGCCAGAGGGTGGTGAGGCACTGGCACAGGTTGCCCAAGGAGGCTGTGGGTGCCCCATCCCTGCAGGCATCCAAGGCCAGGCTGGATGTGGCTCTGGGCAGCCTGGGCTGCTGGTTGGTGACCTGCACACAGCAGGGGGCTGGAGCTGGGTGAGTACTGTGCTCCTTTGCAACCCAGGCCGTTCTGTCATTCTATGAAATGTCGAGCCCGGCAGCACTGTGTGCACAGGAGGAGGAGGAGAAGGAAGCTTAGCCTATATGGAGCCATCCTGGAGGGAAACAGAGCTGCTTGGAAAGGGCAGATGAAAAGCACACGGGTGAGGCTCTGGTTTCAGTGTGCTCCCCTCTCCTGGCCGTGCAGGCTCAGTACCGTCTGCTGTTTCCTTTGGGTTAGGGAGGATTTTGACTGCACTCAAATGATGTTGGGTTGTTCTCTTCCCGACGCCTTGAGCAGCTCCTGATCCTGCACAGGGATTTTGATGAGTCGATGGAACGCGTGCAATTAGGGCAGGGAAAACACCCACGCTGTCCTTGTGGCCTTTGCAAAGGAGCCATCAGGAAATATGCAGTAAATGGAGCGTGGTTTTGTCCTCCAGCACAAATGGTGCTTGTGCCAGAGGAGGCATCAGCAGATGCAAGGGGCTCTGACAATGGGTGAGTCCCCATTAATTACCAGGGACAGCCCATGCAACCCCCCCATGGCCACAATTGTCTTGCTTTGGTGACTTGGGTATGAAATTTGATGGGAGGACAACGGGAAGGTTGAGAAAGGGGCCTGGAATTTGGTGAGTTGAGGAGTGGGTTGGAGGGGGCCCTGGGCTCTCTGCTCCAATGCCTGGTGTGGTGGTCAGCAACCCTGCCCACAGCATGGGGCTGGGAATGGGGGTCCCTCTCAACCCGAGCCATTCAGTGATTCATGTCCAACTCAGCACTCCTGGGTGTCCCTTGGGTGCCCATAACCTTGGCATGTGCCCCCTCTGGTGACAGTCCCCTCCAGTCGATGGGACTCAGTGTTCCCTGCCCGGGTGGATCCTGTTACAGGAGCATTTTGGGACGTGGGCATCACGTGGCTGTGCCCTCGGGTGTCTGTATGCCCATGGCTGATGGGATCACGGTGCCAACGTGCCACTGCATTTCCATGCGAGGATGGATCCAGACCAGCTCTGGGTGCCCAAACCTCAGCTCCATCCGTGGATGAAGCCATGCCTACAAAGAGAGCCACCTGCTGTCACTAGTTTCCTTGAGACTGGGCAATGCTCTCACACGTAAGATCTGATTTTTGAGTGGCCTTGTGTGGAGCCAGGGGTTGGACTCCATGGTCCTTATGATCCCTTTCAACTTGGAGTATTTTCTGGTTCTAAGACTCCTGGATGGAGGAAGCCAGGCAGGGCGATGCCCTGAGGGTGCTGTGCATGAGGACACCTGGAAAGGTGTGCAAGGTCAGCAGCAAGAAGGAAATCCTCCTGCCACAATCTCAGGAAGGACCAGGAGAGCTGGTGCAGCAGCTGCTCCTCCCCAGAGTGTCGGGGTAGGTTTGCTTTTGGTTGTCACTGAAGGATTTTTCCTTCTCGGTTCCTTCAGTTATTTCCATTGCTTTCTCCCTCCCATTGTCCCCCCTGGGTTGGATGTGTGTCCCCTGCCACCCACTCACTGCGGATGCAAAGGGGCTTTGGCACAGGGCTGGACAGGAGCCACGGCCCTGACGGACACAGTGGGTTCTGTTCAAGGAATTCTGGGCAAAATTGAGGAGAGAAAAAAAAAAAGAGAGAGAGAAAAAAAAGAAAGGCTTTTGCATTTGCAAAAGGAAGCAAAGGGAGAGCATGACTGCAGGGACAAGGCTGCCTTGTGAGCAGGGTTCTGTCTCTGGTTGCCAACCCCAGACTCTGTTTGCTCGTTTTTCCGAGGAAGGAGAGGTGCAGATGGGCACATCCCTGCTCACACAGGGCACAGTCCCCTCCTCAGCTCACAGATGCCCTCACGCTCTCCAACGCGTTGTTGGGATTCCCAGCTGGGGCTACGGGACCCTGCAGGGAGGGTCAGGGTCACTGGGGAACAGGGCTGGGAGCTGGAAGATGGGGTCTTCACCACGAGGGCAATGAGGCACAGGTGGTGGTGCCCCATCCCTGCAGACCCCCGAGGTCAGGCTGTGAGCACTGATGGAGCTGTGGGTGTCCCTGTGCACTGCGGGCAGTGGAACCCAAAGGCCTTTAGGGGTAACCTTCCAACTGCAGTGATTCTATGATTCCATGGTGCTCTGATCCCTCGCGCTCAGATAAAAGACACCTTCATCCCAACTCTTTTCACCCAAATTCCTCTCTCTGAGCTCCTGCTGTGGTTGCATCCCCCATATCCCCTTTTCCCTGTAGTGGTGCAGCAGCACGGGGCTCAGCCCGTTGCTTCACCGGAGGTCAGCCCGGTTTGTTCGATGGGAAATGAGGCAAATCCATTTTAATTTGATTCCTGGCTGACGAGCTGGCTGGGCGATCGTGTGTTGGCCGGGTCGTGGGCACAAAGGGGCTCTTGTTCCTCCTGGCACAGACGGTGCCAGACCCTGTGTGTCTGCAGACACTCTTTCTAGTCCATTTTTCTCCTATCAGCCACTCGTTCCCATGCGTAGCCACTGTGGGTGGTTGAGCACAGAAAGGAGCTTCTTTGCTGTTCTGTAGTACAGGAGACAATTTCTGCTTGGCCCTGGTGAGAAGGGCAGCTTGGAGCAGCTTGGGGCAGCTGCGATTTGTTCAAGGCAAGTCACAGACCCATAGAGTGGCTTGGATTGGGGAGGACCTTAAAGATCATCTGATTCCTACCCCACTGCCATTGATAATCATAGAATGATAGAATGGCCTGGGTTGCAAAGGAGCACAGTGCTCACCCAGCTCCAACCCCCTGCTGTGTGCAGGGTCACCAACCAGCAGCCCAGGCTGCCCAGAGCCACATCCAGCCTGGCCTTGAATGCCTGCAGGGATGGGGCATCCACAACTTTGGTCACCCCTCTGAGCCCCAGATGCAAAATGAGGATATAATAAGACACCTTCTACTACGCTCAACCCTAAGTCCTCCACACTCAGGGCTGCTGCTCACATCAGCTCCCAGCTGCGAGGTCCCATAGGGATGCACTGTGCTGGCATGAGTGCATGCCACCTCTCAATCATTGTCACCTGCACTGAGATGCCAGTGATGGTCAGGCTGTGAGCCACACCGGTGGGCTCTGTCTGTGCATGGCTTTTGGATGGACATTGGGTGGTTGATGGCAGCATCATCGGGAGGAGTGCAAATACAGTGCTGCGACACTGGGTTTTCCTTATCGAAGGCAACTCTTCCAGCTATTTCTCACCTTCTTACAGCCTCTTTCCTTCCCCATAGGGTGATGGCGAACCTATCAACTCCTCCAGCCTGGACCAGAGTCATCAACAGCTCCTTTGCTGCAGGCAATGCTGACAACAACACCTACAGGTGTGTGTTTGATGAGGACTTCAAGTACGTCCTGCTGCCTGTCTCCTATGGCATCGTGTGCGTGGTGGGGCTCTTCCTCAACCTGCTGGCCCTTTATGGCTTCATCTTCAGGATCAAGACCTGGAACGCCTCCACCACGTACATGTTCAACCTGGCCGTGTCCGACACGCTCTACGTGGTCTCCCTGCCCCTCCTGGTGTATTACTATGCCATGGGGGACAACTGGCCCTTCGGAGTGGGTTTGTGCAAGATAGTCCGCTTCTTGTTTTACACCAACCTCTACTGCAGCATCCTCTTCCTCCTCTGCATCAGCATCCATCGCTTCCTGGGCATCTGCTACCCGCTGAAGTCCCTGCAGTGGGGACATGTCCGCTACGCCCGTAGGGTGTCTGTCGTCATCTGGGTGGTGACCGTGGTTTGCCAATTGCCCGTTCTCTTCTTCGTCACCACCAGCATGAGACGCGGCACCATCACCTGCCACGACACATCCAGCAAAGACCTCTTTGGCCAGTTTGTCATTTACAGTTCGGTGATGATGGTGCTTCTCTTCTGCATCCCCTTCCTCATCATCATCGTCTGCTACTGCCTCATGGCCCGCAGGCTGTTGCAGCCTACGCGGGGCATGTCCCGGCTCTCCCGATCCAAAAAGAAGTCGGTCAAGATGATAATCATCGTCCTGGTGGTCTTCAGTGTTTGCTTTCTTCCTTTCCACGTCACTCGTTCCTTGTACTACTCCTTCCGGAGCTGGGATTTGAGCTGTCAGACCCTCAATGCTATAAATTTAGCCTATAAGGTGACCCGGCCCCTAGCCAGCACCAACAGCTGCTTGGATCCCGTACTGTATTTCTTAGCAGGACAAAGATTTATGAAGCTCACAGGCAACAAAATCCCATGGAAGCCTCAAAATGAGATGGCAATGGGGACTGTGCCCAACGGTCCCTTGGGAACCAGCAATGACACGGACACGACGTCCAAGGACCTGAAATCTTAGCTCTGCCCCACGCCCTGTGGCAGTGGAAGGGTTCATCCCACATGTGATGGGAGGTGAGGAAGCTTCAGGGCCAGAGGCCTATGGTGTTTGCAGTGCCTTGGCTCCCATGAGTATTGCTGTTTGTAGCATGCATTTTCAGGGAGGCGACGCCACGGTGACAGGGACAGGCACCGTCCCTTTGCCTCTTTCCCTGCCTGTTCATCAACATGTGGCCCCTCCCCAGCGGTCAGCCTGGCTGACCTTCCAGCGTGGTTGCAAAATCTGCTGAAATTCACACCCTGGATGCCTTAGTCTGTTTTCCAAAGAAGAAAACGCTACGTGCAAAGAGCCCCATAGAGAAATCGGCCTGCTTTCCTCCAGGTTCCCTGGCACATAAGGAGCGTGCATTTATCAGAAGTCTTTCCATGCCTTGGCAAGGGAAAAAAGACTTTTGATTCACGAGGAGTGCCAGCTGTGATAAACAGGTTGATAAAAGGTCAAGTGCAAACACTGCCTGCGGCGGGGATGGGGCGCCTGCTGCTTTTGCATCCCTGAGGAAACAATCGTGGAATCGTGAAGGTTGGAAGAGCCCCCCAAGATCCCCAAGTCCAACCCCAGCCCACCCCACCACAGCCCTCAGTGCCCCATGTGCCCCTTTCCTGAGCACCTCCAGGGATGGAGACCTACCACCTCGCTGGGCAGCCCTTGCCAATGCATTGCCACTCTTTCAAAGATTTTTTCCCTGTTTTCCAACCTGAATTCCCTCCCTGCTGCATCTTGAGGCCATCACCTCTCATCCTATCGCTGTTACCTGGGAGAAGAGATTGACCCCCACCTCGTCACCACCTCCGTTCAGAGCTAATGCTCTCTCAACTCCAGCCCCTTTCTGAAGGATTCCCATTAAAAGGGGTGCTGGTGGGGGCACTCTCCATCACGCTGGGATGTACTGATACTGTCAAGCTGGTCCCCGATTTCTCCAGTGAGGTCAACATCACAGAGAGCCACTGGTGTTTTCCATCAGCAACATTCATGTCTGAAAAGCTTGTAGGAACAGTAGCTCTCTCTGTGCCGCTGCCTTTAATAGTCAGCTCCAGCTCTGTGAAAGTGAGGGTGAGCTCTTTGTGCCTTGTTTTTAATCATCTTACAGGCATCTCGTGGTTCCAGCAAAGTGGTGAAGATCATTGCCCATTCCATTGGTTCAGTCTTGATGCATCCTATCACTATTCCCCATCATTGCTCAGAGATGTGCTGGATGCTCCATCCCTGGAGACTTTGCAGGTGAGCCTGGATCAGGTCCTGGGCAACCTGATCTACCTGTCCATGTCTCTGTTCATTGCAGGGCAGTTGGACTGGATGGCCTTTAGAGCTCTTTCCCAACTCTAAGGATTCTATGATTCTATCATCGTCCCACTTGGAGACACCTGACATATCCCATACTGACAGCGTGGGCCTCCATAGGGAAACATGGCAGTGCTGACTCTGCTTTTAGGAGCCGTGCCTGTAAATACGGTGCTGAGCTGAACCCCAGCCCTGCGTGGATGTGGGCTTGCATCCCCACCTGCTCAAAGTCAGCTGGAGGAAAGAGCCACCAAACCCTCCACCAGAAGGTCCACGTGGCCCTTCTCTCCCGTTGCTGGGTTAAGAACCGGAGAGCCCAGACACGCGGTTTCCTGGCCAGCCCTGCCACGAGGATGCTGATTCCTCACCCCCAAAAATGAAAATTGCTCCTTCTGCAGAACTGGTTGAGTCCTATTTCATAAAAACGGCCCAGGCTCTATTTTAGGGTTAGACAAACACTTTTGGTCCCAGTTTAGGCTGATTCCTCAGACCTCTTAGTTTCTCCCATCCCTCCTGCCTGTGAAGTGGCTTGGTGGGGGTGAGGACATGAAGATAAAGAAAGAACTTGGGCATTCCTGTGGTCTCAGCTTGGTGGAATTGTGGTCCCATGGAGGGATCTTGTCCTGACCTACAATATCACGGCCACAGAAGACAAAGGAGAGGACTGTCTCCACGCTGAACACCATCAGCAAAGGAAAACAGAGCATTTGTAGGGTGAGTCATCTCATCCTGGAGAGGATTGTTGGGGGGGGTTGGGTTAAGATAGGCGTTGCACCTTTTTCTCCCCGTGGAGCTTCATGGGAAAGGTTACAGGCAGTCACTGAGGTGAGACAAATAACAATCATGGAATCATAGAATGTCCTGGGTTGAAAAAGACCACAATGAGCATCTCGTTTCAGCTCCCCCCCCCGCTGTGTGCAGGGTCACCAACCAGCAGACCAGGCTGCCCAGAGCCACATCCATGAATCCAACCGAAGCGCTGGGCTGGTACGAACCTTTCTCCAGGCCAGGTCTTGCCTGCTCACCCACCATTGCCCAAAAGCTCTGAGTAACTCAATAAACCACGCTCCCAGCTCTCTCCTTTGCCCCTTTGGCACTCCCATCCTCCACCACCACCACCGCAACCAGGGTCCCAGTGGTTCTCCACCGACGCGGTTCAGGTGGAGAGCTGATGGAGAGGGCCCAGCTGGAGCTGCACGTACAGGTTTTGTGTTCGTTTGTCAAAGCACTAACTTATACACACACACAAAGAAGTGGGTTTTGTCATAATTGCTGTACATTTTTATTTTTGTAACATGCAGACATTTCTTAGAGTGAATAAATGTATGTCTATTGTGAGCACTCTTCTGCCATCTCCTGCACTGTGTACGGAGAAGAGGAGGGTACCAGGGGAAGAGGCTGAATGTTGTAGATATGATCTGGAGGTATGTTTTGTAGACATGTTTTGAGCTCCAGATGCAGTCAGATGCAGGAGGGTGAGATCCAACCCGTGTGCTCTGCAATAGATGCCTCCAGCAGTGAAGCTGTCTAGTCCATGGAGGAGCACACAACGTTTGGTGGTCCCACATCCATCCCCCAGCCCTGGCAGGCAGCTTCTCCGAGTCTTCTCCTTTTGAAGACCAGAAGTTCTCAGGTTCGTTTCTCCTAAACCATGTTCTTTCCCCTTCACCCAGCTGCCCGTGGGGCCACCAACAGCTCGTGCTGGAGTGAAACCTCTTCTTCTCAGAAACTTCCCCTTTTCCTCCGCAGAAACCAAGGGAGGGGGTTCCCAGTGCCTAACCACAGCTCTCGTGAGAAAAGTGCCTTTTGTTTCTCACTGCAGTTCAGCCTCTGCTCTCTACCCAGCCCAGCATTTGCTGCGTATCCGTGCTCAGGATGCGTTCATCCCATTGGATGAATTTATTGCAGGCTGCAATCGGGTCGTATTGAAATCTGCCTGGCAATAACCCGGGCAGCTCAAATCCCTTCGCTCTCATCCTCATTCCAATTTCTTCAGCCTTGAGATTCATTCTGCTCCCTTTCACGGTGCCTGGTCTTCTGGCAACATCACAGTGACATTTGCAGGAATGGGATCCCATGGAAAACGCTCTGCTTTCGATTTTCTTTCCTTTACAAACCTTCCCAGCCCTTGTCGTTGCTGAAGCAGCAAAACTCAGAAGCGTACACCCAGAGGAAGAGCTGCAAGAAGTAGATCAATTACCTGGTGCAGAATCTATGCTCTAACATCCTGCTTGATTTCCAGCCCAGGTCTGAGACTCTCACCCTAAGGCGAAAGCCGCCAGGATGGAGCACGTGCCCAGCTTTCACTTGTGGGCTCTCCTGCATCACACCCAAGCGTTTCGTGCCCCGACTCCTCTGCAGCCAATGCCAGCACTGACTCGTGTGAGTCACCCAGGAACGAGAGTTAAGCAAGAACGACTCGCGCAGACGGGGAGCGCGGAGGTTGTGGAGTTATTTCAGAGAAACAAAGAGAAACCAGAAAACCCACTTTTTCTAAGTGCCTCTTGGCGCTGGGAGCAGGAAGAGAAAGTTGAGAGTGCTGCTGGTCTCCTGCCAAGCCAACCCATCTGCCCCACGGCGTGGGTGGAGGCACGAGCTCCTTGTCTTTCTGCAGACCATCCCAGCATCCGGGCTCTTCCTTCCCTCCGTGTCCCTTCCAGTTGGCAGAGTCAGCCATATCATTACCGTAAGCCACTTGGCGTGTCCATTCATTTCTCAAGGACTGAGCCCTGGCTTCGTTTGCCCTCTGGTTTTCCTCTTTGAGGCTGAATTTTTCTAAGGATCAAAGCTGTTTGTCTCCCCTCACCCCAAGTCGGTTCTGAACCCATTAGCCGTGTTGTTCATCTCCAACCCCGAGCTGGAAGGGACCTGCCATAGAATTACAGAATTGCTCAGGTTGGAAAAGACCTTCAGGACCATCAAGTCCAACCACAACCGTGATCACTGAGTCCAACCCCCAGCCCCACACAGCATCCCTGAATCCCAACCCTATGACCCAGAGCAGTGTCCCAGCACTCCCTGAGCAATGACCAACGACGCAATGACCAGTGATGAGTGGGGAAAGGTGGTAGGTGGTGTCCCAAAGTTCAGTTGAAATATCTTTTGTTTTGTTTTGTTTTTCTTCTCTTCCTGGGATCCAACAGTCTTTGGCTTCTCCAGATGGGGTGGATGGGGCAGCCCCAAAGGAGGATCCCTCAGCATTTGCTCTTCCTTCAAAATGGAGTGAGGTGTTAGAGCTGAAGTATCCCACAGCTTTCAGAGCTGGAGGAAACAGATTAAAGAGTGGAGGTGGATGTAAATAAATAAATAACTGAATTAATAGAAAAGAAAATGGAAGAAAAAGAGAGGATGCGAGAAGAGGGAAGTTTGGGGCTCAAACACAGCTCCACAGCTCCACAGCTCAGAGCCTCCACGATGTGGTAACCTGAAGGAAAGGAAAATGATGTCATTAGGTTCCACGCTCCCATCTGAACAACTGTTTAAAAAGGAAATTAAATTAAAGGAAAAAATCCTCCCCCCTCCCCCAATCTATCCTCTTTTCCCTCTTTATCTCTTGCTCTATGCCAGCCAGTCTGGGGCTGTTAGAATTAATTAAAGCAATTAATCCAAAAAGGAAGATTTTTCCATTGAAAGGGAGAGGCTGGGCTCTGCAGAGTCAGAGGACAGCCTGCTTGCAGCCCTAAAGACGGTGCAATAAAACCCTTTTATTACCCTTTCCAGGTTGGGACGTGAGGGGTGGGAGCCCATTCGGCCCCTGCAGCTGTAATGCACGTGTGCCACTCCTCTCTTTCTGCGTCATCTGTGTTTAATCACTGACATCTCCAAGGTCTTCCACCAGGCCCTGTGCAGCCAGCTGGGATCTCAGCTGGAAATCCCATTTTCCCCCAAATTCAGGGGTCTAATCTTTATGGTTTGAGGGTATCTCAGTGTTCCCATCGGGTTTTGGGGGGGCTTGGAAATAGGGCTGTGGGATGCTGCCTTTTCTCAGGGGGTTCTTTGCATAGAGTGATGACTGCAGAGGACTGGGATCCATTGGGAGTTTCCTCCTCATTGTCCTCTGATTTTTTAATACTGAATCCATTTTCAGCACAGTCCTCAGCTGGCACCAATAGGATGTGGCAGTGGGGAGCTGGGGGTCCCCAAGAAGCTGCCTTGTGGTCACCATCTGCCCTGAGCCCATTGTCTGCCATGATGTCATCCATCACCTGCTGTGAGGTCCTCAGCTGCTTTGATTTCCCCAGCTGCCTTGTGCTCATCATCTTCCCTATGGTCATCATCTGCCTTGATGTCATCCATCAACCATCATATGGGTGGCCATCGCCTACCGTGAGGTCATCACCTGCTGTGTGTCATCACTCGCCTTGATTTCACCCCCTGCCTTCCATCCAACCCCCCAGTCTCCAGGTCCATCCCTGCCCACTGCATGGAGGCTCGATGGTCCTTTAATTTCCTTTTTCTCATCACAGTAGGAGCAAGCAGGCTGAGACTTAACCATAACGGAGGCCATGGGTTGGGAGGCATCCCTATCACCAGAGTGCCAGCAGTGTCAGCTGGAGCTTCCCCAGACCCACCCAATGCCAGATGCAAACTGACTCCTGAATGCTGCAGCAGCCAAAAATCCATAGGAAATTGCCAAGGAAAATCTGAAAGCCCCACAGCAGCACCCGCTGCTGCCTCCCCATCTGCTCTTCATTAGATACATGAGTCGTGGTCTCCCACCCGGGTGGCCCCGGCTCAGGGACCCCCCTGCAGCAACTGGGGTGATGAGTTGGGGTTGGGATCAAGGCTGGTGCTCTCAGAATCTGGGGCTCAGCTCCAGTTGGACCCATAGGGCTGGTGCCCCCGGCCAGCTCTGCCCACATCCCACAGCCCCAGCTCCAGCTTGTGATTAATACCTCACTGGTCTGAACCTCATTCAGACTTTCTGGGATAATTTCCTAGAAATTCAGCACTCCTCTGCCAGCAATGCTTCCCAGATGTTGCAACCCAGCTCTGTGTGTGTCTGGCCCTGCAGCACAAATTGCAGCACGTTGCTACAACCCCTTCCAATGCAGAAACTGGAACCGTTGGGTTTGGGTCTGGTGGGTTCTGTGCTGGACCCAATGATCCCTGCGGATCCCTTCCACCTCCAGATATTCTGTCATTCTACGGTCCTATCGATGGTCGTAAAATTAATTTGCAGTGGCTGCTCTTCTTCCTGATGCCCGTAGGTGGAGAAAGAGAGCTTCACGCCTTCGGGTTCCCTTTACAGCAGCTCAGCTCAGGAGGGCCCGTGGTGCTTTGAGGTCTGTCCCATCGGTTTGGGTGATCCAACCCCTGTTCAGGCAAAGATGTTGGCCTGCAGAAGGCTCCACGCTCCCAGGGCAAGGCTGGCTCCTCCAGGAGACCACGTACCCTCAAGAGAGACTTGAGATGCTGCAGGAACCGTGACCCTTAGGATATGCAGTGAGCATGGGATGAGCAAACGCTGCGCAGGTCCGTGGCAGCCCGTTTTCTGCCCTGGGGTAGCACATCCCCCAGGGTTAATGCCTTTCTACCTCGATACAGGTGGCCTCACCCAATCCGATGGCAGGCATCCCAAAACGGAGCCATTCCGGGGAGCCCAGCTCCAAGCCGTGGGGAGGATGGCCCCATCGGATGCTGCTCTCTGGGTGATGGGATGGCCCCACCACCACTGCTCAGGAATATCTCCATGCAGCCCCTGTGTTCTGCAGGCATTCACCCACCACCACCCAACCTCCTTGGCCATCGCGGGCCATACCCACACCCACCCAGGGCTGACCCATCCCCAAGCCAAAAACGCCCGTATTGATCATCAGAGATCACTTGAGGGGAAGAGTTCAACTCCAGAGCAACGGCAGACGTCGTTGTTTGGGGAGATTCATTATTTTCTTTTCTCCCAGAACAAAGTTGTTGGTTTGAGAAGAGCAGAAGCGTTCCGTGATTCAAACCAAACCAAAATGAGGAAGGGCTAAAGAACCAGACAGAAACTATTTTCTTTGACCTCCTGTTGACCGGGATCATTTTTTTTCCTCTGAAATTTTGGTTCAGCCACCCAGTTGAAAAATGCCTCCTGTCCCAGCCTGGCCAGTCTGTGGCTTTCCGCCTGGCCCCAGTTAATGCACGGATTGTGCAAAGGGTGGGCGCACGCTCACTGCCAACCCTGGACGGGGGGAGGAATCAACCAGAGGGCTGAGAGAAGCCCGATTTGTTGGAATAAAAGCAAGACTTTGTTGCTTCATTGTGCTGCCGATAAAGCATTCACAAAAGCAGTGCTTGAGGCCAACCGTGAAAAATAAAGCAATCCTTGCCCAGGAAGAGCAAATGTTTACCTTGCACGCTGCAAGCTGACTCCGGGTGATCTCAGGTGGTTTAATAACACTGAAAAGGGCTTTTGTGCTTCTCTGTGTGATGGAAGATGAGCCGCAGTGGTTGTCACATCTGCGTGCTGTCCCTTGGTTCATCGTCCATTTGGATCTTGGACAGCACTTCTGGGGAGGATCCTCATTCCCCCTTGGGTCTCACCAGCTCTTTGAATCACAGAATCAGCAAGGTTGGAAAAGACCTTCAAGATCACCCAGACCAACCACCCACCCATCACCAACAGCTCTCACCAAACCGCGTCCCTCAACACAACATCCAACCGTTCCTTGAACACCTCCAGGCTCGGTGACTCCACCACCCCCCTGGGCAGCCCATTCCATGCCTGACCACTCTTTCAGAAAAGCAGCATTTCCTAAAGAAAAGCAGTATTTCCTAAAATTCTGCTGTGGGCTTTGGTTCCTCCTAATCTTTACAGCTCGATCCCCAAAATCTGTTTTGCCCATTTTACATCCAGTTTGCCGTCTTCAGGCTGGATGGGGCTCCGGGCACTGATGGAGCTGTGGGTGCTCCTGCTCACCGTGGGCAGTGGGACCAGATGGCCTCTAAGTCCCTTCCAACTCGAACCATTCTGTGATTCTATGTTTACCTCGTTCCATGTCTCCCCTCTCAGACACCGTGTGGACTTTCTGCTGCTTTTCATCCTTCCAATGACAATTTCCACCCTGCTTTTAGTGCAGGCTGCTCCGAAGAACTGTTGCAAAACGGTGCTTCTTTGGTCCACTTCCACGTTTAATTAGGGATCAGACATCTAATTTCAAGAAGCATCCCCATTTCTCTGTAATTCCCCTTTCTGCTGTTGATTTCTGCAGTAGGAGCTTTTTGTTCTTTTTTTTCCCCTTCACTGCAAGTGTCTTGTAGTCAGCAAACTTCCTCTGCTTTATCCGTACTGCCAACCACAGCCAGGAGAGAGCTTAGCCCATGGCAGCTCAAACCCACCAGGGCAGCACTCAAGCACGCTCTGCCCGATGGGTTTGACACACAGATGGAGTTGGATGGAGATGGAGTTGGATGGATGGAGAAGGATGGAGTTCTTCTCCAAGGTAAGTAACGATAGGACAGGAGATGATGGCCTCAAGTTGTGTCAGGTTGGATATTAGAAGCAATTTCCTCTCCAAAGAGTGTTTGGGCACTGGCACAGGCTGATCAGAGGGGTGAGGGAGTCACCGTCCCTGGGGGTGTAGCAGAACCATGGACCCGTGGCACTGAGGGACTCGGTCAGTGGGCACGGTGGGGTGTGTTGGGGTTGGGCGTGGGGACCTCAGAGGTCGTTTCCAACCTTCATGGTTCTATCATTCTATGATTTCAAGACCTAAGAACTTTAAAGGAGGCGCCATCTACAGAAAGGCATTTTCTGTAGGTAAAAGCCCATAGCATCTTGCAGCAGACCCACGTGGTGGACCAGCTCCACCACTGATTGCCCTGAGGAGAGAGGAGCAATGATGGTGACTCAACAGCAGAAGTTATTGCAGAAAATGTCCTTTTTTTTTTTTTTTCCAGCTATACTGTGGTCCTGGTTTCCTCGACCCAAGGGGATCTCACCTACATTTTCCCAGGGCGGGGCTGGGGGGGACAGCAGGAACTTGGTCATCCTGGGGGACACTCCCCCCATACAAAAGGTCCTGGTCATCCTGGGGGATGCTCTCCCCCATACACAAGGCTTTGTGACATCCAGTTGTCCTTCAGAAAGTCCAGGGACCTGGGGCTGATGGGAAACAAATGGGGATTTGAAGCAGAACTTTTCTATGGACATCTTCCAGCATGAGGCTCAGGTTTTTGCCCAGGGGAGACAATGCGGTCACTCTGCCTGGGGATGATGATGCCCCCTGACCATCTCCTCCAGGAACAACCCCTCGGGACAGGCAGTGACTTTCCCGACACTTAACCTCAGCCTAATGAGTCTGAGGGGGGTGTTTGTTCTGGCTTTGCTCTCTACAGCTGGCCAAGGGCCAGGGCATCGACTTTCCAGCCTGAGCACTGGAAAAACTCAGGGCAGACTTTTGTCGCACAACAAATGCCGTGCCCTGACCCCATCCATCACCTTTTGGCTGCTCAGAGCTTGGCAGAAGCACCACATGCCTGGTTGCTCCAGGAGAAGGGGAAAGTGATGCTAAGGAACAGCATCCTTGACTCCTCGTGGTCCAGGACTTGCTTGGTAGTCTATCTGCACCGCTATAGAATCATGGAATCATACAATGGTTTAGGATGGAAGGGACCCCAGGGATCATCAAGTTCCAGCCCCCCTGCCATAGGCAGGGCCCCCAACCTTCACATTTAATACTAGACCTGGTTGCCCAGGGCTCCACCCAACCATGCCAGCTTATGGCCCTTTTTCCCAAGAGCTCTGCCTGAGTTGGGCATCCTGGATAACAGAGCAGAGAGAAACAGCAGCGTGTGCCACCATTGCACCCTCGTGCTGGTTTTGGGACAAACTGGATTTTTTGGACCCTCTGTGTTGTGGGCTCACGCCTCATGCAGCACCCAAAAAACCCTTTTCTGGAGCAAAAAAAAGTAATGTTACGGGAAGCTCAGACACCGCTGGTGCAGAGCCAGCCCTGTTCTTCTTGTGTATGACCATGGTGGGTAATGGATGGGGACGTCACCGTCCTCCCCTAAATATCCCTCTCTTCCATCAACCTTTCTCTTCATGTTGTTCCTTCCGGCCTGAGGTTTGGAGTGCAATCCAGAGAGAAAGCAAAAAATGGAAATCCCCCAGGGCACGGGGGGGAAGGAGGATGGGAAGCAGCTGGTTTCTGTGCTGGTGGCAGCATTGGGCTGGCTGTGGGCCAGGCAGCTGGGGGGCATGGAGACACCAAGTCCAGGGCACGGTGACCTCGTAGGCAATGTCTTGCCAGGCTCTGCTCCTCAGATCTTGGTAGATGGAGACTGGAAAAAGGGCTGAAGGGATGTGCCTGAAGCTGTAGGGTTGCAGTCGGGTTAAGATCCTGGCCGCCCAGGAACCCATCGTCTTCGTCCTTATGGGCAAGACCGTCACCTTGGGCATGGAGGAGGACAGCAAGGGCTGTGGGGGCTGTTTGGCAGGGATAGTGGATGGGTGACCACCTGCCTTGCAGGAATGCCCACCCCAGGGCATGGGGTGGCTGTAGGTTTTATCCAGGGGGTTCTCTGAGGTCAGAGAGTCAATGCTCCCTGCCATGGAGGGGTAATTTGGGGTCCATCCCCTTCCTCTTTCACTTGCTGGTGGGAACATCCCTGAGCTCCTCATCTTCCTCCAGCTCTGACCAAAAGGAGCAGCAGGCTCCATAAATACCTCTACATGTGCACATTGGCGTCATGGATTTTTAGAAAAGCCTCCATCAGGACTCTGCAAAATCAAGTATGCATGCCTCTAAGAATGCCAGAGCCCTTATAAATGCTCTGTTATTCAATTGTTACTATTTATATTCTCAACACAGGTTTTTCCCAGCATTTCCTCAACATCCCTTGTCCCCATATGGTCCAGAAACCTGGAACCTTAGGAACCAGCACTTCCCAGTCTAGAACTGGGATGTGTCCACCCAATCCAGCAGCTCCTCCCCAGGCGCTCGATGGATGCTTGTTGGTAGAGCTGCTGATGGGGCTCCTTGGTGGGCACAGTGGGGATTTCTTGCTCTCCTCTGAGCATCACATCCCAAATGCAAAGACATGGAAATGTCTCACTGCATCACCACCAGCTCCAGTGTGAGACGTGGCAGCTAGCAGACAGGGCACATTAACACTCAGCTGAAATAATCCATTAAATCCAGCAGGGAAGAAGACAAGGAGAAGTCCAAGGAAGCATCACAAGTTCACCTTTTGGGACCTGGCTAAAAACTCATAGCAGGGCTTTTGTGCTCCTGTTATTATTTCCTTGCTGCCCTCCAACCTCTTGTCCCTTTCTTGACCCCATAGGGCACATCCTTCACATCCCCAGGCTTGG
This sequence comes from Perdix hodgsoniae, assembly GCA_035772895.1. Taxonomy (NCBI): domain Eukaryota; kingdom Metazoa; phylum Chordata; class Aves; order Galliformes; family Phasianidae; genus Perdix; species Perdix hodgsoniae. The sequence goes on from JAPSGF010000161.1 coordinate 335,903, forward strand.
TCCAAAGCCCACATTCCCTTCAGCCTACATATGGGCTGGATAAATCCTCCTCAGGGCAGCAGGAAAGGACAAATATTTGGCTCTGCTTGTGTTTCTTTTTTTTTATTTTTATTTTTAATTATTTTTATGTGCATTATTTCTAAGGAACCATCGTGGGAGGTCACTGTAATTCATCAGCAGGCAGCAGCTGATTTAGAAATCGCTAGGTGATGCCCTTTGAGCTCTTTTGAGAGCAAAACTCAACACCGGGAGAATGGACAAACCCCCGACCCAAAGGGAAAGGGATGCAGGCACATCCATGAGGACACCTGGACCAGGATGCAAAGAGCAGTGCTAAAACCAAAGTGATGGGGTGGGAGGAGAGAAGCATTTGCAGCACCTTGCACCATGCAGAAGAATGTGAGCTTGGCACTGGGTGGCCAACACCAGCATACAGAGCACAGAGCAGCCCTGTCTGAACACTTCATGCCCAACTCCCAGCAGCTCCTACTGGACCGTGGTGCTGATTGATGCCTGCTTGGACGTAGCAGTGATTTGTAACCTCAAGGTTGCCAAGGGCAGCAGAGTAAAGCAAAATATCTGAACGCGTGTGATTTTGGACCTTGGTGGCACAGCCCAGGGTCACCCAGCCCCGTTGCAACTGAAACTGAAATTTCCCTGCTCTGCAGCCCGACGGCCGTCCTCCAGCACCTTATCTCAGTGGGTTCCCGTGTCCCTCACAGCCCTTGACTCCCTCCAAACATGCTGCTCGTGCTCATAAACTGGGAGTACATCCCATCCCTACCGGCTGGTTCTGCAGGCTGGGTGAGCGCAACAGCACGAAAGGAGTATTTGGGGCTGTAAATTGGTTTGATCCATTCTTCCTCTTTTCTTTCACTTCTTCATTTGCCCCCTCCTCCTCCTCCCCCCTCCCCCTTTTTTTTTTTAATCATGGAGAGTCACATCATGGCCTCAGTCTCTCTGTCTCTGCTTATCTGCAGTGGGACAGAGGGGCCAGACGCCCCCCAAGGCGCTGAGCAGAGCGGCTGCAGAGGCAAAGCACAGCCCAGCAGGACTGTTTGGGCTGAAGGGAGCACTGATTAGGGCTGCTCAAGGCCCCGAGGGAGCTGACTTCAATGCTACAGCAACGAGGGCGCAGGATGGGAGCTGCCTGCCCATGGCTGCTGGGCACTCAGTGCCTGTCCCACTCCCTTCTTCTCCCCAAGTCCACGGTGCCGTTGGGATGATGCCCATTTGGGACAGAAGAGGATGGAAAGCATCTGCCCCTTCATCCAGCAAATCCCTCTGCAACCTTCACTTAACCAAGCAGTGGTTCTCCAGCTCATCATTCCTCTTGTTTTTTACCCAGACCAGCTGCTACCTTGGCTCCACCGCTCCCCATATTCAGGGATTACCCCAGTCCAAACATTGGTGTCCATAGACGTGCCATAGGCTGGGGAGGAAACATCTGAAGCAAAGCAGGATGAGATGCATTTCTGTGCTGTGTATGGATCTATGCCTCACGCCCGCCATTCCAGCTCCAGCTTCATCCTCATCCCTATTTTGAGGGACGTGGTCAGTGGGCATGGTGGGGGTGGGTTGAGGGCTGAGGTTGGGGATCTCAGTGCTCTTTGCCAGCGTTAATGATTCCACGACTCTGTTGTTTTCTATGAGTGCACGTGGTTCTGAGTGAACCTTCTCCAGAAGAGCAGTGATGGGCATTGGAGCCTAATGCTCGTGAAATCCTCAAGTTGGGCATTTTGTACCAAATATATGGACTGAGATACACAGTGATGTGGCTGATGCCCTCCCCCTGGAGACTTTCAAGGGGAGACTGGACCAGGCCCTGGGCAACCTGATCTAGCTGTGGTGTCCCTGTGCTTTGCAAGGGAGTTGGACTAGATGGCCTTTAAAGGTTCCTTCCAACTCTAAGCATTCCATGATTCTATGCTCAGCCTGGCTTGGCACACCCCTGGAAAAGTAAGGATCTACCTCCTCTGGGCATAGATAATTCTTCTCATCATCTATAGAAAACAGTTTAAAACTAAAAGGGGAAAATTAGGTTAGATTTTAGGAGGAAATTCTTTACTCAGAGGGCAGGGAGGCCCTGGTGCTGCTGCCCCGAGCTGTGGGTACCCCACTCCTGGAGCTGCCTAAGGCCATGGATGGCGTACCGAGCATCCTGAGCTGGTAGGGGGCACTCAGCCCCTATCAGAGTGTTGTAAAAAGATGACCTCAATGCCTGTTCCAATCTAAGTCATTCTATGATTCTATGATAATATGATAAAATAAGTCTCAAGACATCGGTCCAATGCATTTGGACCCATCAGTACAAAATCAGTCATCTAGGAAGGGATGGCCAACCCGTGCAGATTCTCAGGCTCTCCTTCAGAAGGGATGCAATGCTTCCAGGTGTTGCCCACCCCCAGCTGCGCCTGTGCTCCCATTCCCAAGCAGAGCAGGTGAAGCAGTCACCATGCCCTGATGGTCCTCCATATGCAGACCTCTCATTCTCTCAGGCTGGATGTGGCTCTGGGCAGCCTGGGCTGCTGGTTGGTGACCCTGCACACAGCAGGGGGTTGGGACTGGGTGAACACTGTGCTCCTCTGCAACCCAGGCCGTTCTGTGATTCTATGATTCACCCCAAGGCAAGCACGATATCCCCACCAGCTGTGCTAACATCTGGGCTTTGCTCTCCTGCAGGAGCGCTCACGTCAGAGGACAGAAGTTCATCCACTTCAGGCAGAGCATTTCTCTCTGATCTGGTGACAAACACGTGGTGCTCCTCCTCCGCAGCACATCTGGGGAGGGAGGAGGAGGATGAGCTCACTGTGTCATCACAGGGTCACCGTGTGGGGCGAAGGGACCCTTCGTGCCATCCCTGATGGACACTGTGGGTAAGAGAAAGCCCAACGCAAGGGCTTCCAAGAGATTGGCATTAGCAGCAAAGGCAGCCTGTGTCCCTTGAGGGAGTTTGTCTCCTGAATTAATCTGCCAGCCACTCGGCCCTAACTGGCCATCATTTAGGGTTGTTTTCTCCCACAAAATCGTGGTTTCTGAGAGTCCCCTGGGGAAGTCAGCGATGGCAAAGGAGAAGCTGCAGATCAGGAGGCACGAAGCAGAGCTAGGTGCTGACATTTATTCGGTTCCTTACCGATGGGAGGAGAAACAAAGTCTGTGTGAGGGATGGGTGCCAAACCCAAGGCTAGGATTTGCGCATCTGTAAAGGCAAGGCAACGAGAGACTGCTTCTTTCCTGCCTACTCAATAGGAGGTCACACACACAGACTCTTGACAAGGTTTAGAAACCACCACTGAAGGAAGGAATTGGGAACAAGCTCCAGCAGGGTGACGTGGAGCAGGGTGCCCAGGGCTGTGCTGAGGTGGGTTTTGAGCATCTCCAGGGATGGAGACCACACAACCTCAGGGGGCGACTTCCACCACCCTCTCAGTAACAAAATATTTCCCTTATTTCTTGCCCCATGGCCCCACTCCAAAGAGTCAGACTCTATTGTCTTTATTCCCCCTCCATCAGGCATTTACAGAAGTCAGTGAGATCCTCTTGAGCCTTCTTATCTGCAGGGTGAATACATCCAGTTCTCCATTTCTCCTTATATTGAAGGTGCCCCAACCTTATCATCATCTACGCAGCCCTGTGCTGGACTCAGTGATGGCCATGTCTCTTGAAGATTTGGCTAGTGAGTGTTGGTCAAGCCTGGGTGGGGGGTCAAGAAGGGATCTCCCCTCTGGATTTGGCCACGGAAAGCTGAGCTGAGATCTTGGGCAGTCCCAGCCCATCTGATCTCCAGCCATAATGCTTGGCTGGGTGGTTGGACTTGGTGATCTCAGTAGCCTTTTCCAGCATTAATGTTTTTACGATTCTATGGCTGGTGGGGTCCTGGGCAGGCTATGAGGGGTGGAAGCAGTTGGGTTTTCCATTGCTCTGGTATATGAATTTTGATTGAAACAGATGTGCAAAAAACTCACCAAAAGGCAATGTTCTGCAGTCAATTTCAAAGCAAGTTTTAAGAGCTGTGTTGTATTAGGCGAATGTTCTTCATACAGCTCTGTTGCAGATGAAAAAAAGATGTAAACAAAATGCCCAGCAACCTAGAGGAGGAAAGAGGGAAATAACCAGTAGGAAGGGCAGTTCTACTATATAAAAGTTCCTGAATAATTTCTATTAAAAAAATTAATAATAATAATAAAAATAATAATAGTAACCAACTCTTACTCATTTCACTTAAAAACAGTCTCTCATACAGCTGGGACAGAGCTGTGTTGCCCCATGCCAGGACAGGCGAGATGCGTGGAGGAAGGACCTTCCCAAATCCGTCACAGCTTTCACCTGCTCCAGCTAACTTTAGGTGGAGATCCATCCGGTCCCTTTTTCAGGGACCAGATGGATTTTAACGCTGAGAAATTTCCAAAGCTCTGAGGCTTCTGCTTCTGTGCTTGCCTTGGAGCGAGGCCATGGTGTGAGTCACCAGACGCGTACAGTTTGTTTAGTATACCAGTCTGGGCTCTGTTGAATTTCTAGGAGGGAATTTAGTTCATAATCCCAATCAATAAGCTGTCAAGGAGGAGGAAAAGGAAGAAGAGAAGGAGAAACCAGTCCGTTTGGTGGTCACGCTGCCACGAGCCATTTCTCATTGTCTGCTGGTGTGAACGTACCTTCCTTACACCGCAGTCCCATGATCTACAGGCAGTCTCAGGGACTGTGTGGACATCATCGTCTTTCTCCAGCCCTGCGTGGTGCCTACAGGTTTACTGTGGATGCAAAGGAGGAATGCAGTCCATTGGAGACATCTGCTTAGGAGACATGCAGAGAGGTCATGGCTGTGTTGACTCATGGATCGTAGGGTGCACCTGAAATACCAGGGACCGGTTGAGTAGTCACACAGGGCTCCCCTTCCAGGACCTGGAGGGGCCTAAGGGAAGCTGTGGAGGAACTTTTTATATGGGCAGGCAGTGACAGGACGAGGGGAAATGAATTTAAGTTGGAGGAGCGTAGATTTAGAGTAGAGGTTGGGAAGAAATTCCATCCTGTGAGGGTGGTGAGATGCTGGCACAGGTTGCCCAGCCAGGCTGCGGATGCCCCCTCCCTGGAAGCACTGAAGGCCAGGCTGGATGGGGCTGTGAGCAAGGTGGGCTATGGGAGGTGTCCCTGCCTACAGCAGGGGGTTGGGAGTGGGTGAGCTTCAAGGTCCTTCCAACCCAAACCATGCTGTGATTCCACGATTCTACTGCCACGTCCCTCCACCAGCCTTCCTGGAATCACAGCTTCTCGTACACCATCCTCGTTTCTTTTCTGGTTTTATTTTAATCCTCTTTGTTATTGTTCAGCTTCCCTTCAAGCCAGTGTTTCTGAGGATCCAAGAATAGAGAATCGCATCAGATAATAACAGGAAGGAAAAGGGAATGCCTAGGATTACTGGACGCATTAAATTAAATCTGTTTCACAAGTCTTTCACCAAAGGTGCTTCCCCTAGCCTCTGGAAAGGTGCAGGGGAGGAAGAAGAGTGATGCAAACGGAGAGCTTTGGAGTCATTTCCCAGACTGGGCACCATGGCAAAGCTCACTGTCATAGATTACCACGGTTGGCATTGCCTGAATGCTTGGCCTGGTGGTGTCTGTGGTGTCTGAGGGCAGCTGGGGTTCCTGGCATGGAGCCTCCAGCCCGCTCCATACCCAGGACGGAGTCGCCGCTGTGATTTACCATCACCACGTTGCCCTGCTTTCTTCCATTCCCCCTCGTAAAGAAAACGACCTTCTGTTGATCATAAATCTGGCAGGTTTATCCCTAAAGTTTATGTTAGAGCAGCTTCCACCCTGCTGAGATCAGTTAAATGTGAGCAGCATACAGGAGCCCACCAGCAGCCTGCAGAAAGGGCTCCCAAGTGGGAGCCTGGCTCTGGGTCCGAGCTGCCTGGCAGTGCCCACGTGGCACAGAAGTGCAACACAACACAGCGTGTGCCATGCTGTGCAAGGACATGATGTGATATGACTAGCAGCGCGGTGCAGGGCAGTGAAATGGAGAGTAGGGCCATGACACAGCACAGCACCGCAGGGCATGCAGTGAAATGACATGCAACAGAATGAAATGCAAGGAAATGCAGTGCAATGGCATGGCGTGCTGTGACGTGCAATGCAATGCCATGCCATGCCATGCCATGCCGTGCCGTGCCGTGCCGTGCCATGCCATGCCATGCCATGCAATGCCATGCCACGTCATGCAATGCCATGCCATGCCATGAAATGCAATGCCATGCCATGCCATGCAATGCAATGCAATGTAATGCCATACAATGCCATGCCATGCCATGCCATGCAATGCCATGCAATGCCGTGCCATGCAGTGCCATGCCATGCCATGCCATGTCATGCAATGCCATGCCATGCCATGAAATGCAATGCCATGCCATGCCATGCAATGCCATGCAATGTAATGCCATGCAATGCCATGCAATGCTGTGCCATGCCATGAAATGCAATGCCATGCCATGCAATGCCATGCCATGCCATGCAATGCCGTGCCATGCCGTGCCATGCAATGCCATGCAATGTAATGCCATGCAATGCCATGCAATGCTGTGCCATGCAATGCCATGCAATGCCATGCCATGCAATGCCATGCCATGCCATGCCATGCCATGCCATGCAATGGCCTGGTGGGCGGTGGCACGCGATGCAACAACATGCAGTGAAGTGAAATGCAGTAGAATGCAGTGCAAGGGCAGGATATGACGCAGCCTGCAGTGCAATGCGATGCCGTGAAATGGCATGGCGTGCAGTGTCGTGCAGTGAAGTGGAGTGCAGGGCAGGGATATGACACGCTATGTCATGCAATGACATGCAGTGACATGCAATGAAACGAAATGCAATGGCATGAGGTGGTATGACGTGTAATGCCACACAGTGCCGCGGGATGTGGCGCAGTGACACGGCGCGAAATGAAATGCAGTTAAAAGAAAACAAGCGCACCAAAAAAATTGTATCTGTGGGAAGAAGGATGAAAGTAAGGCACGCCAGAGAGGCTGATAACTGCACAATGGCAGCTGTGACGTGCGGCGGTGCTGTTGTGAGCCAGGCCACCCACTGCTGCTCGTGCTGCCTGCCGACACACACAGGGAACAAGCTGATCTCGTTCACCAGCAAGTTCCCCTCCTCCCCCCATCGCCGCTGCCTTTGTGTTTGTGCAACACATCTCAAACGGGATGGACCTGCTTCAGCATTTTTGGCTTGGGCAGGTCTGGGTCCAGGAGCTTTCCCTGCAGCAGATGGGGCTGCAGCATCCATGTGAGAATCCTGGTGCAATTTCCAAGCTGGAAAAACAGAGCTTTTGCCCCTGTGTGCAGTGGGGAAACTGAGGCATGGGTTGTTCCTGCCCCATGTGGGCACCAGGACCCACAAGACGAGGAGATGTTGGCCCCTTCACCTGCAGCTTGACTTGCTATGGTGTTACTTCAGGCTCTGACTGTGTGCTCTGCTATTTTTGCAAGCACTCTGAGCCTGACCCAACATCCGTAACACATCACAGACCTGTAGAGTCCAGGTCATCCGGATTCGCCTCCTCCAAGCCCACCACAAGATGTAGCCCACCCCCACCCACCTGCTCAGGGAAGCCTCTGAGTCCTCATCCATGGAGCATTGACACAGGATGCCCTGGGAGAGGGGGAGGTGTTCCAGAACCGTGGGGATGTGGCACTGAGGGATGGGCAGTGGGCATGGAGGGGTGGGATGTGGTTTGGTTTGAGGATCTTAGAGGTCTTTTCCAACCTAACTCTATGATTCTACTATTCCACACAATGGCAGATGACCACCAGGGGACAACCCCAGGGACGTGGCTGGCCGTTCTCCCACGCACCCAACAAAACCCAGCTGGGACCGAGCACAGCATCAGAGGCCCATCAAAAAAGAAGGAGCAGCAGCGATGCCCAATGCAGACGGCTGATGGCTGGGACCCCCCAGGACTGTATTCCCCTTGTTATAGTTTCACCTCCGTGTTTGTACAAAGCGTCTGGGCACCAGTGCTGCGCCCAGGGTTGTTTAGAAGGTGCTGCCAAGAGCTGGTGCTGCTCCGAGCTCTGCTGAGCAGGGAATGCATCCCTCCAATATCTGAGTCCATCCTCCCCATCGGCACAGAATACCCATGAATTAGGGTCACTGTCAGGATTGTCCCCCCAAATCTCCCCGTAAAATCATAGAATCACAGAATGCCCTGGGTTGCAAAGGAGCTCAATGCTCACCCAGCTCCAACCCCCTGCTGTGTGCAGGTCACCAACCAGCAGCCCAGGCTGCCCAGAGCCACATCCAGCCTTGAATGCCTGCAGGGATGGGGCATCCACAGCCTCCTTGGGCAACCTGTTCAGTGTGTGTGGTCCATTTGCTCTCAATTTGAGCAGAAACCCACAGTGTGTGCACCCCTGGAAGTAACGTAAGGGAAAAACTCATTCTCAACTTCTTCCCCATTTCTCTCAGCTCACCCCTTTCTAGAAAATCCCAGCAGCTCCTTTAGGAGAAAGAGGCAAATTCAAGGAATTGAAGAGTTCCCCCTTGGGATTTGGCTTCCTGTTTTGCTTAATATAGCCAAGCATGGCAGCGTTTTCCATAAAACAGAAGTGAAAGAGAGAAGTGCAGGGCACGTGGGCTGCTCCATGCAGAACCCGCCATCGGCGATGCTCTGTTCTGGCTCCCAAAATAAAACCAACATCCGCTTCGGTTCCCTTGGTGGTGGCTGGGCTCTTCCACTGCATGCTTTGCCAGGGCGTCCCTTAGGACCTGAGCCTGAGTCAACGATGCAGATTGCCTTTAACTGGGAAAAAAAAGAAGGTATCAGTGAAGGGATTAGCATCCATCCACTAATTGCACGGGCTGAAAATGGCATGAAAATTGCATCCGTCTGGATGGGGGATTTGAACCGTGGTTCTGAGTGCCTGGTGAACTCATCACACGGAACATCCACGGTCACTTTTTTGAGCACTAAAAGTGGAGTCCGTCTTCCGGGGGGATGTGGGGAATGGCTCTGCTTTGCCATCCCAGGGAGGGATGCAGGGCATCACACTGAGCCATCTACTGGGAGCTGGGTGGTCCTGTCCGTCAGGGATGCAGGAGAGAGGAGTCCTTGCCAAACGCCCTGGCAAAGAGAAACACAGAGTATTAAATTTTTTACTGTGTAAATTAATTGCTCTTGGCCTGTTGTGTTTTAAACCTTTCTGCTGTGAATATTCCTCTGGAATTTGGGCATCTTGGCCGCAATGAAGTAATCAGGGTTGAACATGGGAGTCGGGGGCTCCTGCCCCTTTCTCATTATCAGAGATGGGGTTGGTGGACACTAATTAGGCCATGGCTTGGCCCATCTGGCTGCCCCTCCACTAAGCCCAGAAGCCCCAGACACTGGGTGACCTCAGGTGTTCCTCCAGTTGGGACACGTTTGGTTGATGGTGGTGGGCCATGATCACAGAACCCATTGCGGTGGGCCATAAATGAAATACCTGTTCCCAGCCTTAAAATAGCTAGTTTTTCCCTAGAAATGTGTCCGAAGACGGACAGTGCTTCTGCATGGTGGTTTCCCACCTCCATCAATGCTTCCACCCTTTGACCATGCATGGATTGTGAGGGGAATCGTTGTCTGAAGAGCTAGAGACCTGCCTGTGGCCTGATGGCCAAAGCAAACAAGCTATCAAGGAAACAGCCACAAGCAGAAGGGAAGTTATTTAAAATCTTTCCCGGATGGGAAGTAGCAGCAGTACCTGCAGGTCGTGTGTGCTTTGACCTCCTGACCCCTCCCTGGGGACACCAGAACCCAGGTGGCCCCAAAAATGAATTCCAACGGTGGAAAACTCCACCAAAGGACCCCACGTACCCCAGGTGCTGGAGTTTGTTGGCTGCAGAGATTCACACGTCCACGGGTGGATCACATCTCCACCCCCCAAGCACCCAGTGTGAAACCAGAGGCATCAGTGCCCGCTCAGCTCAGCTCCTTTAGGACTTCTGGGCAAACGAAAGCGAGGAGAGGAAGCGACCCTGTGTCTCCAAGGCATGTCCGGGTGTGCTTGCTCGGGGAAAGGAAGCCTGCAGAGATGCAGTCATTAATCACCCGCGTGCTCAGCTCTCCCTTCCTCCTCCCCCATTGATATCCGCAGGGCTGGAGGAAGACGGGCTGGAGAGGAAAAAGGGCTGAGCAGACTTCTTGAGAAATGCTGAGGCATAGGAGCGTCACGTACTTGTAGGTCAGGTCCCACTTGGAGCCAAACCAAGGCTTTTTTGTCCGATTTCCCAGCAAAGGCATGACTCCCCGCAGAATGGGTGCTCAAGGCTGCAGCTGGAGCCCATCTCCCCAGCGAGGAATGGGGATCAGAGCCCCAGAACCAGGGACACGTCTGGCAGTGGGGTTGGAGGTTTGACTAAGCGCTGTGGGAAGGTTTTCTTCTGCTTGGCCCTGGGCAGCAGTCCTGGGCACAGTGAGGGTTCAGCAAAGGGACACTGTCAGAGTGGGGTTCAAGTGAGACACCTGAAGTCAGGGAATGGGGCTGTGAGCTCTGATGGAGCTGTGGGTGTCTCTGTGCTTTGCAAGGAGTGGGAACAGATGGCCTTTAGGGGTCCCTTCTGTCTCCAACCACCCTCTGGTTCTACGATTCTATGATTCAAGGGGTGAGACCATCTCCACCAAGCCACCTTCTCTGCCAGAAAATGGCATCTGGGATCTCATGCTGCCTAACTGCAGGCTACTCTCGCTGTGATAGCAGGTGTCTGCGTGTCTGCAAGGAAAAATTGCTGGAAAATGGTTAAAACAGAGAAAGAAGAAATCAAACTTCATTAGCAAGCAGGACCAGGTCTGCCACCTGGCAGGCTGGTGGTGTCAGGAGAAGGACACGAGGAATTGGCGTCATTTCCACTTGGAACAGCTTCTAGGAATTAGATTTCTCACGCAAGCTGTCTGCAGTTAAGTGAGTGGGGAGGAACCAGAGGGGGAACAGCTGGACGGGGCGGCAGAGCTGGATGGAGGCACAGGTGGAGTGGGACGCATGGATGAGGGCACAGCTGGATGCACACAGCTGGATGGGGGCACGAGTGGGTGGGGGCAGCTGGATGGCAGCACAGCTGGATTCAGACACAAAAGGATGAGGGCACAGTTGATTCAGGCACAGGAGGATGGGAAAACAGCTGGAAAGCAATGCATCTGGATGGGTGGAGGCACAGCTGGATGGGGGCACAGCTGGGTGGCAATGCAACTGGATGGGGGACAGTCAGATGGAGGCACAGATGGATGACACAGCTGGATTGGGGCACAGCTGGATGGGTCCCTGATTGATGGGGAACAGCTGGATGCGGGCAGTTTGATTGTGACACAGCTGGACGGTTCACAACTGGATGGGTGCGCAACTGAACGAGGGCATGGTCCAAAAGAGTCACAGCTGGATGGGAGAACATCTGGGTGGGAGAACAGCTGGATGGGGCACAGCGGGATGCAGGCAGCTCAACTGCAACGCAATGGGGTGGGGTTCCAATCTGGATGGGTGCCCAGCTGGATGGGTGCTCAGCCAGCTGCTGTGGGGAGGACACAGCATGGAGGGGGCACTCTGGCAACCCAAGGGGGACTTTTCCTGCCCACAGCAGCTGTCCTGGATGCACAAGCACCCAAAGCCAGGCAAGAAAAGCAGCTGGCAGCAACGCAGCTTGCCTGCAAGCATTGTAAATGCAATTACTGGCAGCACGCAGACGGAGGGCAGGAACCAGGCAGCCAGAAGCTCTCGTGAGGCCAAGCCCAGCCACTGCACCAGGCCTTTGTGCCAGAGATTAATTCAATTGGTTGCAAGCAAAGATGAGCCCAACAGTGCAGCTGTGCACTTTCCCCAATTACTCCTCCCAGAGAGCTTCCCCTCCCTTCTGCCTGCACGAAAAGAGAGTGCTCACACTCCCGTTTCTCTCCTTACAGCCCCAAGGTGTGGGGGGTGAGGGGTGGAGGAAGAGCGTTGTCCCTTTGCCAAGGGGACACGCAGTGCTCTCCAAATCCGTCCCGTCTGCCCATGTGCTGGTAATCACAAAATGACATCTCCAGGAGGAAATTTCTTTTCACGACCCAAAACTCAGCCAGAAGCTTCGCATAACTTGTTGACTGTCTTCCAAATTAGCCAGGAACCCTCTGGTTTTGCGAGAAGAATTAGAAGAAATCCTGGCAGGCGCGCTCTGCCAATAGCTCACCTGACCAAGCAGCTGAAATCAGGGTGAAAAAGCCACATTCAGCTCTGAAAACAGCAGATTTTTGTCTCTTTTATCCCAGGTGCCGCAGGGCTGGGTTGGATGGGGCAGACAGGTGAGGTTGGTGAGCAGCCGGGAGCAGCTGGTTCTCAGTGTTTGTCACTCCTCACCCTATTTACGGTGTCCCCACCGCCAGGCTCACCTTGGGCACCTGCAAGGACACCGGCGAGGCGGCGACATCAGCGCTTCCCCAGCTCACCTTCAGCTCCGTAGACAGAGGTGGGACACGTGCTGCCATCGGCAGCTCATCACAGCAGTGAGTCGTGTCCTTTCTCATCCCCATCTCCCCCAGCAGCACGGCAGCACGAGGGGAAAGCCCTGCTTTTCTGCAGAATGCTGCCAGGCGTGTTTGCACAAGGCGTGTTTGCTGCTCCGCTCCGCAGGCAGGCACTTTTTCCCCCTCGATTTCCTGCTCCCCGCGGCAGCTGGGAATTTCACCAAGGCACTGAGCCATCCCCACCTCATCCCCACCTGCCTGGGCAGCCCCAGGACCGGGGTGATGGCTCCAGCCCGGCTGTGGCTGCGAATCTCCACCATTTCTCCTGCCAGAAGTGATCTCCCTGCAGTGCTGCAGTGCCAGGATCGATGAGAGCCCGCCTTGTCTGTGCCCATACAGGCGCCTGTGGGATGCAGGCACCTCGCCCCGTCTCCCCATCCCCTACCCCAAAGCCAGGCCCACACCCCAAACCCTTCATCACAGTGAGGTGATGCTGGGGAGCACCCAGCGTTGTGCTCCATCATCACCTCCCCCCATAAAAGCAGGACCCCATAAGAAGGAGAAAAACAAAGGAATTTCAGAGGGCAAAGCAGAGTGAGCGCAGAATCCCACGGAAAGGAAGGGCTGAGCCTAGCATCCCATGCAAGATTTGTATCCTCAGGCTCTTTCTGCATCGGTTCTTTCATACCCACGCTGTCCCCCAGGCTCCTTTCCTTATTGCATTTTAATGGCCCTGCTCAGGAAGTGCAGCAGCTCTATGGGTTGGTTAATGAGTAGCGAAGCCACCGACCCCTCTGCCCTGCTGCAGCTGGAGCAATTCAGATGTTGGCTGGTGTAATCCAGCTGTGAGCAGAGACAGAAACTTCCCCATCCTCTTCCTCATCCTGGAAACCCTGGTTTGGGGGGGAACTGGGAGCATCCCAATGCCCCGTTCAATTCAGATATTTGCAAGGCAGGAATGATGATCCCCTTCTCCAGCTGTGCCGCTCCATCCAGCTGTGCAACGCCATCCAGCTGTGCTGCTCCATCCAGCTGTGCAATGCCATCCAGCTGTGCCGCTCCATCCAGCTGTGCAATGCCATCCAGCTGTGCCCCAGCTCCGGATTTGCCCCTCCTCCAGTTCTAAAAACCCTTCCCAGCTGGGCCAATGCCATCTGCTACAACATCTCCATCCAGCTGTGCCACCCACATCCAGATGTGCTCCTGCCTGGCTATGCCCCCACCCAGATGTTCTTCCTTATCCAGCTCTACCCCATCCAGCTGTGACTTCCATCCAGCTGTTCCCCTACCCAGCTGATCCCCTTCAGTTATGTCTGCCCATCCAGCTGTGCTCCCCGCAGCTTTGCCATCCCAATCCAGCTGTGCCAGCCACTCCTACTCTCTCCATCCATCTGTGCTGCCATCCAGCTGTGCCCCCTCCAATTTTGCCCTCCCAATCCATCTGTGCCCTCCCAATCCCACCATACCCTCCTCCAGCCATCCCAGTAAACCCAGTTCTGCCATCCCACTCCCCCTGCGCACCCATCCAGCTGTGCCATCCCAATCAGTTCTGCCATCCCAGTCCAGCTGTGCCCCCTCCAACTTTGCCATCCCAGTCCCACTGCATGCCATCCAGATGCATCCCCTCTAGTACTATACCCCCATCCAGACGTGTCCCCCTCCAGCTGTGCCCTCCCCATCCAGCTGTGCTCTCCCAATCCAAACAC
>JAPSGF010000161.1:368935-390933 GCA_035772895.1 Perdix hodgsoniae
CCATCCATCCATCCATCCATCCATCCATCCATCCATCCATCCATCCACCCACCCACCCACCTCCACCCACCCACCTCCAGTACCCGCTCCAAGTCCCACTGGCCCCACGGATTTGGTTTGCAGAGCATCCATGGTCCATCTTCCAGAACATCTGATACTGAAGGCATCAACTCCGCCCTTGCACAGCCCAAACCCTCTGAACTGAGGGCTCTGTGATTTGCACCGTGGTTCTTCCAGGCCAGGATGTGTCCAGAGGGGAACATTGGCCACTTCCACCCCCTCTCCCCATGTGGCTCTTTTTAAAGCTCTGATATTTGGTCCCAGTGGGGCTGTTTCTCCAGGCTCTCTCCGTTTCCATGGCGAGGATGGGTGAGGAATTTCAAAGGGAAAGGCTCCAGTAAATGAACTCTCTCTATAAATAGCGTGTTTGCTTTTCGGTCTTTGGGAACTGCGGGCTGGCCAATAGGAGGGAGAGCGAAAATCAGCATCTGGGTAAAAATATTCCAGCAACTCGAGCTTCTTGCAAACTCCTGTTGGTCTGTGCTGGAGGAGAGGGTCCAGAGCTGCTCATCTTCAGGCTCCGGCCCCAGACTCCCAGTCCCTGCCCACACCAGCCACTGGGACCAGTTGTTCTGCGCTGGTGGCTGTGGCCATCGCTAACCCTGAGCTGTTCCCCCACCCCCCAGCTGCCTTATATTGACAGGCACACTGAAGTATGCCTATAATCCCTATATTTAAGGGCTGGGGGTGCCAGTGAGTGCACCAGGCTGGTGACACCACTCCATCCTAACATGTCCCCTACCCCCTGCGTATTGGTGCTTGTCCCTTTTTGAGAACCAGGAGTGTCTGTATATCACCAGTCATCTCACTGGTGACATCCAGACTACCAATGGACCCCACAAGGGCTTTGCATCTTCCCTTTTTGGGAACTAGAGGTGATTAACCAACCACTCCAATGGTGCCATCGAGGCCGTCAATGGACCCCACAAGAACTTGGCACCGGGGCAGGGATGTGCTGGGGGGACGGACATCTGAGATGCTGCATGGTGACATCACTCATTGACTGCCTTCTGGAGGACCCCTGGGACCCAATGGGAGGATGGCAGTGGTACCTACGTGGGGACATCAGCATTGCACGAGCAGGACTGGTTAATATTTCCCTGGCAGTGCGGCGGGGTTGCTATTTGTGACCGCACGTTCCCTGGCCCGCTGGTACTCTCCAAAGAAAACAAGCAGGGAGTTGTTTGCATGGGAAGATTGGCATCTCCCAGCCTGGGATATGGTTTCCTGCTTTTTTTAGCTGGGGTAGCAGGAGACTCGCCGGCCTGCCCTGATTTGGCATACTTCTCCTTTCTTTTTTTACGGGTTTTATCCTGACCCCACGGCAGAAATCCTGTCGCTATCGGTAGCGGACGGCACCGCAGGAGCTGGTGCTGCGTGGGGACGTTCAGCATTGCTTTTCCATCTCACTTCTGGTTGCCCAAAGCCTCGCTGCAATGGGATATAGATGGCTCAGAGCTTCGGTCACCAGAGACGGGGGTCACCCCTCTGCCGCCCGCACCCGCCGCAGGTCAGTAGGTGCCAAAATGCCCTTTTCTCACCTCAAAGTGACAGTGATGCTATGGGGAAGGTGCCACCTCTCCTTGATGTGATGCGCCGTGGGCGTTTCTGTGACCCCCCCCCCAGGTAGCTCTCTTCTGCCCTGTCTGTGGCCATGCTGAGTGAGGGGACCTGCTGTGGGGCCGGGATGGCTGTGGGGTGCAGGCAGTGCTGGGGGTGGGCTTCTCCTGGTGATTTCCAAGGGCATGGTCAGGGCAGGCTGTCCATGCATAAGGCTGGGATAGAGGCATGGCATGGTCTCTTTGGGGCTCCAGGGTGCCCATTACCTCTTGGGTGTCTCCAGGCACCCAGGTGTCTCTTGGTTCGTGGGTGTCCATGGATGTCTTGGGTGTCGGCTCCTTGGTGACCATGAGCTCCTGGGTGGCTCTTGGGTGTCCATCAGTTCCTGGGTTCTAATGGATTCCTGGGTGCTCTTGGACTCCTGGGTGCCTATCAGCTCCTGCATGCCTAAGGGGCTCCTGGTATCCCTTTTCTTCTGGACTCCTCCTGGTTCCTGGGTGCCCATAAGTTGACTCCTGGCTGCCTCTTGGCTCTTGGCGCCCGTGAGCTTCTGGGTGGCACTTCAGTGTCTGTCAGTTACTTCTTGGGTTCTCATAGGCTCTTTGGTGGCTCCTGGGTGTCCATCAGCTCCTGGTGTCCTTTGGCTCCTGGATGGCTCTTGGCTCTTGGGTGTCTATAATCTTGTGTGTACCCTTGAACTCCTTGGTGACTCCCGGGTGCCCGTCAGCTCTTCAGTGTCACCAGTTCCATAAGCTTCTAGGTTCCCAACAGCTCCAGGGTGCACCAGATCGCCTCTATTGTCCTCTGTTGTCACTGACACTTGGTGCCCATCACTACCTGGGTGTGTATGACCTCCTAGGTGTCTTTTGGAGTCTGTCAGCTCTTGTGTGGTCATCAATTCATGGGTGTCCTTTAGGTCTTGGGTGCTTGCCGTTCCTTGTTCCCCTGGATTTTGGAGTTCGCATGGAGCCTTTGGGTCTTGGGTACCCATCAGCATCAAGGTGCATATGGAGTCCTGGAGGTCCATGGATTCCTGGTGTCCACCATCTCATGGTACCCATCACCCCCTGGGTGCCACCAGACCCTCCTGGGTACCCCTCTTTTGCTTGCTCCCTCTTCTCCCATGCCCCATAGGTCCAGACACCAAACCACCTCCTGCCCACATGTGTCAGCACTAAGAGACAGGGACCTGTGGATGTCTGGCGGGATTTTGCACCAGGGCAAGGATGGAAGATGCTTGCGTGGTCCCAGGACTGGGTGAGCCCTCACTGGGCACCGTTTGTGGGTTGGATGTGGCAGTGGGGATCAGGACCGTGTTGTTCTGGTCTGACCTAAGCATGTGGAAAGCAGTGCTCTCAGGCTCCGGCCTGCGTGACTAAAACTTGAGCAAAAAAAAAAAACAACTTTCCATATTTGGTGAAAGTTGCTCTGGGGCCCGGCAGCCCACATCCCCCATGGCAAGCTTAACCTTCTGGGTGCAGTGAGTTTTGTAAGGGCTTGGCGTGAGCAAGGGAAGAGTGCTGGGGGTGTGAATAGGGACAGGCTTTGCGGGAGGATGGCGTGGGGAGGATGCTGAGGTTTGGAGATGGAGTATGGGTACCGCATGGAACAATGTGCTGGAATGCCCAAATGGTGATGGTGGTACTGCTGGAGGAGGAGGGAAACCCCTCACTGAGCCCTCCTGGTGCAACCTGTGGCCTTGATCTCAATTAAAACCACGTGGGCAGAGCCCTGCTGTCCGGCTGCATGCTTGGCTGATGAGTTTTTGCCTCTCCGGGAAATGAGCCTCCCTCCTGCCCCTGTCGCCATCACAGCCGTGTGCCTGGCAGTGCTGCTCACTGGGAAGGCATGGGGTGCCCGGCACCCCTCCTCACATCCTGGAAACATTGCTTCATCTGATCTTTTTTTAATTTAATTAAAAACAACACAAAAAACAAACAAACAAACAAACAAAAAACAAAACAAAAAAGCCAAAATCTGGCTTTTTTTCTCACACTTTAAAAGCAGAATTGCAGCCAGGCCATGTCCTCCTGGGATGAATCACCGCAGCCGAGCAGTCAAAGAAGGGAAAGATGAGCTGAGCCATCCCTCCCCTCCTCCTCCATCCCTCCTCCATCCCTCCTCCATCCCTCCTCCTTCTCCTGGACATTGGTTTTCTCCATGGGAGCATCCCAGCACCAAAGCGGCGCTCCTCGGAGCCTGGGAAAAAGCACAGCTGAGGCAAAAGCAAACATCTCCATCCCGAGGGCTGAGAATAAACACCGGGGTATTATTAGTAACCGGAGCAGGGCTGAAGCAGGACTGCTGATTTATGCTCGTATTTCCTTTAAAGAAGTTACGCTCTGGAAAGGGGTTGGGATGGACCTTACCCGTGGGAGAACAGCAAGCGGCCGGCCGGATGGGTGGATGGATGGCCACCAGCGTCCTTCCTTGGCACAGCCCCTCTTCTTCTGCTGCTTTTTGGCAGGAAAACATGCATGAGTGGTGGAGATCAGTACCCAGGAATGGAGGTGATCTGTACCAGGCACAGTGGAGATTGGCACCCAGGGATGGTGGACATAGGTATCCAGGGGTGGAAGAGGCCGGTACGGGGAGGTGGTGATGAATGGCACCCAGGGGTGGAGGTGGCCAGTGCTATGGATGCTGGAGATTGACAGGAATGGAGGTGGCCAATACCAGGAATGGTGGAGATCGGCACCCAGGGATGGATGTATCAGCGGCAGGGATGGGAGAGATTGGTATTCAGGCATGGAGATGGCCAGTGCCATGGATGGTGGAGATTGGTACCCAGAGATGGAGGTGGACAGTGCCATGGATAGTGGAGATTCCCAGGAATGGAGATGGCCAATACCAAGAATGGTGGAGGTTGGATGTCTCAGGACCAGGAATGGTAGCAATTGGCACCTGGGAAAGGGGGTGGCCGATACTATGGATGGCAGAGATTGCTGCCCGAGGATGAAAATGGCCAGTTTCAGGGTAGTCGGAGATGGGCGCTGCACAAAGATGGCTGTTCCCAGCTCCATCCTCAGGTCAGAGGCAGCCACGCTGGGACAGCTTGCAGGCAGACAGACTTCAGGGCACTGGGGACGAGTAACGTGGGAAGGGAGCCAAGAGCCGCACGCCGCCGCTGCCGGTGGGAAATTCATCCCGAGGCAAAGGGCCAGCGGAGGGCTGGGCTGGGTGGATGGGCTTGCCTTGAACGCTATACGAACTCCAATCAAACCTTCTGGTTAAAAGAGGAGGGAATGTGATTTTTCCGAGTGGTTTTTCCTGCCAGAAACCGAGCAATTGAGGAAATACGGAATTGGACGCAATAGCATCATCCGAGCTATTTAGGTTTCACGTCAGCCACATCACTGCAAACCGCCAGCCCCATAAACGGCTCATTTCATTAACCTCAAACTTTCCTCCAGAAACCCCTCCTCTGGCCCTCTAGTCATCCTGAGAAAGTGCTGGGAGAAAGGAGCGCTCGGCTGGGAAAGCAGCGAGGGGTCAGAGTGCAGGTTGGGGTAGGGATGACTGTGTCACGTTCCCAGTGGTGGTTGAAATTCCCCAAAGGTAACAAATACTCTGTTTTCTGGTGTGTAGATTTGTAGATTTGGGGTCATTTTGCCCCAAAATGGGGGCTCCTTGTGTGCAGAGAACGGGGCATCTTGCAGTGTGCGAGCAAGCTTACCGCACCGGGGAGACGCCACCAGAAACCAATTATTTAGCTGGAAATGGCTCTGCCTTCTTTCTGTGCCCTTTTCTCCATGTTTTGGGACAAATAAAGCATTAAAGCTGTTAATCCAGACCTGCACATTGGGCATCCCACGCACTACTTCCTCCCCAGGGCAGGGGACTGTCCCCAAAGGCAGTGGTTCTTGTTGTGTCCCAGCTCCCTCTAGTGGGATCTGCCCTGGGGAGAACGGAATTCCCAGTTCCCATCCCAGTTCCCATCCCAGTTCCCACCAGTTCCTTGCAAAGTGGGGCTCGGGAGGAGGAGAGACACTAAGATGGGTACAGCTTGGCTCTGGTTTTGCTTTTGCTTCAAGAATTCCCACGTTATTTGCGGAATGTCAGGAGCTGGTGGCTGGGGACAAGCTGTAAACGAGGAAAGCAACTTGTGTGTGTGTGCCTGATTTTATTCTTTCAATTTTGGCACATGTTGAGGGGGTGGGAAGAAAGTTGCATCTCTCAACGCAGAGCTTGCTCCTCCTGCAGGACGAGCTTCAGAGCAGCAAGCCCTGCTCCAAAAATGATCCAAAACGTTCCAGTTTTACCTAAAGCGGGGCTTTTTGCCCCCCCTCCCCCCAAGAAAAAGAGTGGGGTGCAAAGGCAGTGATCATTGCACCACTGACACCCATCCTCATGTCCCAGTTCCTGCTGGCAATGGGACAGTGGTTCCCCCCCCCCCCATTGACACAATGGGGACCATTTCCAGTCCCTATACAGCCCTATGCAGCTCCCTCTCTCCTAAAACCTCTTTTAAAAAAAAGTAAATAAATAGATTTTGGAGGACTTTCTTGCATATTTTGCAGTGTAAAGACCCCGACGATGCACAAGCTCACAGCATCCATTGCTTCACCGTGGCGCCCAGCTCTGCATTGATATTAACTTTTGGAAATTGGTGCTTTGGGGATGAATTAAAGCCTGGAGATCAATGGGGACGTGGCTGTTGCTGGCCAAGGTTGTGCTGCTCTAAAGGGATTTCTTCTGTGCCAGAAGGCACTGTGCCTGCTGGGTTTGGGGTGCTGCTCACAGGGCCCCATTGCTCTGAGCTGTGGACCCATTTGAGCCCCATTGCATGACAGTGGAGCAGAGCAGCTAAGAGAGCTCCCGGGCTCTGGGATTCTGCTCCCTGCAGGGCCAGGGTTGGGGTTGCCATTGCAGGAGAGGAAAAGGAAAAGCCATGGGGGGAGGCCAGCAGTTTTCCCGGTGGGATTTGGGGTTGAGGGGATGGGGAACCCACGGATCGATGGCACTGGGTGCCGAAATTACAAATGAAGCTCATCCGAGAGGAAGTCTCAAGGTGTTTACAAAGAGCCTCTCTAAAAATAGCTGGCTCATATTTTAGCCCTCCCTAAAAATAGGCTGTGCTGCTCGAGTGGCCCAAACACTCCCAGGAATTTCCTGTGGGCTGCGGGCCGCGCGCAGGGGGGTCCAGGCTGGGCAGTGGCGCGTCAGCTTTTCCTCCCCTTCCAACAGTGAGAAAAGCTTTGGGTGCTGTAGGGTTCAGCCCTGCTGCCTCACTCGGCCTTTTCTCCATCCCTCCTCCCTCTTTTTAAAGCTCTCAGGGCGCTGCCGTGGGAGCTCAACCCTTACAGTAGACGCTGGAGAATCCACTTGCGGCGCCGCCGTGGGAAGGGGTTGAATAAAGGAATGGGGGTGGATGGGAATGGGGACTGCTTTAGGGATATGGGAACGCCCTTGTGCGCAGGGAGAGGGATGGAGCTCCTCCCTGGGCATGGTGGGGGCTGGTGGTTATGGAAAGGAAACCAAAAAGGGGTCTAACATTGAAGCCTCAGTCAGTGAGAGGTTGCCACCCACCTGGGTCCAGAGTTGCAGCCGAGGTGAGCCCAGGATTGCAACCCTGATGGGTCCAACACTGCAGCCCAGATGAGTCCAGGACTGCAGCAGAGATTGCACTTGCAATGGATCCAGGATTGCAACCCCACTGGGTCCTGGACTGCAGCTTTGGTTGGTCCAGGATTGCAACCCAGATGGATCTGGGATTGCAATCTCATTGGGTTTAGCATTGCAGCCCCAATGGGTCTGGGATTGCAATCCCAATGAGTTCAGCATTGCAGCCCCAATGGATCTGGGATTGCAATCCCAATGAGTTCAGCACTGCAGCCCCAATGGGTATGGGATTGCAATCTAATGGGGTAAGCACTGCAACCCCCAGTGACTGTGGAATTGCAACACCAGTGGTTCTGGGTTTGCAGTTCCAGTGGGTTTGGAACTACAATCCCAATGGGTTCAGCATTGCAGTCCAGATGGGTCTGCAACTGCAATCAAAATGGGTCCGAGATTGCAACTGAAATGGATATTGGACTGCAGTTCAAACAGATGGAAGATTGAAACTCAGATAGGTCCAGCATTGCAAGCATTGCAACCCCAATGGGTCTGGGATTGCAATCCAGTGGGTCCAAGATTGCAGCCCTAATGGGTCCAACTTTACAACCCTGATGAGATCAGGATTGCACCCTAGAATTGCAGCTAAAATGGATCTGAGATTGCAGCCCCAATAGATACAGAATTGCAACCTAGATGGGTCCAATATTACAACCCGAATGAGTCCAAGATGGCAGCCCCAGTGTTGTCTGGGATTACAGTCCAAACGGGTCTGGGATTGGAACAGAAATTGATCCAAGTTTGCAACACAGAGGAGCCCAGGGTTGCAAGCCAAGTGGGCCTAGGATTGCAATTAAAATGGGTTCAAGGTTGCAACTGATTTGGATCCAAAATATCAACCCAGTTGATTCCAGGATTGCAACCATCAGGCCTGGACTGCATCCTCAGTAGGTGCAGGATTGCAGCCAAATGGGTCCAAAATTGTATCCCATTTGGGTGCAGGATTATACTCTAAAAAGGTTCAGGAACGCAACAGAAATGTGTCCAGGATTGTAAACCCAGTGAGTCCAAGACTGTAATTCATATGAGCTCAGGTTTGCAGCCTAGGTGGGTCTGGGATTGCAATGAAAAGAAACCAAGATTGCAACCCAGTTGGGTTGGACTGTAGTCCAAAGAGGTCCGGGATTGCAAACATGGTGGATCTGTGATTGCAAATGAAATGGATCTGAGATTGGAACCCAAATGGATCCAGGATTTCAACTGGAATAGGTCTGGGATCGCAGCCCAGAGCGGTCCAAAATTGTAATCCCAGGGTGTCTGGGACTCCAACAGAAACGGGTCCAGGATTGCAATCCAGATGATTTCGATCCAAATTGGCCCTGATTGCAACCAAGCCGAGCCTGTGGTGAGCAGGATGCTGCAGAACCATTAACGAGGGCTTTGCAAAGAGCCTCATTACCCCTAATGCAATTAGCCCTATGCAGCCCATGCCAGGTCCCTCCTCCCCAATCACAGCGACGGGGAGGGTTTAAAGCTGTTGGCACGTCTGCATTCAGCCCGCATTACAAGCACTGAGCTGCCCGTCCTCTGCATTGCACCCCAGGGAGGGCTGCTCGTCCTCCTCAGCGCTGAGAGGAAATTGCCTGTCTGCAACAGTAGGGTGCAGCCCTGCTGCATGCCGTTGCTGGGGAAACGGGCAAGCGGCTAATTAGATTTTCATTAACGAAGCAGGAGGGAAGCGCTGCAAGAAGATGCTGGGACAGTGAGGAGGGATGCGGGTGCTAAAGGGTGGGATTTTTTCTTTTTTTGGGGGGGGGGGGGTCCTGCTCTGTGCCTCAGTTTCCCCAGCTCCTACAAGACAGGGAAGGTTTGCTCCGTGCCTCAGTTTCCCTTTTTTAAAAACCAGATCCTGGAAACCATGAGAGAAGGATACGTGGAACCCTAACGCTGGGAATGCATTTGGAGACACGGTGACCCCCAGCGCTGAGCAAAGCGGGAACACATCAGCCGGCTCCAAACCACCACTATCACCCCCGAAACAGCCCCCTCTCCCAGGAGCTGATGGCCGCAGCCCTCCTCCCTGCAGCATCACCCAGCCCTGCGCCGTGCGTGCGTGGGCACGGCCGTAGCGCCGCGCTCAGCCCCGCTCCCATCTCTCTCCACCCCGGTGCCCGTGGGCACCTCCCGGGGCCGGGGACACGCGCATCCCCGGACGCACACGCAGACGCACGCAGCTTACGGCCGCTCTGCAGGAGGGCTCTGTCGGTGTTATCATTTTATACGGCTGGCTATTAATAGCTCCTTCTCTTCTATCCCCCTCCGCGCCGCTGCGGCGGTTTTTTCTTTACCAAACCGCGGAGGGGGGGGGGGGGGGGGTCCGAAGGGGAGAGGTTGAGCTTTTTCTCCTTCCCGTTGGGCCGCGTGGGACGGACCGAGCCCGGGACCCGCATGCTGCAGATGGTGAGGACGTTGGCGCAGTTCACCATCGCGCTGGAGGACATGAGAGACATCGGGGACGGCATCGATGCCGCCTTCACCGCCGCCTCCGGGCTCGGGGGGGCCGCCGAGGAGCTGCCGGAGAAGGGTCGCGGTGCCCCCGAGGTGACGCGGAGGAAGGGGACCCCCTCCCCGCCATGGGAGCGGGATTGGGTGGGGGGACGCTGCTGGGGGTGGGTGAGGGGGGGGCGGCTGCGTCACGGTGGGACACGTGTGCCGAGCGGGGTCTGGAGCGCCGTCGCCGTGGCAACTGAGCATCCATCTTCATCCCGTGCTGCATCTGCATCCATGGCTGCAGCCTCAGCCGTGCCTCCATCCTCATCCTCATCTGCGCCTTCATCCTCATCGTAGTCATCTTGTGCCTTCATCCTCATCCCACACCTCCATCCTCATCCTCATTGTCATCTTCTGCCTTCATCCTCATCCCACACCCCCATCCTCATCCTCATCCTCATCACTGTCCTCTTGTACCTTCATCCTCATCTGTGCCTTTATCCTCATCGCACACCTCTATCCTCATCCTCATGTTGTGCCTTCATCCTCGTCCCACACCTCCATCCTCCTCTGCGCCTCCATCCTCAGCTGTGCCTCCATCTTCATATGCTTTTCCATCCTCATCCTCATTTTGTGCCTCCACCCTCATCTGTGCCTTCATCCTCATCCTCATCTTCATCCTCATCCTCATCCTCATCTGCACCTCCATCCACTCTGTGCCTCCATCCTCATCCCATTCCTCCATCCTCATCCTTGTCTGTGCCGCCACCCTCATCTATGCCTCCATCCGTGCCTTCATTCTCATCCCACACCTTCATCCTCACCTGCACCTCCATCCTCATCCTCATCAGCACCTACATCCACTCTGTGCTTCCATCCTCATCCTGTGCCTCCATCCTCATCCCACACCTCTGTCCTCATCCTGCGCTCATATCCGGAGCTCATGTCTCAGTCTTCATCTGTGCTGCCATCCTGACCCTCGTCTGTGCCTCCATCTTCATCCTGTACCTCCATCTTCATCTCATATCTCCATCCTCATCCCACACGTCCATCCTCACTCCACTTTGTGGTGAGCATCTGGGGGCTGTAGGGGTGCTGGGGTCTGAGTCTGTGCACAGCCCCCCCACCCCAGCCACATATGCCTGCTTGCACGGTGGAGGTGTGCAGATGGTTCCAGTGCTGGGGGAATGCCCCCCACACCCCCTGACCCATGGGGTGCTGAGCATCTCAGGGTGCAGGGTGATGGTGGGCTGTGTCAGGTTTGGGAGTCCTAGGGGAAGCAAAATGGGAGCAGTCCACAAAGGGTCAGGAAAAACAAGGAGCTGTATGCGTGCTGAGGAAACTGAGGCACAGTGCAGGAGCAGGCACTGCACTGCTTCCATGTAGGCTCTGTCCTGACACTGAAAGTTGTGGTCCAGGATGTGCAAGGAGGAAAGTTGCTTTGGTGGAGAGAAAGCAGCCTCAGCATGGAGAGCAATTAGGAAACTGAGGCACTGCTCTGTCCGTGGGCAGGGATGGGTGGATGAGAAAGTGCATTATTTGGAGTGAGTGTTCTAGCATTTTGGTGTGGCTGAGCCCATAAACGATGTGGGGGTGCAAGAGGAATGGGGGTACGTGGCCAGACTGGGGTTCTGCAGCTCCAGGGACATCTGGTTGAGACATCTCTGCAGGGGGGGCCTTTGGAGAGGTCCCTGCATGCATGGACTTTGGGGTGCCTGCAGTCCCAGGGCTCTTTGGATCTCACTGTGCCCAGAGTCATTGGAGCATCTCCATCCCCAAGGTATCTGGAGCACCTCAGCACACAAAACTTTTGGGGTGTCTGTGCATCCAGGCTACTCGGAGCATCTTGGCACCCAGAAATGTTGGGGTGTGTCATACCCATGGTCCTTGGATCGCTTCTACTCCCAAAATTTTGGGGGTGTAGGGTCTTTGGAGGACTTCTGCACTCAAATCTTTTGGGGTGCTTCTGTATCAGTGGTCCTTGGAGCACATTGGAACCCAAAATGTTGGGGGCATCTCTGCATCGGGGGTCATCAGAGCACTTTGGCACCCAGAATTCTCAGGGTGTCTCATACCTGTGATCCTTGGACCACCTCTGTACCCAAAACTTCTGGGGTGCAGAAGTTTTGCTCTTTGGAGCACCTCTGCACCCCAATCTTTTGGGGATGTCTGCATCAAAACTTTTGGGTGTCTCTGCATCAAAAATTTGGGGTGTCTCTGTATTCAGGGTCCTTGGAGCATCTCATCATCCAAATCTTTTGGGGTTATCTCTACGCACAGGCTGCTGGGAGCATCTCAGCATCCAAAAATTTGGGGTGTCTCTGCACTGAGGGTCCTTGGAGCATCCCAGCTACCCAGTACTTTTGGGGCATCTTTGAATCCAGAGCCTCTAGAGCACTTCAGCACCCAATGCTTTCAGGGTGCCACTTACCTTCTGTCCCTTGTCCCACTGTGCCCTCAGGCTGAGCTTCAGCCTGGGCTCCGCTTGGGGGCATACACCCTTATAGGGGGGGACTCTGAGCCCCAGATCTGCCCAAACCCCAAACCCCACAATCCCCCCCAACCCTCTGAGCCCCCTCCTTGGCGCACACAGCATCAGAGCTGGATGGGACCAGCGCGGGTGCCCGGGTGCCGTCAGGAATTCACAGCACGGGGCCGCGCCAAGAGGGGAGAAGGAGCCCGCCAGCACCGACCCATGTAGGGCTGTGAGAGCTCCTGACGCGGGCGTGGAGGAAACCAGGCGTCGGTGTCATGTACTTCCTAATCCTCCTGGATTCCTCCATCGGGGCGGAGAGGGAGCTGGAAGCACGCCGGGCTCCTCTGGCGCACAGCCCCCGTGCCGGCACCGGAGGGGACGTCTCAGCGTCCCTGTAGTCACCCCGATTTCATTTGGGTTTTCTCTCCACCCGTGCAGGACATGAGGAAGCACGTCATCATGACGCTGCTGGACACGGAGCAGTCTTACGTGGAGTCCCTGCGCACCTTGATGCAGGTAAGGGGGTATGGATGGGGTGTGGGGGGGCACGTGGTGGTGCAGGGGGACCTGGGGAGCTGTCGCAGAGCGGCTGCCCCTTCCCTGTGGCCATTCTTTCCTTGTGCCCTTCCCTTCCCTGTGGCCATGCCTGGGATGTGGAGTCAGACTCCAGGGTTGTATCAGCACGGGAACGGGGAGGAGATGGGTGGCAGCATTGGGGACAGCGACAAAGCAACCCCGTAGCTGGTCCTGATCAGCTGTCACCTAGAAGGGAGCGTATCCCAAACCTCTTCCTTGCATCTCCTGAGCCCCTGCTGGTGCGCATCCCATGCTGGGGGACTCCGACACCCTCGACACCCCCGGTGGACTAGGGGATTTTTAGGTCCCATTTTTTCCCCAGCCTAATCCCATCCGCCCAGAGCAGCTTCGCTCACATCTCAGATGGCTGTGAAGGGGTTTCAGAAAGACAATGGCAACGGGCCCCTTGAAGGCTAAACCACTCTGGCATAGCTATGGGATGTCAGACCCCGTTGCTGCAGGTGGAAATGCCTGAAGTCATAAGGTCTGATCTGCTTGCCACAAAGCAGTGCCTGTCTGACATCTGCTGGGATGAGCATTTGGGCAGCTGTCGTCCTGACACCTATTTTGGCTTTCCTGATCAGCCCCCAGCGAGGCTAATCCTACAGCAGATCCAGATGTGCTCTGCTGAAGGAGGAAGGGACCTTTTGAGGCAGCTCCCAGTGCAGATGTTGCCTTGGAGGGGCAAAAGAAGACTGGTTCTAGGCCTGAATTTGGGGGAAGCTCTGCATGGTTCTGGTTTGGATGGTTTCTCTGCTGGTTGTGGTGTTGATGGCTGAGCTGTCACCTTGAGACTCATCCAGGGGAGCTGGTCTTCTAGTGGGACCACGGGTCTCCAAATGCCCCCAGCCAGGAAAAGGTGCACTGGTGGCTGTAGGATTATGGCTCCCAGTCATCGGGACCAACTAGAGCAGCAGCTTCCAGCCAACCCAGGTGGTGCAGGGGCAGCTCTGCTGTTTGCTGAGCTGGGGAACATCTCCATGCTCTTCCTTCTCCCCCATCATCAACACGGGGAGCCACAACCTTAGTGGGAGGCACCTCCATCACCAGCTCACATGGAGATAAGCAAAGCAGCTTGAAGTGGGTCCTGTCCTGCCTTTCTCAGCTCCATGGTCCTCCCAAAGGACACCAGCACCCTATACCATGGGGATAAGGAAGATGCAAGGCTTGAGAAGGCTTGAGAAGACCTTCCTCCTGGCCCCAAGAACCCTAAAGTCCACCCAGAACTGATAGTTCGGGATCCCACCGTTGTGCTGCCATGATTTCCCAGTTGGGTGACTCGGAGGGGACTAAGATTCATGACAGCAAACCTACTCTGCTCCCCAAACGGCTGTGGGATGCGCTTGGTAGGATTGGCCCCTGTGGGATTGGAGTGCCAAAATTGGCATAGATAGACCTTTTGGTTGGTCCCTGAGTGCCCAGAGCCGTGCAGGGTCGACGCCTCCTCCAGCATTCCATGCCTTTGGCTGGGTTCACTGGGGGAACCCCCTGCTGGGATGAAATGGGTTGAAAAAGTCATTTTGGAGATGGGGGGGGGGCGGGGGGAAGAGTAGATAACCTCTTGGTGCCCCAACACAACGCTTCCCCATAGGGCTACATGAAGCCGCTGAAACAACCCGAAAACTCACTGCTGTGCGACCCATCCTTGGTGGATGAGATCTTCGACCAAATCCCCGAGCTGCTGGAGCACCACGAGCAGTTCCTGGAGCAGATCCACGACTGCGTGCAGAACTGGCACGAGAAGCAGAAAGTGGGCGACCTCCTGGTGCAGTCGGTAGGACCTGACCCTGTTCCCCATTTTGGGTTCAGCCCTAAAGCCTTGCTTTATCGTGCTTGTTTTTTCGGACACGGCCCCGAGCAGGGAGCAGGAAGCAGGGGGATGATGAAAGGATAGGCAAACCACGTCGGAGATGGAGAGAGACGATCTCCAGGCCCTTGGTCTGCTTAGCTTAACGGCGGCCGGCTGGCTCTGCAGCTTGGAGTTTCTGCATCGGGAGCAGAAATGTCAGGGCTGAAAAATCGAGGCGGGGAGCTGAGCTTGGGCAGATCCAGATGGACACCATTTTAACCCTTGGGACAGCTTCTCCAATCTCCAGCCTTGCCCCGACCCCGTGCTGGTCCCATTTTTCCTATTTCATAGAATCACAGAACCATAGCATGGCCTGGGTTGCAGAGGAGCACAGTGCTCACCCAGCTCCAACCCCCTGCTGTGTGCAGGTCACCAACCAACAGCCCAGGCTGCCCAGAGCCACATCCAGCCTGGCCTTGGATGCCTGCAAGGATGGGGCACCCACAGCCTCCTTGGGCAACCTGTGCCAGTGCCTCACCACCCTCTGGCTGAAAAACTTCCTCCTAAAAACTTCCTCCTATTTCCCCCAGTTTTCCAAGGATGTGTTGGTGAACATCTATTCTGCCTACATCGATAACTTCCTCAATGCCAAGGATGCTGTCAGGATCGCCAAGGAGGCACGGCCGGCGTTCATGAAGTTCCTGGAGGTGGGTCCTGGGTGCCTCCATGGGCTGGCCACCATCTTACTGGGAGCCACTGGTGGAGCAGAGGGGGTTAGTGGGAGTAAATTGGTTATCTACAGTCAAAATGGGATTTTTCCATCTTTTTTTTTTTTTTATTGGGGACAGACAATAAAATGACAGTAAGGTCATAGAATCACAGCATCACAGAGTGGCTTGGGTTGGAAGGGACCTCAAGGATCACGAAGCTCCAACCCCACACCACACGCAGGGCCACCAACCTCCACATCTCACAGCAGCCCAGGCTGCCCAGGGCCCCATCCAACCTGGCCTCCAACACCTCCAGGGATGGACGAGGCATCCCGTCCTGGGTGTTGTCAAAAGGAGTCACCTGGATCCCAAAGCAGTGTCACTCCATGTCCTGGGATGGTGCCATGGCGTGTTCCCATCGTGTCCCACCTAATTTGTCCCTCGCCAATTTTCTGCAGCAAAGCATGCGAGAGAACAAGGAGAAGCAAGCTCTGTCTGACCTGATGATCAAACCTGTCCAGAGGATCCCGCGGTACGAACTGCTGGTGAAGGTAGGAGGAGTGGCACTGGGATGAGGTCCGTGCCATCCTGGGAAGGAGTGACACCATGGTGTCCCCTTGGCAGGACCTGCTGAAGCACACACCTGAGGACCACCCCGACCACCCCTTCCTCATCGACGCCCAACGCAACATCAAGCAGGTGGCCGAGAGGATCAACAAAGGGATGAAGAGTGCTGAGGAGGTGGAGAGGAACGCACGCATCGTGCAGGAGATCGAGTCCCACATTGAAGGGATGGAGGATGTATGGATGGGGGTCTTGGCATGGGGTCCTGGGTGGGGGACTGGCTGAAGGGCATAGGGACAAGAGGGGACATTCGGCCTGGTTGAGCCACCCAAGGGAGCAGCACCCATATCAAAGCTGCACCCAGCACCAAATGCATGGAGCGGGTCTTTCACTCAAAACTCAGCCATTCTGGGGGGTTGACCTATGTTGGGCCATTTGTTTCCTCATTCAGGTCCTACCTTCCCCATTCTTGCCTCCATGGGTTGCTGGGAGACTTGAGAAGGGGACAGGGTGACAAGTCAGAGCTGGTGGGGTTCACGAGTAAGAACAAAGCCACTCATAAGCCTCCTTGTCCCCACAGCTCCAGGCCCCACTCCGCAGGTTCCTCCGACAGGAGATGGTGGTGGAAGTGGTAAGAGATGGCCCTCTGTCCCTTGTCCCCATGGCACATTCACTTTGGCAGCACTGTGACACCGTGCACCAAGTTGGGCAGTCGGTGGTTGGGATGGTGGGTCATGTCCAACAGAGATCACGAATGGATGGATGGACGGACAGATGGATGGATGGATGATGGATGGACAGAAACATGGATGGATGACAGATGATGGATACATGCACGGATAAATGTATGGAGGTGTTCGTGGGTAGAAGCACCCACAGATGGATAATGAATGGATGGCCTGATGGATGCATGCATGGATGGAAGCATGCTTGGATGGATGGAAACATACGTGAATGGACACGTGTAGATGATGGAGGAATGAATGGATAATGGGTGATTAATTATGGTCACATGCATGGATGTATGCATGGAGGTATGCACGGATAGAAGCATGAATGGGTAGATGGATGGGTAGTGGGGGGGTGGATGGACGGACGGACGGACGGACGGACGGATGGATGGATGAGGACAATATAAAAGTTCCCAGGTGCATGGGGAAAGATAAGAGGGGGTGAACTGGCAGTAGCCCAGGGTCAGGGATGGACACAGAGACTGAAGATGGGGACCACAGAGGTCCTGGCATTCTTGTAGGCTCCCCCAAGGACCACTGTAGGGGTGGCACATGGAGAAGCTGAGGCAGGGTGGGGTGCATTTGCACTCCCTTGTGTCTCTGGCTTCTCTGCAGAAGGCAGTGGGTGGGAAGAAGGACCGTTCTCTCTTCCTCTTCACGGATCTCCTGGTGTGCACCACACTGAAGCGCAAGTCGGGCTCCCTTCGACGCAGCTCCATGAGCCTGTGAGTGCCACCAGGCATGGGGGACAGCCAGCTCCCTTTCCATTGCATCTCTCTGGGGTTATCCCACCTCCTTGTGGCATCACTATGGGCTGGGATGGTTTTAGGGGGAGGTGTGGCTCAACCAATCCCTTATCCTGCAGGTACACGGCAGCCAGCGTGATCGACACGGCCAGCAAGTACAAGCTGCTCTGGAAGCTGCCACTGGAGGACGTGGACATCGTCAAAGGTCTGTCACTGCCTGATGTCAATTCCATGCCCTGAAACCCATTACTCAACCCCTAGCAAACAGCGATGGGTTCAAAGCATCCCATTGCTGGGGCTGACAGCGCCCTGGCTAAAAGCATTAGGGGAGAAGCCTCCCCTGGGCTGCTCTGGGGAGGAAGGGGTTAATGTCACACGCATGTCCCCATGCAGGTGCCTCACAAGCCACCAACCGCGAGAGCATCCAGAAGAGCATCTGCCGCCTGGACGAAGATCTCAGCACGCTGGGCCAAGTCAGCAAGCTGTCAGAGACCCTCAGCTTCCCCCACCAGGTATGGGGACGGCGGTCCCCTGTGGGTGACCTCCACCATCAGACCATCTGGGATGTACTCACTGAAACACAGAGCCTGTGGGAGGGCTGGTGGCCCTCAAAGGACCCAGATGCCACCATCCCTGAAGCCACAGGAGGGTTGGGACATCCTCCGAGGGATGTGAAGTGGGATGGACGTGGTGTTCCCCCTGGACCCTGACGCTGTCACCCTCCCCAGAGCCTGGATGATGTGATCAAGGACCTGATGGCTGCCATCCACCGGGAACTGGCAGAGAAGCAGTCCTTGTCCTTCAGCATGGCCTTCCCCCCCAACAAAGTGGAGCTCAGCGCCGCCAAGGCCGATGGCACTGAGTCCTTCATCTTCGAGTTCCCCAACCCCGACGCGCGGCTTGGCTTCGAGCAAGCCCTTGAGGATGCCAAGAAGAAGCTGGGTAATGCTGGGACATGGGGTGGGAGGCAGAAACGGGCTCAGCATCTCACACCCCATATTGCCAAAACTGCCTCCTTTTCACCCCAGTTTTCAGCTCCTCTCATATTTCCCCAGCTTCCAGCAAAAACTGCCTGGACCCCGAATTCCTCAAAGCCATTCCCATCATGAAGACACGAAGCGGGATGCAGGTGGGTCCATCTGCTGCTCCCACATTTTCGGGAGGGTGCATCTGGGTATTCCTGTCCACCAGCGGGATGCCACCGTGCCGGCACCTTCCCAAGTGACCTCTCCTTGTTTTTTGCCCCTTTCCAGTTTTCTTGTGCTTCTCCCAGCCACAGCAGCCCAGAGAATGCCCACGAGGTGTGGGTGTGCAACAGCGACGGCTACGTGGGGCAGGTCTGCCTGCTCAGCATCCGCAAGGAGCCCATTGTCGAGGCGTGCATCGCTGTCTGCTCAGCCAGGATCCTCTGCATCGCCTCCGTGCCTGGCCTCAAGCGACCCTATAGGTAAGGAGACCCTCATCCCGTGGATGGTGCCACCATCGCTGCGTTGCAGCGCTGGAGCTCTGGCTGTCCCCATGGCAGGGAGCGCACGGAGCCGATGGTGAGCCCGTCCTCGGAGCCGGCACCGACGCAATCAGAGGATTCGGGGCCACAGCAATGCCTGCACATCTCCATCTCGGGCTCATCACTGGAGCTCTCTGAGCCTGTCGACAGCACACACCGGGAGCTGGTGCCCTTTGACAGTGATGACACAGATGATGAGTCCTCACCCAGCCCCTCGGGCACGCTGCAGAGCCAGGCCAGCCACTCCACCATCTCCTCCAGCTTCGGCAGTGAGTCATCCCCCTGGGGGGAAAAGTCAATTTTTTGTCCCAAATCAGCAGGCAGCTCCATCATCCATGTGATTGTTCCCCACTCTGCCTTGGTTTCATTGCAAATTCATAGGAAAGAAGCTTCTGTTTGTCTTTTAAGTTGAAGAAACACAGGGAAAAGACTCAGGGAGATCCTAACTTGGATCTCATAATGACCGGATTGGAGTGGAAGCCCATCTTCTGTTGTAGAACCACACAATCATAGAGTGGCTTCACTTGGAAGGGATTGCAAAGATCTAATTCCAGCCTTCCTGCCACTAAATCAGGCACCAGTTCAGAATACCCATGTCCTACCTGGTCTTCCACACCTCCAGGGATGGTGCAAAAGTGTGCAAGGTCTGCATTGGTTGAAGGTTGTCAGTGCAAATCCCATTTGCCTTCTAAGCTGAAGAAACCCCGGGTAAAGAGATGGGGTCCTTGTTGAGACTCCATGATGCTGGGGTTGGGGTGGCAAGTTGTTCCCTATGTGGAGTAAATTCTGGCATGTTTGGGGGTCAGCATCCATCTGTCCTCCCTGGGTACTGCGAGGGCTTTGTGCAGCATCCCGTGCTCTCATCCCCATCACTTGGACGGGCAGTCTTTTCCAACCCCAGCGATTCTGTGGTTCTCTGATCTGACACTTGAACAGGTTGTTCAGAGCCTGATCCAATCTGACCCTGAATGCCTCCGAGGATGGAGACATGACGGAGTTCAAAAAACGTTTAGATGTTGTAGTGAGGGACATGGTTTAGTGGGGAAATACTGGTGGTAGGTGGATGGTCAGACTGGAAATCCAGGATGGATGGATGGATGATCATGGAGGTCTTTTCCAGTCGTGGTGATTCTGTGATCATGGCAAGGTTGTGTTGACAGCTGGACCGGAGATGATCTCAGAGCCCTGCTCCAACCTCAATGATTCTATATACCTACGACCCATCCCCTCCTCACTCTCCCCTACAGATGAGGAAATCCCAAGCTGCAAAGAGGCAGCAGCAGAGACGACGAGCTCAGAAGAGGAGCAGGAGCCTGGTTTCCTTCCCTTGGCCACCGCCTTCGGTCAGAGCCGGCGTGGTGAGAGCCCAACAGATGGACGAGCCCTACGGCGCTCCAGCCGCGGCTCCTTCACCCGCGGCAGCCTCGAGGACCTGCTGAGCCTTGACCCCGAAGCCTACCAGAGCTCCATGTGGCTGGGCACCGAGGATGGCTGGTGAGTCCCTGACACGTGAGGACCCGTGTGGACACAGCTCAGCCCCTCGTGAGCTCAACCCCGTGCTTTTTCTCTCTCCCACCTCTGCAGCATCCATGTCTACCAGTCATCGGATAACATCCGCAACAGGAAGAACAGCATGAAGATGCAGCACGCTGCTTCCGTCATGTGCATCTTGTAAGGGGGCTTTGGGCTCGTTTGATTGTTTGCTTTTTTTATGGGGTGGCTTCTCACAGCTTTTCTCCCCCCGCAGGTACCTCGATAACCAAGTGTTCGTGTCGTTGGCCAACGGAGAGCTCATCGTGTACCAGCGGGAGCCAGGTGAGGCTGCTGGATGGACCCCAAAGCAGCGATGGCTTGGTCTCCGAGGGAGGGATGCTTTGGGTGCCAGCACCCACAGGGAGGGCAGCAGACTGGGGAGAGCCATCCTTGAGGGATGCTGAATGGGCAGCCCCACATACAAAGCATGGTGGTCTCCGCTCACCGGTGTCCCAAGGGATATCAGCTCGTGTCACCACTGCCAATGTCCCCAAGTTTACATCCCCTATAGAGGGAGATCCATCAGCATCTGGATGATGATGTTTCCAGACACCTCCTTCCCCCCAGCTGGGGGTTTTGCTGCTGTGACCCCTTCATCTCCACATCACCCTTCCAGGTCCCTTCTGGGACCCCTACAAATCCAAGACCCTATCCCTGGGCTCTTTGGGCAGAGGAACATCCTTGAGAGATGCTGAATGGGCAACCTCAAATGTGGAGCACATGGTCCCTGCTTCCAAAGGACATCAACTCAGGACCCCACGCTTGCCTCACCTGCAACCGACTCTAGGGAACCTCCTTTAGCATAGGGGCTTGGACTTGATGATCCCTTCCAAGCCCTGCAATGTCCCCTACAAAGGACAGGTGACAGGACAAGGGGAAATGGCTTCAAGATGTGCCAGGAGAGGTTTAGGTTGGATATCAGGACAAAATTCTTTACAGAAAGGGTTGTTAAGCACTGGATTGGGCTCCCCGGGGAGGTGGTTGAGTCACCATCCTTGGATGTCTTTAAAAACCCTTTGGATGTGGTGCTCAGGGACGTGATTTAGCAGAGGGCTGTTAGAGTTAGGGTAGGATGGTCGGGCCGTGGTTGGACTTGATGATCTTTAAGGTCTTTTACAACCCGAGCTATTCTATGATTCTACGAACGAGGATCCATCAGCATCTGGATAAAACATTTCCAGCAACCTCTTCCCCCCAGCCTGGAGGTTCTGCTGCTGTCACAACCCTTGAATCTCCCCCTGTCCTTACAGGTCGCTTCTGGGACCCCCAGAACTCCAAATCCCTCTCCCTGGGCTCCCCGGGCAGCCCCATCACGAAGATGGTGGCGGTGGCCGGGAAGCTGTGGTGCGGTTGCCAGAACCGGGTCATCGTCCTCAACACGGCCACTCTGGAACAAGAGGTAGAAGGCAGGCGTGATGGCCACTGGGTGGGGACCACAGGGACGTCCCCTGGTGGCTGTGGGTGACACCGGCGTGGCTCTGTCCCCGCAGCACACCCTCCAAGTGGGGCAGGACAGCGGGCGCAGCGTGAGCTGCATGGTGAGCGCGGCGCCCGGCGTCTGGCTGTCGCTGCAGGGCAGTGCCCTGGTCCGCCTTTACCACCCCACCAGCTACGAGCAGCTGGCCGAGGCTGACATCACCCCCCCAGTGCACAAGATGCTCGCTGGTAAGCAGACCCAACCCCTTTTCCCAGTGTTTTCC
>JAPSGF010000161.1:405933-426956 GCA_035772895.1 Perdix hodgsoniae
CCTCCGAGCGTGGCGCTGACGTCACGGCGGGAAGGGCGGGGCGAGGGGAAGCCCCGCATTGTGACGTCACAACGGAGGGGGCGTGGCTAGCGGGAGTAGCGCGCCCGCGGCGGGGGAGCGTTCATTCATAAAGAACGGCCGCCGCTCTTCAATGGGGAGACCCCGTGGGAACCACATTGGTGTCACCCCCGCGTCACCCCCCCGGTGGGGACAGGTAGGGGATGACGTTTCTTATTAACCGGGTCGATCTGCGGGGGTGTTATTTGGGGGTTGGAGGGCTCGGGTGATGCGGCTATGAGGATGTATAATACAAATGAGGGGAGGTGGGGGGGATTGATTGCCTCAGCTTTGTCCCCAAAGCGTCACTGTGTGAAGCAGCAGCTGGAGGTGCCCCCCCCGGTGGCCCCCTGGCTAAAGCCGCTGTGGGGATGTAGGTCAGAAGAGGAGTGGAGAAAGTAGGTTATGGAAAACTCCACGGTGGCCATCTGGAAAAATAGGAACTGGGATTTTTTTATTTTTTTTTCCCCCCTCTTGGTTTAATCTGACGATGGAAAATCGCAGCGTTTTCAGCTCTGTTCCTACTTCTGCCGGGATGCTGTGGCTGAGGGTCGCTTCCCAAATTGGGGATTGGCAATACGGTGCCTTTGGGATCACTTGGCTTTATTCTGAGAGTCAATGAAGTGTTGTTATTTGTTCCCACAGCCCCAGTGCTGTTGGGTTTTGGTGGTAGAGTTGTGAAAGTGTTGGGTTTCAGCTGGACAGTCCCCCCTTGTGCTGCCCAGGTGGCCAACCTGCTGTTCCCAAAGTGTCCCCATACAGTCGCTCCTTGTTCTCTGTTATCTCTGGGAGCAATCAGGTGAAATCCTACGCTGCATGTGGAGGGGAAACCCTGCCCTGACTCCCTGCAGGCACGTTTAGGTTATGGGCTGGGTTAAGGGAGGGGGTCCTTAAGGGCTTGTTTCATTTTGGGGTACAAAAAAATCACATCCTGGGACTTGCAAAAGTTGGGGTTTCCCCCACCAAGCAGCCAGTTGTGGTCCTGGTGAGGCTGGATAGCTGGGGCATCCCATCATCCCCATATGAAGCCTGGTGTAGGGAACCTGCTTTGGCAGGAGGGTTGGACTCGATGAACTCTGGAGGTCCCTTCCAACCCCTACGATTCTGTGATTCTGTGAAGTGGGGCTGAGGTCCTTTGGGGCCAGTCCTGCTCCTGGAGTTGTCAGAGCTCCTCCAAATATATCCCCAGTGTCAGAATTTCCAGGCTTCTTTGTGGCTGTTGTTTTTGGAATGATGACATGAGATGCATGGGGCCAGCTGGATACTCCCCAGATCCCAGCAGGCAGGGCTGGGGGGGGGGGGGGGGGGGCAATCACCCATAGGTGCTGATGCTCAGATCTGCCTCTATCCAAACCAATATTGTGCCCCTCATCCCTTCCGTCCCACCCCCCACAAATCCTCTAATAGCACCCCAAATGCCTCAGGATGAGCGCTCCCCATCCCATAGACATCACCATACAGCCCCAAACACCGCTTGTCAGGGGGGATTTAACAGCCCCCAAGAGGCTGTTGCTGCTGCTGGGACACATGGCAGAGTGAGGGGTCACCAGAGGGTGCTCAGCACGGGGATCTGCATTGCAGCACCACGTGCTGCTGCCTGCTCCTGTCCCTGGCTTTTCCTCTCCTTTCTCAAATTGTGGCTTTCTGTGGTATTTGAGGTTTGAGGTCAGTCTGGGACTGTGTGTTGCTGTTCCCATGCTTTGAGCTGCTCTCTGCTCTCTGCTCTCGAGCCTCCTTTCTGCCCCCATGGTGACTGGGAGCCACTGGGAGGAACTGGGGGACAGCTTGGTGCCCTCACATCCTGACACCAGCCTGTATCCACCCCCATCCTGCAGCAGCTGCATCCCAGATGAGTGATGCTGTGTGCTAATTGCTCATTCATTCAATTTATAAACCACTCCAGCACATAATGACTCCTTATCAGCAGCGTCATGTGGGGCAGCTTTATGGGGATGCCCCACTACACCCAGGGGCATTCAGGGATTTTCTACTTCATGACAGAATTGACTTTAATTATTTTTTCCACCCGTCCCCAAGCACACACAGCACATCAGTTGTGCCTGCAGGATGGTGAAGCTGTTGGTTAATTTTAGCATTTTAGGGTTTCTACAGGGGGACACCCATCCCAAAAAGGCTTTGGTCTTTGGGTTTATTCAGTTGAAGGACCCGTCACTGGGTCAGCATCATCAGAGAGAACCCGCTTACTGGGTTGGTGTTGTCAGAAAGAGCCCGTAGTTGGGTCAGGGTTGGCAGAAAGGATCCATCGTTGGGTTGGTGAGAAGGATCTGCACATTGGGCTAGTACTGGTGGAGAGGACCCATCATTGGGTCAGTGGAATGGAGCCTCTCATTGTGTTGGGGTTGGTGGAAAGGATCCATTGTTGGAGAGGACCCGCTCTTTGGGTTGACATCATCAGAGAGAACCCACTCGTTAGGTTGGCATTGTCAAAGAGAACCCATCGTTGTGTTGGGGTTGGTGGAATGGCTGCTTGTTGGGTTGAGGTTGTCAGAAAGGATCCATCGTTGCGTAGGCGAACTGGATCTGCTCATCGGGTTGGCACCGGTGGAGAGGACCCATTGTTTTGTCGATGGAATAGACCCTCTTGATCTGTCAGGGCTGGTGGAAAGGGTCCATTGTGGGCACTGTTGTAGAGGACCAGCTGGTTGGGTTGGCATCATCAGAGAGAAGAACCTGCTCGCTGAATTGGCACCATCAAAGAGAACCCATCATTGGGTTGGAGTTGATGGAAAGGGCCACTTGTTGGATCAGGGTTGGCAGAAAGGTTCCATCATTGGGTAGGTGAACTGGATCTGCTCATTGGTTTGGCACTGGTGGAGAGGACCCACTGTTGTGTTGATGGGACCCTCTTGTTGTGTCGGGGTTGGTGGAAAGGATCCATCATTGGCATTGTCAGAGAGGACCCACTTGTTGGGTTGGCATCATCCAAATGAACCCATTGTCGAGTTGGGGTTGGTGGAAAGGACCACTTGTTGGGCTGGGGTTGGCAGAAAGGATCCATCATTGGGTTGGCAAAAAGGATCTGCTCATTGGGTCACTGTCAGCAGAGAGGACCCATCGTTTGGTTGGCCCAAAGGACTTTCTCATTGGGTCGAGGTTGGTGGAAAGGATCCATCACTGGTGTCAGCAGAAGGGATCCACTTGTTGGGTCGGTGTTGGCAGAAGGGATCTGCTCACTGGGTCGAGGTTGGCTAAAAGGCTCTTTGGGTTGAGGTGAATAATTTTATATCTATATCTATCTATCTATCTATCTATCTATCTATCTATCTATCTATCTATCTATTTATTTATTGCTTGCTTAGAAATACATTTTTAATTGTGTATGTATGCATTTATTTCTCTTTGCAGTGATGCTCAGGGGCTGGGCAGTGCTGTGCAGGGGAGGATGCCGATCATTTTGCTCCGGAGCAGGAAATATCCTTGCTGAAGGTTTGCAGCATCTGTTCCTTCCCCCGCAGAGCTTCAGTGCCTCCGGTCTCAGCAGATTTGGGATGTGCAGAGAAGGGCAGAGCTGCACTCAAAGGCCTTTAATAGGATTTTGGGGGTAGCAATGGGATCCTGAGAGCATTGGATGAGTGTTGTCTGATATAATAACAGCATTGCCAAAAGCAAAACCAAGCATTTTGGGGTATGAAGGGAGATTTGGGTCCCCACGTAGTTCTGTCCTTTGCAGCACTGGAGGTAGAAGAACTCAGAGATTTGGGATTTTGCCCCTATGCGTGCACATCCCATCCAAACGATAGCCCAGAAATGCTGATTTAGATGTTGGGATTTTCCATGTTCTGTTTTATTTTGCCAACCCTGATGAATTTCTGAGCACACACCACTGGGGCCCTCGCCAAGGATTTCACCCCATTCCTGGGAAAACTTCCAATCAGCTTTTAATGATTTGCCTTCAATTAAACGCAACAAGACTGGAGGGGGTGCATTGAGCTGCACCGATGGCACTGGGGACACTGTAGCCAATGGCACTGGGGGAGAAACTGGTGTTCAGCTGCAATCAGATTTAGCAAATCCTCTGCAGGAAGGGAGTGGGATTGCGTGAGCGGCCCTAAAAGGCGTGGGAGGTGTGAGTGCTGGATTCCTAACGAGCTAAAATTGGGTTTCCTTTGGGTGCTGAGTCACTGCGGGCTGTGACTCTGCTGCACCCAAAGGGGCTCATGTAAGATACTGGGTTTTTTTGGTGGTGAGGGTGTTTTGGTCTATTGTAAGGATGGCAAATATTGGGGTAAGGATGCAAAATATTGGGGCTTTTTGGTCATGAGGTTGTTTTGTCCTATTATAATGATGCTTAGTATTTTATTTTATTTTTTTCTAGTTGTGAAGGTGCTTTGCTCTTTTACAAGAAAAACCTCAAGGCTTGGGAAGTAATCCCAAACCCGACTGTGCTGCTTGGCTGCACTGCAGCAAATAGGGCCAGGGGAGCACTCCAGCTGTGAAATAACCCAATTCTTCTCCTTTTACAGGGTTATTTTCCATCTGACTGCTCCCTTGCAAAGGCTGTGCTTGTGGATAACCTCCCACATCCTCCTATGTGGGCTTTTTGGGCCCCAGACCCAAAAGCCTTTGCTGTCCCCTGAGCAGGAATTAGGGTGGAGTGACACAGTTTCCTTGTGCCATGTCCCTACAGGTGGCCCCGGTGACTGCAGAGCCTGGGGATGCGGTGGTGGCTCCTTGCTGTCCTGGGGGTGAGTACAGCCTCATCCCATCCCTCTGCACATCTCTTCTTGGTTCTTCCAATTCTAAAACCCCAAATGCCCCCAGATGTCCCATTTTGCTCTGGGGGTGTCCCATGGGGTTTCCCATTCTGGGATTGCCACTGTCCTCCACCCCACATGGCCCCAGTTCCACGTTGTTTGCAATGGGTGTGCATCCAGCACGACGCATCTGCTGGGCTGTTGCAGAAGTGGGGTGGTGTGTATCTGCTGCAGTGCATGTGGTGGTCTTGCAGCCATCATCTTGCTGCTGACAGGTTTGCAATCAGCTGCAGTGCATGGAAGGGTTTTGCAGCCACCCCATTGCTTGTGATCAGTTTGCACCTACTGTAGTGCATGCAATGAGTTTTCATCCATCCCATTTCAGTTGTCCTGTTGCTTGTGACAAGATAGCACCCACCATGGAGCATCCATCCCATTGCACTGCGCATCTGCACCCACACCATGAAGCATGCAGTGGTTTTGCAGCCATCACATTGCTTGTGATGGGATTGCACCCACCAGGGAGCCTTGCATCCATCCCATTCCCAGCAGCGCATGGAGAAAGCTTTGCTTCCATCCCATTGCTTGTGGCAGCATTGCACCCACCACAATGCATGCAACGGGATTGCACCTGCCTTATCC
Source organism: Perdix hodgsoniae (assembly GCA_035772895.1). Classification (NCBI taxonomy): domain Eukaryota; kingdom Metazoa; phylum Chordata; class Aves; order Galliformes; family Phasianidae; genus Perdix; species Perdix hodgsoniae. Next base: position 411,348 of record JAPSGF010000161.1, read on the forward strand.
CTCACAATGCCTTTTTATCCTGTCCTTTGCATTCTCCCCTGCTGCACCCCACTGAACACTCTTCTTCCCCCCCAGGTGCTGAGCAGCCCCTGCATGGGGACCACAGCCTGCGAGCTGCTGCGGTGCCCACCTGGAGAGGAGCCCATTGGGGTGAGTGTTGCCTGTGGGTGATGCCTCCACCCCGTGCCATGCAGCCTGCACCCCCTCACCACCCTCTTTCCCTCCCTGTAGACGTGCAGCACAGCACAGAGCTGCCGCCCCTGTCCCCCTGGCTCTTCCTCTGCAGGGGATGCACCGTGCGCCTGCGTGCACGGGTGAGCGTGGGGTGCTGTGCACTGGGGAGGTGGGGGGGCGGGGTTTATATGGATACCACTGTGCTCATCTCATCATATCCCACAGGTTTTACAGCCCTGATGGCCATAGGGAGCCCCAAGGTCGGTGCCTGCCCTGCTCTGCTGCGCCCCATGGCACCCCAGGGTGCACAGGTGGGTGAGGGGTGGCACGGTCAGCTGTGGGCTTTGCAGCGTGGGGTGATTGATTTGGGGTGGAATAGGTTCAATGTTTACGGCACCAATGGGAGAACTCTGCCAAATCCAGCTCAGGAAGATTCAGTGCCAAAATAATGTGGTGATGGATTTGGGGTAGGAGTTGTGCTCGTGGCACCAAAGGTGGAACCCCCAAAATCCAGCATGGGGAAATGCGGTACTGAAATGATGCAAAAATGGTGTGAGGGTGGGACTGGGGCTCGTGGCACCAATGGGGAAACATTGCCAAATCCATGCTGGGAGGAGAATTTGATGCCAAAATGACATGGTGATGGATGTGGGGTAGGAGCTGTGATGGCACCAATGGGGTAAATTCCCCAAATCCACCATCAGTGAATGTGGTGCTGAAATACTGAAATGATGGAGTGAGCATAGGATCAATGCTCATGGCACCAGTGGGAAAACTCTGCCAAGTCCATCACAGGAGGAGGATTCTGTGCCAAAATAACCCGGTGATGGATCTGGGGTGGAATAGGAGCAATGCTCATGGCATCAACGGGAATGCTCTGCCAAATCCAGCTCAGGAAGATTCAGTGCCAAAATAACCCAGTGATGGATTTGGAGCAGGATTAGTGCTCATGGCACCAACGGGACAATTTTCCCCAACCCAACCCTAACTGCAGGCCAACGGCAAGTCCAGAGTGTGGTGGCACTTCAAGGACCATCAGGGACCAATGGGACACGGGAGGTTCAACCGGAGGAGGCGGCGGCGGCGCAGTCGGCTGTGCTGGCCATCGTCCCCGTGTTCTGTGCCATGGGGTTGCTGGGCATCCTGGTGTGCAACCTGCTGAAGAAGAAGGGCTACCACTGCACCGCACACAAAGAACACGAGCACAACACCAGCGGTGAGCCCCAGTCCCATGCACCCAGGATTCTGGGGTTGCCTCTGGTTGCCGTTGAACCCAAGTAGTTTGGGACCATAAAGGGATCAGAATGCGGCCCCGTGATGAGGTTGGTTTGAGGTTGGTGTTAGGCGAGACCCAGCTTCGCCACCCTGAAGCCAACTTGATCTGCTCAAGCCCATCCCCATGGTGTCTGGTCGCTCAATTCTTGTCCCAGTGGCTGGAGCATCCCCATGTCATCTGGTAGCCGTGGTGTCCTATGGCCTTGGTGAGCATGGGAACCCATGGAGAGGATGGGGCCCACCCCCACGGGTATCTGGTTGCTCTTATCTTGTCCCTCTGGTTGGAGCATCCTGCTCGTCCCCATGGCATCTTGTTGCTCCCATGTTGTCCCTATGGCCATAGAACATCAAGCCCATCCCTATGGTGTCTGGTTGCTCCCACGTTGTCCCCATGGCCCAGAGAGCACTGAGCCCATCCCCACAGCCACTTCTCTTCATGTCTTCTCCATCTGTCCCCAGGTCCCAGCTCCATCTACCAGATTGAGGATGCCAATGAGGACACCATCGGGGTCCTGGTGCGCCTCATCACAGAGAAGAAAGGTTGGGAGCCCCCCAGGAAGGGGGAAGGGGCCCCCCAATGGTCAGGGAAGGTTCTGCCATCCCCAGGTGGCTCCTGGTGACTCTCTCTGTCCCCCCACCTCCAGAAAATGCTGCAGCGCTGGAGGAGCTGCTGAAGGAACATCAGAGCATGCAGCCAGCACCAGTGGGCTGCAAACCTGCCTACAAGTGAGAGACTTACCCCCCAACCTCCCCGAACTCCTCTGAGTCCCTCCAACCCCATTGAGCCCCAGTATGGCTCATATCACCCCTTGTCCCCCACAGGCTGCACCTCCTGCCTCAGTTTCCCCCCTCCTGCTGCCACCAGCAGCACTTGCACACAGTGCACGGTCCAGCTCCCCCTTCAGACCCCCCCTGCACCCGATGCAGCCAGAGGAAGTGGCCCCAAGTGCTGCCATCCCCCACAGCCACCAAAGCCACCAGACCCGCCGGTGAGATCACCATTCTCTCCATTGGAAGGTGAGCACGTGGAGCTGGGGGGGATCCCATTTGCCCACCCCATATCCCAAGTTAGGGTGGGCTCACAGAGTGTCCCCACGCAGATTTCGGGTGTCCCGGATCCCTGAGCAGAAGCCTGGTGTTGGAGGTGATCCTCTCCCCACCAGCACGAAGCCATCGTGGCTGAAAAGCACTGACAGCCGCCCTGAGGTGAGGGACTGGGGGACAGGATGTGGGTCGGGGACAACCCTGGGGTTGGGGTCACAGGGGTCAGTGGGGGGCTAAGAGTGGTCACCTTTTGGGGTCTTTCCTGGAGAAATCGGTGTGATGCTGTGTTGGGACTGGGAGGTGTTAACTCTGAAGCCTAATGAGGGCACTGATAGTGAATGCTCTGCAACTGAGGTTGTGGGGACAGCCCTTCGTCCCCAGGCCTCTTCCAGCTGCTCTGGGGCTCTCCAGCACCATGAAAACTTCAACATTTATTGAAAAGAAAAAAAAAAAATCAGGTGTGAGTGGCCAAAAGGGGTTTTTATGGGATGGCAGTGGCAATGGGGGCCAAGCGCAGGGAGATGGATGTCACATCCCTATGATCACATCCCCTTTTGTTCCCAGGGCAGCCTCTCTGCAGCCCGGTTTGGGGACAACACTCTCGCCATGTGACACCACCAGATCCCCCTCGGGGCCAGCCCTGATGCAGGGTGAGGGGCTCAGACACTGCACCACGCGACCCCTGGGCACCACGTGGGGAGGATGGCAGCCAAAATGTCCCTGGGACGAGGAAGGGCTGTTCCCCTGATTGACATCCCCAGTGCGGTGGCACCAGGACGACCAGGGCTCTGCCCACTGGGCCCTTAATGGCAGTCAGGTGATGGATTCTTAATGGGTTTTTAAAAACATTTTGGTTTAATTTCTGGAAATGAAGTCCCTGCCGCATGGGACATGAGGAGTGGTGACCCCTCCCTGTCCCACCATCACTGCTGGCAGCAGCTTGGCACCAGCTCCCTCACCCCTCCCTCCCCTGGCACTCCATTGCCCCTTCCCCGTATTTATTACCCCTCCGGGGCTTTCCCAGCCCTTTGAGACTGTTTCTGTTGTATTTTCTTTTTTTTATTATTATTTTTTTAATTATTTTAAGCCTCCTGGCTCTGTTGCTGGAGAGGATGTCGTTAATAAATGAGCTGTTTTGGGGAAAGAAGATGAGGTTTGGTGCTTTTATTCTCTCCCCTCTTTCTTCCCCCACTGGGCATGGGAGGGGGGGGGGCTCTGCCCATTTGGGGACACCCTGACCGCCCCCAAAAAGGGGCCTCAATATCGTTATGGGGTTTCTAGAGCAGCTGCTGCATGAGGTATATGGGATGTCCTCCTCCACAGTATGGTGACAGCCACCACTGATGGCCCAGGTTGTGACACTGCCACCTAAAATGTCCCCATGGTCCATAGGCCATAATCTATCCTCAGCTGGAGATGCAGTTGGCCCCTTGGCCTTTGCAGATGTCACTTGACCCAGAGGTGGCCTCATAGGGACAGTGACACCCAAAGGGATCCTGCGGGGCTGAGCAAAGCAGCAGGACAGCAGTGGTGGCCTTAGAAGGATGTGTGGGACCACATGGGAGCTGATCCCACATTGTGCCCATGGCTCTGCTGACCCCACGGAGAGCAGCACCCAGCTCTGTGCCTCGCGGTGCTGAGGTTGGGGACAAAGACAGCGCTTGATGGACACCTCCTTCATCTGCAGGGATGGAGATTAAACGCTTGGGGAGCATCACCATGAAGCTCCCCTATGATTCTCCCCGTAGGCATGTCACTAACCTATCCCAAGGCTACAGGACCATGCTGGACCTATTGGGACATGAGTCAACTTGTGGGTTGGGGTCCTTCAAGGCTCACTAACCACCTGGGGGCTGTTGGCCAGGTTGGGACATGGGGCAACCCACATGTTGGGGTTCTTCAAGGCCCACCAACCACCTGGGAGCAGATGGCCATGTTGGGAAGGATATGGAACAACCCATGGGTTGGGATCCTTCCATCCCCACCAACCACCTGGGGGCAGATGGCCATGCTGGGACATGGGACAACCCATGCTGTGAAGTCCCTCAAGACCCACCAACCACCTGGGGGCACATGGTCATGTTGGGACATGGGACAACCCACGGGTTGAGCTCCTTCCAGCCCCACCAACCAACCAAGCAACCAACCGGGGGCAGGTTTGGAGGTGGAACCCCATCGCTTTGCAATTCCAAAAAAAAAAAGAAAAAAAAAACCCAAAACAACCCACCAACCCTCTTCCTTTTTTTCCTTTTTTTTCTTTTTTTTTTTTTTTTGGAAACATTTTAATAGTTATCGAATGTTCTACATCTTACAGTAAATATCGTACAGTTACAAACTCTTGGCTGAAATCTGTCAGGGAGATCACGAACTGATCTTCAGAACGAAAACGGAACGGAAAACAAATGAGAAAACCCAGATTTACATTTCATAGTCACAAGCCGCGGCTGCGGGGCTTCCCAACGTGTCAGTTCGAGGCCATGTACCCTACACACCGTGGAGACTTGGAAGACATGTTTACTCTTTTTTTTTTTTTTTTTTTTTTAATTTCTGTATCTTTTTAATATGTGTATATATTTTTGCTTAAAGAGTTCCAATACTATTTAAAAACGAGCTGTTCCGAGCTGTCCCGTTGGTCAGAACGGGTCAAGAAATGATACAGGAAGATGGATGGGGTGCGCGGGTTGGGTTTGCTCTGCTCCGTGCTGGGGCATGAGGAGGCTCTGTGGTTTTGGGGGGCAGTTTTGGGGTCCCCCCCCGTGCCCCTTTTCCCCTTCCTCGCTATGTCTCCCAATGGCTGCAGCCCCGCAGCCCCATCCCAAGGATGCAATGCTGAGGCTTTGCGCTGGGCATTTTCTTACAAACTCATCACATCCAGTCGGGGAAAGCTGCCATCAGATGACATCTTTTGCTATTCCTGTTTTCCAGATACTCCAAAAAATCCATTATCACCTGATTGCTGGTGACTCTGTAAGTGCCAAACGATGCGATGCCTTGCCACAGCTCTCCTTCCTCCTTCCCTCCCTCCCAGGCTTTCTGCCCTATATTTCCCTATAGCAGAGCGACAGCGCGTTGGGGCCACGGGGAGCCAAAAGCCAAAGGGAATAGGGAAAAGAAAGAGATGGAAAGCAAACTGCCACGGGTTAAAGCCATGGAGAGGACATCAGGGTGACAGAGGCGGAAGGAACCGCAGCCCTCACTTGGACTGAAAATATTGATGGTTTGACCGAATAAAATTAAGAAGCAGACTTACGAGGACACAGCGGCTCTTATTGCTGTCTTTGGCTGGTTGGATTTGAGCACTGAATGCAAACCCCAAATGGGAGGAGTTTCTCGGTATGACCTCACTCCCCAGCCCCACTGGGGACCACTTTTCGCCCACCGTGCTCCTCAAGAATAGCAAACATCGTCGGCAAACCAAGAAAAGAAAACAAAACAAACCAAAACAACTTTACATAACACGGTAAAAAGTGCTTAAATTACATACCCAAAGCTGCAAAGAAGCTTTACGGGGTGGCTGCTGCCCATTAGAGCCAGGGGCTCTGGGCTTTGCGTGGGGTTGGGGCAGCACAGCCTTTGAGTCCTGCACTGCAGTGCGTTGTGATGCAGAAGTCATAGGTGGGGTTGGGTAATGGCCACAGCTCTGGTTTGACAACAATTTTCTTAACTCTTCCCCCCCCTCTTCCTGGAGCTTTGCTTTGCCTCCATTACCCCCAGGGACATCCTAACCTCCTCTTGCTCTGGCATCCTGTCCCCCTCAGTGAAGGAAATCCATTTTCTTCCTGCTCACCAACCTTCACCACTACCAACCCAACTGCAGCACAGCGCTGCTGGCTTGTGATGCTTGAATGTCCCCAGTGGTGTCAACCCCAGGGAGCTTTGTCACCCCAGCAGTGGGGAAAGCAGAGTGACAGAGTCCTGCTGGGTTCCTTTATCTCACCGTGAGGAATGTCAACAGAGAAAGAGGCAGCACCTTCAGGAGCAAACCTTACCCAAAGAAGTGACCCAAGCTTCAAGCCACCCTACGATCCCACAACTCTGTCCCTCCCAGATTGCCCTAAAGGTGCCAGAGGTCAAGGTTAGCAATGGAAATCCTTCAACACCTCAGATGGAAATCCCACACCAGACCTTGCTATCATGAAACGAGATGAGTTGGGGTTGGAGAACTCTACCCCATGATGGGAACTGGATGGAGCTGCTCACGGCACAACCATTTCCTACTCACCCCTTGGTCCTACACTCACACCACGCTCTACCCCATCATGGGTTGACTTCCCAACCTGCTTCTTCCCAAACAAATTCCACTGGGGAAACCACCCCGAAAGGGCATCGAATATCTCCCCAGAGGGCTTCCCAAGGCCCCCAAGGACTGCCCAAGTCCCAAGATCAGCTCACAACAACAACAAGGTTCACCTTTTCATGCCATGGCGGCACCGCTGGGTATTTCTACCCAAGCACAACGGGGAAGATTCATGACATCTACCACTGATTCCAATCCAGGAATTAAAATAAAGCCACCCTACCCTCATCAGGTCTCGTTTGTAGTAACAGATGGAGGTGTTTCCCCTTTTCCCTTCTACTTTATGGCCTCAGCCTGTTTTGATGAAAAATCTGTCATTTTTAGACCAAGCCTGAAATTCAGAGCTTTGATTAGGGGGAACTTAAAAAATGCCTTTAAAAAAGCATATTGAGGAGGAGACTGTGTCCATCTGGGGGTTCCTCTGTGCCATGAACGGCACTTTGCCCCTCAAATTCAGCGTTTTCTCTCCTCTCAGCAGCGCACCCCACATCTCCCTGGCCAAGGCTGAGAATCCAGACAGCTCCTCCCAGCGCAGCGATGGGTGAACAACCCTAGGGCAGTGTTGGGACTCACTGCAGAGCTGTTAATTCGCTAATGACTTCCTTCCGTCACGACAACGCGTGCCAGCACCGACAGACAGCTCCTGATACATGGGCATTCCAACACTAAGTCAACAATATTGAGAGAGCCAAAAAAATTAAAAAAAAAAAAAAAAAAAAAAGTATTTGAGAGCTCTTCGGTTCCTGTGATTTATTATAATGGTGAGTTGTTTTTTTGTTTTTCTGTTTTTTTGTTTTGTTTTGTTTTTTGTTTTTTTTTGCCCATGTTTAATTGCAACATGCTACAGAGGACAATGTGGTTTCCCTACTTCCAAACGTCCCCGTTCCCTTTAAGTGCTGACCCTATAGGCAGGGAGGCTTTCCAAAGCTAAACAGGGGCAACACTGTGATTAATTACTTCTTTTTTTTTTTTTTTAACTTTTTTTTTTTTTTTCTTTCTTTTCTCTCCGTTTTATACAAAATGAAAGTGCAACACAATGAACTATGTGGTGGAAACCCTCATGACCTCCTCCACCCACAGCGCTGGCATTCAGGCTTCACCACTTGGTGTCCTTTCTGTCCTCTGACCGAGGGCAATTGGAGCTTGCCTGGGTTTCCATTAAGAGCAGAAGAAGCAACCAACTGGCCCCCACTGACCTGACAACCAGCGGCCCCCAGTCCTTTGGGGTCCCTACAAACGTTTCTCTCCTTATGGACTGATTCCCATTGAGAAGGATCCAATTGCTTGCAAGGCTCTGGATGGATCCTCGGGACCACTTGCAAGGATGGATGGATGGATGGATGGATGGATGGATGGATGGATGGATGGATGGAGCTACTTTGGCACGTGGAGGGAAAACCATCAAAAAGCAAAACAACAATGATTACATTTTTCTCTTAGGAAAAAAAAAAAAAAAAAAAGAAGAAGAAAAACTTCTGTTTCTATGCTGTGTTTAGGGGTAAGAATTGAAAAATAGCTCCAGCTGCCTGCAAGTGCTGTCCGTTAGACTGGGACACCTCGGAGGACCCAGGAACAGCCTCATGTTGCCTCCAAATGCAGAAGATTACTTTATTGCTATTGCTGCTCCTTACCCCTACTATCTCCCAGCCCAACCAGCTGTCTCCACAATGCCAGGACTTGGGCTTGGCTCAACCTTTGCTGACCCCAACCCAAAGAGCCCACAGAATGGGAGCAACTCAACCTCCATGAAGGCTTCTCTCCATCCAACCTCCTTTCCCAAATCCCCAGGCTCTGTAGAGCCTCTCCAGCCTGGAAATCTCTCTTCTCCCACCCACAGCATCCCTGCACACCTCTGCCCACGAGCAGTGGCCAGGAAAGAGCTGCCCATGCTGGGACACAGCCAGCACAGAGCATCTCACCTTCCCAGAGGCATCGCTGCCACTCAATTCCCCTTGCACCAAATGCCTCTGCCCAGTTTTGAAAAGCAGACCCAATGGTGAACAGTCCTCCTACTTCCTAAAACAAGCGTGTTACGTCGCTAATTATATTCTCTTACTCCTACAAAAGAAGGGATGAGTTCAGCATTTCACCGCAGATAATGCATTATCATCTATCACGACAGCTATCTGGAAGACACCAATTTTCCTGTAATATGTTAAGGAAGATTAAATAATTTATATTATCCAACTAAAAAATACCCAAACCAAATTGGAATAAGCCTGCCTACCAGCGCTGTGCTTTTCACATAGTACCCTGAACATCAACCACTCTTACTAGTCAAAGAAAACCTAGGCTCTTGTCAACAACAACAACAACAAAAATAATAATAATAAAAAAGGATGAGAAGAACCAAAACGAACAAGAAGTGGGGATCTTTGCACCACTCGACCGGGCAATGCTGAAAAGTGAATATTCTGAGCTGTAAAACGATAGGACCGAAGAGAGAACTTTACTATTGCTCAGTGTCAGTATGTGTTACACGACTGATGTGGGTAGGGGAGAGGGAGGAGGAAAGGAAAATAAAGAGGCAGAAGATTAGAAAAAGCAGCTTTTACAAAAACCACTAAAGAATGCATAAAGTGACCCTTGCACTTTTTTCTTTTGTTCTTGCAAACAGACGAGGTGCTGCAGTCCAGCGGCTGCAGCCCCGATGTAAGACTTGTGTAGTTGCATACAATGTTTGACTTCGGATCTGGAAGAGAGCAGACACGTTGCAGAGGGGTTAGGAGCACAGGAAGGGATGTCCTCTTGGTCCTATGCACTCAGCATGCATGAAATGCAACGCTTGCTCACAGGTAACACCTGGCTGCGGGCAGCAGGACCTCCACGACCACCAAGCTCAACCCCACCACGCCCGATGATCCCCAAGTGCCACATCCCCACGGTTCTGAGGATGGGCACCCCACCACCCTGTGGGCAGCCTGTGCCAGTGCTTGACTGCTCTTTGGAGAAGCAATTCTTCCCAGTATTTAACCTAACATCCACTTAGAGCATCCCCTGGGCAAGCAGCCTGCAGGTGGGGCTGGTGTGGCTGATGCCCACGGTTCTGTCCCCGTGTCCCAGAGGCAGAAGGAGGGGAGTTCTCCTGCAGCACTTACATGACTTGGCCAGTGAGTTTACCAGTGCGGCGGTACGTAGCTGTAGGTGGGGGTTCCTTGAGCCCGGTACGTTGGCACAGAAACTGGATGTGCTCCGATGGCAGTGTGCTGTGGGGTGGTCAACAAGGTTCCTGCGGTGACAGCGAGGAGAAAGGCTTGGCGTGAAGGTATCACAGCAAGGGGGAGGTGAGAAGGGATTGCTGATCCAGCACCACATCCAAGAGGCTTTGGAGAGCCCCAAGGAGCCAAACCCCAGGGAGCCCAGGGGCACACCAGGAGCATCCCCTCCTCTCTGAGCCATGATATGTTGGGGATTCCAAGTGAGAACGTGGACGGTGCCTTCAGCAGACACAAAAAGGGAGAATGTGGTCTGAAATGTCTCTGCTCTAAGAGTAACGGGGTGCTTGAAACTTTAGGGCACCCTACATGCATTAATTAGATCTGGCCACTTCTCAGTGCAAGCAGCAGTAGTAAATATCTCAGAGTGGTTCTTGTGAGGCACAGGCTGCAATCCCTCCGTGTAACAGGGAGTCAACAGAGCCCTATTTCTCAGCTAATGCAGATGCAAATGGGTGAACAATGCCTTTCTTTGCCTAATTCAGTGCACAATGCTATGAATTGTTTTGTGAAGAACTGCTGAGGAGAGAAATACAAGGTTTGGAAAAGAATAAAACGGCCCATAGCCTTGCTCAGTGCCTCAATGTGTCATCAGTTAATCACACTTTACCAGGGCTGAAATAACCCCGTGCATACAAGGCACAGGATTTGAGAGTGATGTGTAAACCAAGGTTAATGCTTGTTTCATTAAGTGGGTGCAGCAGGAGCAGAAGTGTCTTAACAAATAGCTCGAGGGTAGAAATGCAACTGTGGGTGGAGAAGGGCTATCTTGGCCGCTGCTTTATTTGTGGAACAGAGTGCAAAAGCGTGTCCCTCCAGGGCACAACAAATGGAAGAGCTCCTCCACGACCTCACAGCCATGAGTGATATCAGCACAAGGTGCAAATTAACTGATTTCTGCCTGCGTGGGTTGCTTGGGTTCGTCCCATCCAAGGGATCCATGGGGTCACAGGGAAGCTTCTTACCTGCTGACATGGCCATGGTGGTGCCAGCGACCATCCCCATGGCCACGCCGTTGGTCCGGGGCGCAGCGACGGGGGCCGGGTAGATGGCCGACGGGATGCTGTTGGGCTGAACCACAGTGGTGTGATGGATAACGTGAGGCTGTGCCGCGTACACTGGCTGGGTATAATAAGCTCCCTGTTGGAGAAAGGGAAAACACCACCGGCTCCGTCATCCCAAAGAAAACCCACGTCCCGCTCATGTACTGGCACAACCGGTCTCAATGGACGGGGCATCCACAACTCAAGCACAGCATAGGACATGGAAGAGAAACCCCCAATCCACATTTTTTCCCATTCTCTAGAAGTTCTTCCAGCCCCCACCCCTTTCCCCAGGACAATTTCAAACAGAAGGATTTATTTATTCCTCCAACGGGAATGGGGTTAGCATCATAAGCCAACCCCAGTGCCGTAAGCACTGGAACAGGCTCCCCAGGGAGGTGGGCTGAGTCACCATCCCTGAATGTGTTTAAAAACCACTTGGATGTGGTGCTCAGGGACATGATTTAGAGGAGGGTTGTTAGGGTAGGATGGCTGGGTTGCAGTTGGACTCGATGATCTCTAATGTCTTTTCCAACCTGAGCAATTCTATGATTCTATGATTTCAGAGGTATTTCAGTCCTTCATAACCAGCCAGTGAAAATAGTCACTTCATCTTGATCTGCTGTGAGTACACAGCAACTACAACTACACCATGGGTAGGGGGTATGGCTGCGATGGGTCAACTGGGTTGGACTCGATGGAATAAGCAGTCTTTCCCAACCTTAACGATCCCACAGTTCCATGAAGCATGCCGCATGGTTTGATGGGATGAAATGGGGCTGGGTCCAAAATATGTTGGCTTCTGGCATGCAAAACCATCAAGAGATGGAAGGAAAGGAGGAACTGTGGCCCCATCTGATCCCAAAGGGCCTGCCTCGACGTGGGAAGCGGGCAGACAAAAGGGAGAACCATCTCCTCGGGTTTCCAAAGGGAGACAGAGGGGCTCTGAAACCTGGGCTGCCGAGACCCGAGGGAGCTGGAAACAAGGGGGAGAAAATGGGTGGGAGAAAAAGAAAGGAGCCAACAGAGAAAGCCCCACATCCCATGTAATGGCGATCCCGAAACCCGAGCAGTGCAGTGCTGCGAGAACAGGGAAGGTTGGTAGGATCAGAGGGCTGAGAACAATGAGAGGAGATCTTATTGCAGTTTGGGACAGGCGTGGGAGAAGCCCTACAGGTATGGATGAAGGGGGGAAAGGAGAAACGGATGAACTATCAGATTACTTCTTCCTTTCAGGCTGATAAGGTAGACTGTGGGCACAATGCATTGCACTGGGGAAAGGAAGAACTTGCCAAGGGAAATGAAGAAGGGGACAGAAATCAGCCAGAAACCCTTCAGATAGTGCTGAGCATGGAGCAGCTGATGCCCTTCCTGGGATGCAGCTGCATGCCTGGCTCAGGATCAGGACAGGACACAACCTTCAATGGGCAAATACTGGAGGTGGGTGGATGGTTGGGCTGGGAGATCTTGGAGGCATTTTCCAACCTTGGTGACTCTATGATCCTATGATTCAGCATTCCCCTACCTGTGCTCATCTCAGCAGCCAGCATCTTCCTTACAAAGTGCCTGTGCTCAACACCAGGCTCCATTCATTCCAGCACAGCAGAGGTCAGCCTATAGGGTTAAGTCCCAGCGGTGGCAAAGAGCAGCCTGGGCCTGGTGACAAAACTGCTGCCAGCTTTTGCAGAGAGCACCTGAGCGCACGTCTGACCCCAACAGCTTCCCCTGTGCTCAGCTAATGGAAGGTAAGTGGACAAAATGGAGCAGAGGAGATGCTCCGGACTCAGCCTGGCAGGGTGAAACCAGGTCATGGCTGCAGGAGAAGTCCTACTTGCCATTTAAGTGGAAGGAAAAAAAGCCAGGAAAGCTGCAGGGCCGGAGTGCTGCAAGGAACTCATTATCTCCTGCAGGAAGGGGCAGCAAGGAGATTTTTGGAGGACACCTGTCCAACATGGGGTTTTGGCTGTGGTGCATGGCTGGAGGCAGTGGCAATGCTGGAACAGGGAAGATGGTACTGGGAGCCCAGCCAGGTGCTCAGGAACACAAATCTGGGCCATGCTGGTGAAGGTGACACAGGGGGCTGTGCCATGGGAAGCAGGAGGGCAAGGCATGGAGATGCCACCGGGATGGGAACCCCAAGCTCGTGTATGGCATTGATGCTCGAGCCCCAAAGTTCAGGTGTACGATTTTGGGAAGAAAGGACTCCAGGGAAGATATCAGGTGGTGGTGGGAGATGCAGAGTGAGGCACGTACCTGGGTGTACAGGTTCTGCTGTGGGTAGGCACTTCTGATGGGGTACATAGCAGTTTGGTACGGATTCGGAGACGGAGAGTAGGGAGGAGGCGCGTTGTTGCTCTGGGTTGGTGGGACCTTGTAGGGAGTCCCCGCAGTGTACCCTGCAAAGAAAGACCAAAGCAGAGGGGGTGAGGGGGAGTTTTACAGCTGGTGAGACAGCCACAGGGCTTACAAGTTTGGCCCCAGGTCCTGCTGCCCCCTGGGGCTTGGCTGGGAGAGTTGCTGTTGGTAGGAGGGATGCAGCTGCAGCATCACTTAGAGCGAAGGGGGTGGACCATGGGCAGCAGGGAGTCTTATGGGGGGAGGGGGGAACAGCCTCACAGCTGAGAGAAGCTGCCAAGGGCAGCACCAGCACCACAAACATCCCAACCCCATGCTCACAAGCCACTGCAACCACTGCCACCCATGCAGGACCCTTCCACTGACTCTTCCCTCTGCAAAACAGGGCACCCAGCCCGAAATCGGCTGCCTGGAGTTGTGCAGGTGTCAGCAGCATTCCGAGGACTGGATACGGCTGTTCTTGCCTGGAAAGGGTTGCAATCTGTCCTCCAAATTGCTGCCTACATGAGGTTGATGAGCACCCAACGTCTCAGCACAAAAAAGGCAATGCATGGCCCCACAGGACGCCATGCAGCCTTAGGCTGCAGAATCAGACCTACATGCATGTCTCAATAACTCTAGTTCCCGAAATTAAGCTTCTTCCCCTCTCTCCTCCCCGTGTTTTTTGTCCTCATGCCTTTCCTGCTAGGGGTGCAGTGAATAAAAGAACTTCACTGCTGTGGGATCTCGCTTCACAGGGCAGCACTGCTGTCACATCCCCCCTAAAAAGCAGCAAGAGGAGGGGAAAGGGTCTCCTTCCATTCAGCTGTGGGGCTGTGCCACCCAGCTTCTCTCCAGGTATATTAGCAGAGAGCAAGCTCTATAGCTGCATGGTACCATGATGGCACTGTCAGTGTTCAATCAACCAGAAAGCAAATGCCCAAACCCACAAACCCACCTTGTTGGTCCCTTCATGTCCCTAAGAACCTACTGGGGACGTGAGGCTTGTTTATCACCACCAAAAGAGTCCCTCCCTGTGCCTCCAAAGGTCCTTTTGTGACAACAGCTGCTCCTCCAACACCTCTGTATCTGCAGGCTCTGTGCATTGGTGACAAGAGCAGCAGGTCTGCTCTGTGGCCATTAGGAAAAGCCATTAGCTCTGTAGTGAGTGCAGGTTGCTGAGCTCTAAGGAGAGCATTTGACAGGTGCTCAGCTGATGAACTAAAGTGAAGGATCCGTTCCAAAATGAGGAAATCCATTCCCAGCAACATGGGGAAACCCATCCCAAGCAAAGGACACCGTGACCGTATCAGCTGAGCTGGCACCTGCTGGCCATGGGTGGAGCAAGGAGATGCTGGAGGACTGATTCTCTATTCTTTGTGTTTCCATTTCAGGTGGCAGTTCTCTCCAAGGCTCCAACGCCTCAATGGTTATTATGGAGGCAGATCCCATGATCTTATGAGCACACCTGGACCGCTGAAGAAAAGGGCAGACGTGGCACCTGGGGACGTGGTCGGTGGGGATGGGTTGGGGTTGGGTTGGGGTTGGACTTGGGGCTCTTGGAGGTTTTTCCAGCCTCAGTGACTCTGATTCTATGATTCTACTTCTAAAGCCTCAGCTCTGAGGTCACTCTTGCAGTGAAGGACAAGAAGGAACTCACTCTGTTAATGCCATACATGGAACAGATCCCACTGGTGGGACAACACTGAATAACACGGTTTAGAGTGAAATACTGGTGGTAGGTGGATGGTTGGACTGGATGATCTTGGAGGTCTTTTCCAACCTTGGTGATTCTATGATTCTATGATTCTCCAGCGCTGAACTGGGGGGAAATCCTCAAAAATTCTTAAAGCTGTGCTTCAAGTCATCTTTGAGGGCAGATGGGGCCCATGGGCCCCAAACTCTGAGCAGGATGGAGAGGAGGATTTCAAGGCTCAGCAGAGCAGTAACACACCCCAACACTCAGACATAATGAACCCATTTACTCCATCAGCACTCAACACAGTAATTAATGAAGGACAAGATCTCAAGTTTGTTAATTCTCAGTGTGAAGATAACAAGGAGTTTTCCAGGGACTGCAAACAGCATCTTGTGGCCTTTTGATTGCTGCAGATTTGGAATAAAAGTGTTCATTGAACAGAAAGGGTTTGATTCCCTTCCTGAGACTCATGGCAGAGTGCGGAATGGAATGGAATGGAATGGAATGGAATGGAATGGAATGGAATGG
>JAPSGF010000161.1:435682-469787 GCA_035772895.1 Perdix hodgsoniae
TCCACTCCACTCCACTCCACTCCACTCCACTCCACTCCACTCCACTCCACTCCACTCCACTCCACCCCACCCCACCCTATTCCATTCCATTCCATTCCATTCCATTCCATTCCATTCCATTCCATTCCATTCCACTCTCCCACTCCATTCTACTCTACTCT
Source organism: Perdix hodgsoniae (assembly GCA_035772895.1). Taxonomy (NCBI): domain Eukaryota; kingdom Metazoa; phylum Chordata; class Aves; order Galliformes; family Phasianidae; genus Perdix; species Perdix hodgsoniae. The sequence goes on from JAPSGF010000161.1 coordinate 435,844, forward strand.
ACTGTACTCTACTCAAATCTATTCTACCTTACTCCACTCTTCTCTATTCCTCTCCACTCCACTCTTCTTCACTCCATTCTACTCTAGTCTACTCAACTCAGATCTTCTCCATTCTACTCTGCTCTACTCAACTCTTCTCCACTCCACTCCATTCTACTCTACACAGATTTACTCCATTCTACTCTACTCTGCTCTACTTTACTATCCACTCTTTTCTACCTTCTCCACTCTTTTCTCCCTTCTATTTTATTGCACTCTTTTTGCTGTGCCTCCCAGCACCACAGCTGTCCCTGGTTATCTCTTCTGTTTCCTGGCCTTCACCCCTCAGCAGTGTTGGTCTATTGGCAGACAAAAAGAACCTCCAGCATTCTTCCTCACCAAGCTCAGCTGCAGCTGTCTGCTGGTGGCCAGCAAAGACGGAAAAAAAAAAAAGGGAATGAGCAATCAGTTCACACCCCATCTCTTTTACTTTGTTAAATAAGAGCCAAGGGTCTTTCCTCCCTTATTCTCAGCAGCAAGACAAACACGAAGCAGCCTCTCCCCCCGCCATGCCCCCAGCATGCAGCTGACTGCTGCAGCAATGCACTGAAGTTCATATGAATAAATTCTAATTCAACAATTGTGACCACTGCACTGGAATAAATGATGGCATGTTCTACCCTCTCATTTTCATCGGTGATATATTTGGCTTCTAAATCAGGCTAATTAAAAATTGCTGTAGTTAATGCTGGATAAGCAGCGGTGTAACATTTCTTATTTTGAGACTACATAAAGCTATGCTGTCAACGTATTTGGGAATATATTGTCCTCCTGCAATCAAGAAGCTCCTTGGAAAGTTATTTGCAGATCCAGTGATTGCAAGCAGAGCATTAATGACAAAGAAGTTGCATCAGCACCATGACTGTTGAGAAACGTGCTGTGGATGGGACCTGGATGTCATGGTTTTACGTTTTTTGGTTTTTCAGTATTCCACATCAAAACATCATGTAGTGTACTGGAACTAAAGTGTTGATGCTCCAGCTCCATGTACCTATCCCTGCACATGACGGAAGTCAAAACAGCCACATATGATATCTGGAATACAGAAATCTTGTAGATTTGTAGAACATAATCTGTCCATCCAATTACTTATGTAAAATCTATTTCGCAATTCTCTGCCATTGCTTTGTGCTCAACTGAGCAGAGATACTAACGGAGAAAGGGGAGGAACAGTATCAACATACATAACTTCACATCTCATTTCACTTTTTCTCTCCAACTTTGAAAGGTAAAAGATGAGATTTTTAGCAAGAGTGGCAGTGCCCACAGCACAGAACAAAATTCAGTGAACTGCAGAGAGTTCACCTTCTTCTGCTGCTTATTCTGCTAATTTATTTTTATTTTTTATTTTTTTTTCATATGTGAAAGTTTATTAAAGCAGAAGAAAAACAGGGATATCAAATTTTACACTCAAGTAGTTGACAAATGCAAGTCTTCAACAATGAAGCTTCTGTGAGAACTCAGGAAACAATGCCATTATGCTGTGCAAACACCTTTCAATGAAGTACATACAGCTTCAGGTAATACCTGTCAGGGCGTTAACTAGATCAATCTATGCCCGTGACACTGGATGACGGACAACAGCCTCTTGGGACACCAGTGCTCTACTCCCTGCTCACTGGTTAATCCCCCAAACAGGTCCTGAAACCCAACAGAGGAACCCATGAACTCAAGCTTTCAACATGAGGTTTATATGTGAAAACCAAGACTGAAATAAATCAGACCACCTTCCTTTAGGGCCCTGCGCAGGAAAGATGTGGCTTTGGGTCATCTTTTCCATACATTCAACTACCCAAAGCCTGTGTGGTCATTTCAGGCAGATGAAGACACCGTGTGTTCACTCGTCTTCTTTCTGTCTTCTGGGTTTTGCTTCGGCTCAGTAGGACCATGCTTCACCTCCTGGGTTATCTTCTGTTGTTTCGAAAGAAAGCTATGGGTGTTTTCAGATAAATGTCATTCCAGCAGGTGAAATTCTATGGCATCGGATAACAAGAGGCTCAACCAGCTCCACTCTATCTCTTCCAAAGGGATGGGAGAGGGGCAGGGAAATGAATGAGAAGTGCTCCTATCTCTGGATGTACTCAGAGATAAGAAAGTAGCACAGCTGTGGCTTGTTGGGTGAGGGGAAGTATGTTTGGATCAAAAATTGCTCAGTCTAAAAACACATGAGCTGTTTTCTGACTGCTTTTTGAGCTGTAAACAACTGATGTTTGTTGGCTCCTCTCTATCCCCCCTCCAGATGACCACAAACTGACCTCCTCCAAAAGCCAAAGCCGCAGCTGCTCCATCTGCCCCATGGCCAACCCATGTCCCTGTCCCCTGCTGGCCTTGTCTCTTCACCTTCAATCTGCAAAAACAACAGCAAGTGGGAAAAATCGCATCCTTTGTGTTGAGTTCTGACCATCTCCACGGGGCGCTGCGGCTGGAAATTGCCAAGGATGGAAAAAATCCTTTGGTTTCTATCTGCGATGGGACCTCGGCTCTGCTGGAGCTCGAGGCCTTGCTACAGCAACAGTGCGGAGGCAAAGAAAATTAGATGAGGACATATTGAAAGACATTTATTAGGTCCCTCGAAGAAGAACTCAGGAGTTATTTTCTTGTTTTATTTTAGTTTAATACCACCTCCACGATCAATAGCAGTAAGAAACCCGGTGCTCATCCAGCGCTCTCCCCGAGGAGGACACAGCTCAGCAGGTCTGAGCAGCACTAACTGAACCGGTTTGAAAATTAAGATGCAATAACCAGAGCACAGGGCTGCATCAAACATGTATTTTAAAGCAGTCTTTAATTTTTCATGCACTTCTGAATGTTTCTGAAGGATTACTTCTAGCTCTGCTCTGTCCTCTTTGGGCCAATGATGTTTCTGGTTCATGGCTTTTAGGCTGCAAGTCCCAGCTACCCGATTTTTAATGCACACACCTTTAGGAGATGCACTCAAAAATGAGTTCAGAAGATAAATTTTAAAAAGTTTGGCCCACAGGGCCTTCAAATGTTCTTAAGCAGCAGCTTTGTTTAGCCCAGGATCCTCCATGACTGCACTCAGAGCACTCATAGTAAAGCAGTCTGCTTATATTTTCAGCTGTACATTTTACTGCCTACGTGCAGCTGTGTTGTGTTCCCAGCATGGGCCACACCAGCATGGTGTGTAAGAAATGTCCAGGTGGGATTTTTCATAAAACCATCGAATCATTAAGGTTGGAAAGACCAATGAGGTCATCCAGTCCAACCATCACCCCATGGCTGAGACCTCTCCAGATCACGTCACTCAGTGTGACACAGCCAACACCTCCTGGGATGGCGATTCCACTGCCTCCCACCACCCTTTAAGACAAATCTTTCCCTCCTGACTGCTTTTTGAATGGTTTATCTCTGAAATCACACGACAGACCTTTACATCACAGAATGGTTGAGGCTGGAAGGGACCCTCTGGTCCAACCTCTGGTGGCTCCATCCAGCCACAACGAGGCCACACAAGATACGGGATGAAAACCAAGAAGCTCACTCAAAAGGCTGAAAGAGCATTAAAACAACCAAAGGCACTGAAAACTGGAAAGGACAAAGCTCTGAGAATACTTAAGAAATGATATAACCGTGTTATGCTTGATTGGCCTGGCTGCCTCATACCAAAATCCTTCTGAAATGGATCTGGCTGGTTTTGAGCAGCATCCGTGCAGCCCATCCACCACAGCATCACGGAGCGCACAGCTCTGTTTGCAGCTTCAGATCAAAAGCAGAGCTGTCAGGAGCATCCGAGTAACAGAGCAGCCAGTGTAGCGCTAAGCCCTGCTCGTGCCAGGTCTCAGCAGGTCTTACATCTGCCTGAATATCTTGGAAAAAAGGATGGAAATGCAGTTTGTTTCTCTTCAGCTTGGGAGAGCAGACAGCCAGGTCCTTGTTCCAGCCTTCCACTGATGACCAGCTGAATTAATTGTCGCTTAGAATGCTGATTTCCAAAACGTGCCATTTAATTTCCCAAGAATGGATTCCTCTGGCTGTTACCTGATTATGGCTTCAATTGCTACAAGCAGCCCAAATTCATTTACAAGATAAAATATTCCACTCTGCTTTTTTCTCCCAGCAATCCTCAAGCAGAGATACACGGCTCATGGCACTGCATTGCTGGGAGGTTGTGGATGCCCCATCCCTGCAGGCATTCAAGGCCAGCTGGATGTGGCTCTGGGCAGCCTGGGCTGCTGGTTGGCGACCTGCACACAGCAGGGGGTTGGAGCTGGGTGAGCGCTGTGCTCCTTTGCAACCCAGGCCATTCTATCATTACAGGGACAGATGATGAAGTCCTTTATCTAAGTGCAAGACTGCATAAAACCATGCTTCAACCCATCGAAGCACATCATCACCGGGGCTCCACGCTGCTGTTTGGACACTTGCAGCAGTGTCACAAGAGCCAATGGATGACCAAGCGATTAAATGACAAGGAATAAGACAGCAAACACTACGTTGGCTTCCTGATGCAGCTCTGAGTCCTACAGCAACACTCCCCAGTGCTGATTGATGGCAGCAGTGACAGCAGTAAGGATGCACCTCATTATGTGATGATGGAGAGAAAGCACCTGATGAGGGCATCCGTGAATTAATTCTGCACAGGGAATCAAGCCTCTAGAGACAAAAGTGCCACGGCATTTTGGCAATGATGAGCAGCAGAGATCTGAATAAAATGTGTTCTGCCATTGTATGAACTTCTCTGGCCTGAAAGGATGCCCCAAAAAACCCTATGTCTAACAAGACTGTTCAAATGCTCCTTAACTCTGGTAGCCTGGGGCTGCCAAAGTGTGGCTGCAGGCCATGAGGGGCTGCAGGGCCATGAGAGCTGTAGAGCCTTGAGGAGCTATAGGGCCTTGAGGGGCTGTAGGGCCATGAGAAGCTGTAGGGCTTTGAGGGGCTGTAGGGCCATGAGTGGCTGTAGAGCCTTGAGGAGCTGTAGGGCCATGAGGGGCTGTAGAGCTCTGAGGAGCTGCAGGGCCATGAGAAGCTGTAGGGCTTTGAGGAGCTGTAGGGCCATGAGAGGCTGTAGAGCCTTGAGGAGCTGTAGGGCCTTGAGGAGCTCTAGGGCCATGAGAGGCTGTAGGGCCATAAGAAGCTGTAGGGCCTTGAGGAGCTGTAGGGCCTTGAGGAGCTGTAGAGCCACAGAGGGCTGCAGTCCACCATGAGCCTCCCCTCAGTCTCCTCTGCTCTGGGCCAAGCAAACCGAAGGATCCGAGCTACTCCTCACACATTCCATCCTCCAGACTCTTCCCCATCCCCGTGGCTCTCCTTTGGATGCTCTTTAACAGCTTTATGTCCACCCAACCACTACAGAAATGATCCAATGACCATATCTGATTGCCACTGCCTTTCAAGCTGTTACCATCCATCAGCGAGAGCTCAGGTCAAATTCAACACTGAAACATCAAGACATGCCTCATCCCTCTCATGTCATTTATCCCGGGGCTTAATTTGGCTTCTTGTATTTTGAAGGGCGGATCCATTGTACTGAAACTCCTCTTACAGCTCTAAATCTACAGTCCATAATTTGCAATCTTTCCAAATCAAACATAACTCCAGATGCATCTGCACCTCAGGGGGAAGGAGCAGGAGCCCAACTAAGCTAATTTCTGTCTTGTTTTATGCTTAATGTATTAAATTACAAGAATCTGAGTGACTCCTGCTTCGATGGCGCGCACTCAGAAGGACGGCACAACTTTTTCCTTCTCCCCTACTCAGCATGGCTCTGCAGCTGGTTGAGCACAGCCACGGCGAACGTGGTGAGCTCTACCCAGTGCTGGATGAGCATCGTGGCATGCACGTGTCCCATGGCGCAGCAGTGAGCCCAGCCTGGGTTCACATGGCATGGCTCATCCCACATTCGCCGTGCAGCTCATCCCCTGTTCCCACCCCATCACTCACCGCCCCACCATGGAGCTGCTACTCCAGCCCACTCCAGTGATAAATGGATGTAAAAACAGAGGAAAAGATGAAAGCAAGGGTGGAACCATTCTGAAGAGCAAGTTAATGGATGGCTGAGAACCCAGCGCTTCTCAAGTCTCTGAGGATAATAAATACATTCACTCCCATGAAAAACTGCCACCCCCTTATTACTGCTTCAAGCCTCATCAGCCCAAGAGCAGAGCAGTCAAATAATGAACTCCATGTGTGCATCAGGCAGCTGTTTTAAGAAAGATTAGCTCTAGCAGCTGATGGCGCACACATTTTCCTGCAGACCTTTCACATTTTGCTCCTTTTCCAGCCAACGGGTCCCTTACATACCTTACCTTACATATATATATGTACTTATAGGGAGCCTCTTATTTCTTACTTGCTACCAGTGGCCAAGCAAAGACAATCTTCATGGGGACTGTAAAGGCACCCACAGCACTTCTGCTGGATATTGTAGACCAGCAGTCAGACTGTGTACTCAAGTTGAAATCTGGTATGGCACACATTATCACAGGGCTGGAGAACCATTTCTCACCCTCGTTACCCCAGAAGGCCGTCAGTGATGCTATCTGATGCTATGAAAATTGGAAGACTTGCATTAAATGCTATGTTTAAACATGGCAACTGATGATAACAGCCGCTCAAAGGCTACCCTCGTGCGTTGCTGTTGTGTAGTTGTGCTACTGGGGCACTCAGGTCCCTCTGCATCCCAAGGTCCACCCAGAGCAGTTTCCTCAGCATCAGTAATTCCATGAGGTCCATTTTATCTACAAGCTACTGGGCCAAACAAAACGATTCCCATTTCCAGTCCCAGTCCATGTCCATGTCCATCTCAGTTGGCTTCCCACCCGTGCCCACCTATGCTGGCTGATGGTTGGACTTGATGATCTCAGAGCTCTTTTCCAATCCGAATGCTTCTGTGATGCTAAGCAAAAACAAAGCAACAGCCAGAAACATCCCAGGGCTCACTGCAGCTGTCTGGGCTCAGGAAGCTTTCGTATGAGCAAAACTCATCTTGAAAACCAACAGCAACTGTCTGAAAATATTAGTAAGGCAGTTTGATGGTTGAAGTCACATTCTATAAATAAAGCACAGCGACAGAACTTGACAGACTGTCGATCAATATAACTTCTGGGCACGAGACATGTGTCATATCCCCTCCTATGTTTAGACAAGTCTGTACGGGAAAGAAGGTTTTGAGAACTGCTGAGGTCAGGCAGTATTAATGCTCCTTGCCATTATTTACTCCATCCTCCAGATTTCAAGCATGTAGAAGGCAAATAGCATGGGATCACAGAATGGTGATGGGAGCCTTAAAGGCCATCTGTCCCGCGCCCTGTAATGAACACAGACCCCCACTGCTCCATCAGTGCTCAGAGCCCCACGCAGCCTATCAAGATTGGGACCCAGCACACACAAGTGGACCAAACCAAAGGGCTGTCTTGTCCCTGTCCTGCCTCTGATAGCAGCCCAAGCTATGTTCAGGATGCCTGGGTAGGAGATTAAGAAAGATGAAATGTTTATGATTCCTTCCGGTGCTCTTGAGGCCTCCAGACATCTGCAGCCTGGGCAGTTCCTGCACTAGATATTGTACCCGTTGTATCTATTTATTAATCACTGTTCACAATTTATCGTTTACCGTTATTTATTATTGCTTGTTTCTTGGCAGAATTCTCTTCTACCATCTCCTCGTGTCTTCTCTTGAACTACAGAAGCTTTCATTCAGCCTTGGGTGAATTGAACTACAAGGTGATGGGCTGCTGCAGCATGGCTTCTGCGTGGCTTCTGCAATGACAGGTGGTGGGGTCACCATCCCTGGAGATGTGGCACCCAGGGATGTGACCAATGGGCACGGCGGGGTGGGCTGGGGTTGGACTTGGGGATCTGAGAGGTCTTTCCAAGGCACAGCCTTTCCCTCACCCCCACCTGACCCCCTCACAGGATGGGTCCCAGCTCTATGCACAGATAGATAGCGAAAATATTCTGAGTTTGCAAGAAGAGGCCAAGCGTGAGCTGAACTCCAATGTAGGGTTCACCACACCCTTGATTAATTTTTAAATGGCAATTAAAACACCCATATGGTATTTCGGACATTTGGACGTGGCCCAACTCAGCGGACTGCTCTCAGATACATCAGCTCTCCATGAACACAGCAGCAGATGGAGCACGCATGGAATATTAGCAAAACCAGTTTCTGGGTGCTAAAAAAGGCATAAACGGGTCTCTCGTATCTACTGGGGCCAGGAGATGAGACTGAAATCCTGCTGGAGGGGAGCGCAGAATACATATTTGAACTGGCAAAGCTCCGCTGCGGCGTTGAGAAAACGAGGTCCTGCAAAAATAGAATTGTACAGATTTCATCCCCACCAGGAGACCGCCATCAGAACCCACAGCCCAGGGGGAACAGCCCGGGCATGCGTTAGCAAAGTGCCATTTCCATTGCCTTGCCATGAAACAATGACTTCTGTGACGGCCCGACTTGGAAAACCAATTACAGCTAATTAAGTAGATTACATTTTACGGTTGAGGTGCGTTCCCTTGTTTGCAATGAGACAGATTTGTGGCAGCTCCGCTTCTGTTTGTTTCTGACATGTCGAAGCAGTCAGGCTTGCTTGGAAAATCCCAAACCTGGCGTGGTGTCACTCAGCTGTAACATCTGATGCGGATCAATGGGGAACTGTGGAGCATTGGATGGATGGCAATGGCAGAGATGCAAAGAAGCATTCCTTCCAACACGATGCAGGGCACGAGTTGGGCTGGGAGAAGCTACCTGATCAAAGACAAGTCCTAAAAGCTCAGAGTTCAGCCCAGTGCTTGTTTGCTTGGCTGAAATGCAGCCCTCAGACCTCCACGTGTGGCTCTGCACAAAGTGCTGGAGGGAGCTCCAGTGGGTTGTTGGTGCGGGAGATGGAGGGTAGGAGTAAAGATGAAGTGCAAAGAACTTCTTCAGGGATTTCTCAGCTGGAGATGGCAGGGAGGAGGTGCAGCACTTCCCAATGCACGCCTGAGATCTCATCAGCAGGCCTGGAATCATAGAATGATAGCATGGCCTGGGTTGCAAAGCAGCACAGTGCTCACCCAGCTCCAACCCCCTGCTGTGTGCAGGTCACCAACCAGCAGCCCAGGCTGCCCAGAGCCACATCCAGCCTGGCCTTGGATGCCTGCAGGGGTGGGGCACCCACAGCCTCCTTGGGCAACCTGGTCCAGTGCCTCACCACCCTCTGGCTGAAAAACTTCCTCTAATATCCAACCTAAACCTCCCCTGGCTCACCTTAAAACTGTTCCCCCTTGTCCTGTCACCATCCACCCTTGTAAGCATTCCCCCTCCTGTTCATATGCTCTCTTCAAGGCCACAAGTCTCTCCAAGTCTCCTTGGAGCCTTCTCTTCTCCAAGCTAGAAAGCCCCTTCATGAAACAAGGGCTGCTATCCTTGAGATTTCAGTAACACATCTTGAAATATTTATATTGTTAGAAACCCAACAAACTCTCCTAAAATACATAATAAATGTGCAGATGCTGCAGAGGTGGCCAATGTGGACCCACAATGCACAGAAACCCAGTTCAGACTGAAAACACAGCGCAGATTCCATGATGGATCACAGCACAGCTGGGTTGGAAGGGACCTTCAAGCCCCTCAGCCCCATCCCTGCCATGGCTCCTCCATCAGGTCATTTTTCCCAAGGACCCTCATTGTCCCTACAACCCGGAGGCTGTCCCTTCAACCTCTCCCAGCACATCTCCCAACACACAGAAGGGGCTCCTTGGGTTGCTCTGACTCATTTTAGGAGAGCATACAGTCATACGATGTTTAGGGAAGATTTGGTGACTGTATTTTAGCAGCCTTAAAGGATCTGGGGATTGTGTGTCGTGCTCCTCACTACCCCTTCAATAACTCAATCCAGAAGCTGGCTTCTTGGTAAGAATGTTGGGGACTTTGCAAATCCATCAGGAGCCGTAGTGCTGTGGGTAGGAAGCCCAGCATGAAAACTTCCACCAGCACACCTGGGAACCAGCCCAGAGCCACCAGCTCCCTCCTGGAACTGCATATTGTAGCAATGGACTCGGGTGGAAACTGGGATGGAAAATAAAGTCCTTCTGAAGTTTGAGATGGAAAAAGCATTATGTTGCACGACATGAAAACCCAGCGTTTCACCTCCTCCTGTACTGTGCACAGCTTAATGAGCTCAGGAAAAGGGAGACGAGTTATGTCTTCGGATTGGAAATAGCAGCAAAACCCAAGGGTTTAAAGGAGGAGCACTAGAAAAGGAAAGAGCTGTCCAGAGGAATTGCTCAGTGGTATTAAACACTGTGACGAGAGAAGCCAACAGCTGAAAGCTGCTACTAATTCATCACGCCAGAAGATACTCCACAAGAGCTAATTGGAGGCACTTGAAACTGAAAAAAAAACAGCAATAAATCTGCATAATTACCAATTTTCCCCACAACTCTTGCAGAATGCTCTGGAGGGAAAGGTCTCCTTCCTAAGAAATGCCCATTGAAGCATTAGGGGTGGGCTCACATGCCAGGAATTCCTCGCCGTGCCTCCATTGCTTTTGGCAACCTGTGAAACTGAACTTCTGCACGGCCCTTCAAGAGGGGCTGAGCGAAGTCCATGTGATGAGCAACCAAAACTCCAGACAGCCCTCTGCTTTGTCTGTAGCACATGTAAGATGATCGTTGTGGTCGCTTCCGACTTTGATGGTCCTACCCTAGTGGGAGGGAGCACACACAGCACACACTGTTTTATTTTAATGTGCCTATTTTCAAAGCAATATGCAAAGAATGTATGACATGAAATACCCTTCCTTGTTTCTCAACTGTCTTTACGGGTTCACACGCTGCAGGATGGGGCTGCGCTCTCTCCTGGCTTCCACGGGGTCCTACGGTGATACACGATGTTGGATGCAGGGGGACAGATTGCAGCAGCTGCCACATGAAACAGGTTCGCTGGCTTGCACTGATAAGCGTGGAGTGGGGCTGAGACGTGGCAATGGCCATTGAGGCTGCTGGTGGGGCAAGAGGTGACAGAGCTTGAGGGTCAGCAAGGTGATGTCCCAGCAGGACCGACATGGCATGGTGGGCATGGCTTGATGGTTGGACTAGATGATCTTAGTGGTCTCTTCCAACCTTAATGATTCCGTGATTCTATCACAGGATGCAGGAGGTCTGGCTCTGCTGGCGACCATCCCCTGGTTTGGAACCATTCTTGCTCGATGCATTTTTGGAGGGATGAGCAGCAGAGGCAATATCTTGAATTGGTGTTCGTTAGCAAAGCTAACGAGTGAGAGGCACTACGGTTGGTGACCTCTTGGATGTGCTTGATGACACCCTGGATGTGCTTGGTGACCCTTTCCTTTCAAGTTCTGCAGGCTACAGCTCAGTCAAACGATGGCAGGTAGCTGGGCAGACAGTGCTCGTCCAACCTGGTTCGATGCTAATGAACTTCCGTAGATTTACAAGTATAAAATCAATGTGTTGCAATTAATTTATACTGAGCCATCATCATGCAGTATCTCCTTGCAGCGAGCAATGGTCGGGAAAACTGAATAATAGCTTCATTTCTCATGTGGAACAAAACTACGCTGCCCCTGTCTCCCCATAGCAGCAATGAGTCAAATCCAAGCTTTTGTCCCCAGATAAAAGGAGACATTAAAACACTGAGCAAAGCTCTGAGATCCAAAATGCAGTGGATGTTAGCAGGAGTCTTCAGAATTCAAAATGGGCGTTGAGAATCCATCTGGAGATTCCCAGCACTGTCCCCGTACTCAGAAACATCTCAGAGAAATGTTATCAGTTCCTACATGAGCTCTTTTTGGTGTAAGAATGAAAATTCTCAAACCTGACATTGTATTTCTCTCTACTACACATCTGAAGTTAAGGAAATGGTGAAATTGCCCACCAAGTCATCCACCCAGGAATTCTGTGAACAGAAAGGATGCTGGGGACTCTGAGAATGGTTTTCAAAATTGAAACAACCAACAGCAAAGAAATTCAGAACAGAGTCCCTTCTACAACCATTAGGAACTTCATCATGCGGGTTTCTGCTTGGAAAAGCAATAATGCTATAAATCCCAGGTTGGTGTAAGAGGAAACTCTGTGTAAGTGCCATCTTCGTTACTGTTAGATTAATTAGATTAGTCGTCCATCCCACAGCAGGACAAGTCACAGGGAGATGTCTCCCTAAAAATCAGACATAGCAGCTGTGTTTGGTCCCATCTCCCTTTGGCCTGTGGCTTCCAACAACGTAATTTTGGAAGTCACGCTGGTGCTGGCTCATTGTAGTACTTAGGAAGGCTTATATTGGACACGAGGGAGGAGTGCTTCGTGGAAAGGCACTGGCATGGGCTGCCAAGGGAGCGGGGGGGGGTCACCATCCCCAGAGGTGTTCAGGAACCACGGGGATGTGGCACTGAGGGATGCGGCATGGTGGGGTGGGTTGGGCTTGGGAATCTTGGAGGTCTTTTCCAGACTTTATGATTCTATCACTCTATGGGAAAGATGAACAAGACCAAGGTCTTAGCAATCCCACTGGATGAGTTCCCACCAGCCCTTCTTCTCCCATTCTAATGAGATTTCTTTTTAGCTCTGCCGGACGTGGCCACGTCCTTGGTAAGCCATGATGGACCTATCACACAGGGGCAGAGGGTCTACACCCATAGTAACAACCATAACCAAAAACCCTCCATTGGAGAATAAAGAGCATTGAAAATAAAGACTGAGACTTTCCTTTAAAAAAAAACAAAAACCAACACATTTCTTCAAGACAGACTTTCCCTTCTGCAACCATTCACACAGAATCCATCACCATCTGCACCTCTTCGACTTGCTGATGGTGTATTCCCCTTCTCGTCTGCAGCCTTGAAATGGAGCAAGGGAAACGATGAGGTGAAAAGAGCCGTCTATCTGCCAGTTTTATGCACACATTTGCATGGATTTATGTATTTCTAGCACAGCTAGACTACTTTCCTCCATTGTCCAAACCAGTGCCCTTGGTGTCTTCAGGGCAACCCCAGCACTTTTGTCTGGGTACAGCAGGAGGGACTGCCTGGCTTTAGCTGCTCAAGAGACTTTGGGAGCTGCAAGGTCAAAACCTGTGTGCAAGCTGTCCTTCATACTCTAGCTGTGAAATGCAAAGTCCCCCTGCAACGTGGTTCCGAGGCAAGGATGCTCGTAAAGATACATGAAGCCCCTCCACTGGCTGACGTGCAAATGTCAAGGAGAAGCAATGACCCACGGCCAGTTTGTCACTGTCACAGCTCTGGTTGAGTGAGTTTTAACGCTTCCCCCGAGCGACCTCCTGCCAAAGCACAATGAAAAAAGCAGGAAGACAATCATCTCTTTATGCAGGAGATTTTCTCCCTATCAAAAATAGACTCATGCGTAATACCGTAAGAGTTTTAATCCAAAATAGATTTCCGAAGGGCTCCATCAGTCACAATTAAAGATGCTTTTAATGACCCGAAATCGGAAGCGAAGCTTTATAGCAGAATATCTGGTGCAAAAGGAGATTTTTGTTCCAATTAACCTAAATTATGGAGCCACGAAATGGCACGGCACAACCTCGCCAGGCACACAAACAGCCTTTGGGTTCACACTGGCTCTATTTAATGTCAGAAACGTACCAGAATGAAAATTACTGTGTACAAGACCATATGTTATATGTTCACATTTCAGAGACTACTTACATATGTTCTCTAAAGTAACTGAAAGGGTTTAGTAATTACAAAATAATATCAGAGGTGCTTTGTCATGTGATGGACTACAAGAGATACAGGATGAGTTCAGAGTATAGTCTCCAGTAGCCTGAAAAATGGAGAACAAGAAGACATTTGTGAGAATAGCTGTGGGGAACCTCTCTGTCTTGATGATCAAGGACAATAGCCCAACCCCAAGAAGGCACATCTACACGTTCACATCTGGCAGGAATCACAGATCTGTATTTCTTTGTCTCTTCTAAGCATACCATTTCCGTGACTCTATCCTTGCTTTTCCTCCTCCTCAGCTCCTAAAACTTTAACTTGGATAACTTGATGGAAATTGGAAATTCCAGCTCTGTGCCTCACCAGCCCACAGCTTGTTCACGGGATGCCCTGAATGAACCCAAATGGTTGGGTCCTGGCAGATGGTCAGGCCACGGAATCCTCATACCATGCCCAAACCTCCAAATTCTCACTGCTCAGCATCACTGGAGCGCATCCCTGCCACCCACCTTGTGCTGTCATTGCCACCATGAGCCCTTTTCCCCCAGTCAGTCCATGCCAGACTCTTCCTGCTTCCATTCATTCCTCCTGCTGCCATGATGCTCATTTCCCCAGCTCGTCAGCAAAGATCAAGGCACATCTCTCAGCACGCACAGCTATTTGTAGGCACATATCCCACTCAAGTCAGCACCCGTCACAGCCACTCCTCACCCCCCATAACATACAATCATAGAACGATAGAACGGCCTGGGTTGCAGAGGAGCACAGTGCTCACCCAGCTCCAACCCCCTGCTGTGTGCAGGTCACCAACCAGCAGCCCAGGCTGCCCAGAGCCACATCCAGCCTGGCCTTGGATGCCTGCAGGGATGGGGCATCCACAGCCTCCCTGCTCACCACACATCACTCCCTCCTTCCACGCAAATGCCATGATGTTGCTCTGTGAACACTGAAGATTTTTCTGCCCCTCATTTCAAAAGGAAAGGACTTTGTGGGAAACAAACAATTCGAGGTCAGGGCATCCCCCTGTCCAGCTCACAAAAAGTGCAGAGGTGATATTCCTCCCCCTCTCAGTTCTTATGTGCAGATTTTAATTGCTTTTCTGACACCTACAGAATGTAATCTTCTTCCCTTGTTGTCGCTAGGATTAGGGCAGTACGAAGGTAAAGCTATTTTTGATTAATATGGAAATCAGAAATTACTTTTGGGGGAGAACTGGGGAGAGCTCCTAATACTACTTCATCTTTGGGGAATTGTGGATGTAAAGAGCAACAAGAGAGGGCTTGCAGCTCAACACGTCTCCCAGTCACGGCAAAATACAGCATTGCAGAATCCTTAACATACGTGAAAATAATCTATTCCAATGGAAAAATGAGATTTATGTGGCTAAGGAAGGGTTCAAACTGAAGACAAAGAGAGTTAAACCTCTACAGAACAGTGAACAGCTGAGAAAAAAAAAAAACGAAAAACAACGAGGCCATACAGCACCAAGCTGCCAAGCTTAATGGCAATGTCTGGTCCCAGCTCAATCTCTTCTTGTTAAAAGTGCATCTTCTCCCCAAGAGCCGCCAGCTGAATTTCAAGCAATTCTATGCTTCTGTTTCTGTAATTCTGTGAATTCCTGAAGGACAGACCCTCATCCTGGCATCCAAGGCCAGGCTGGATGTGGCTCTGGGCAGCCTGGGCTGCTGGTTGGTGACCTGCACACAGCAGGGAGTTGGAACTGGGTGAGCATTTGTGGGGTAGTTTGGTTGGGCTGTGGTTAAACTTGGTGATCTCTAAGGTCTTTTCCCACCCAAGCAATTCTGTGTCATCTATGCCATCCTATATCTTGTACCACCTCCTTGGCCACCATCATTAATGAGGCCAAGTGAATTCACCTCAATTCAGAATTACACAGATCCTCCCCATTCCCAGCCATAGGGTGAGCAAGAATGCATGGAGATGGCACGTGAGAATCACAGAATGGTTTGGGTTGGAAGGGACCTCAAGGATCACGAAGCTCCAACCCCCCACCACACGCAGGGCCACCAACCTCCACATCTCACAGCAGCCCAGGCTGCCCAGGGCCCCATCCAACCTGGCCTCCAACACCTCCAGGGATGGACGGGGCACCCACAGCCTCTCTGGGCAGCTGTTCCACCACCTCACCACTCTCTGAGTAAAGAACTTACTGAGCTCTAACCCAGCCCAGCCTTCTTGCCACGATCCAGCACAGCATCTGTGTGAGGTGGTGATTTAGAAGGAGTGAAAAAGACACCACCAGGCAAGCCTCAACATGGTAAATTGTACTCAATTTCCTTCTGAAGTATTTGGGAAGCCCTGATCTGCCAGCACTGTAGGTGCACGCTGAATAATAGGCAGCCTGTGGAACAGGAACCATATATTCTCCTGCAGTGTTTTTTTTTTAATGCATGAGATGAATGGGATTTTCAAATGGAATTGTATTGCCTGGGCTGTGCCTGGAAACAGAGGCATTTACCACAGAAGAGTGAAATGGAGATAAGTGTCGTTTATCTTGAAAGCCCTCCTGTGCTATCAAACAGATGCAGGAACCCAATGGCTCCGCGAGGACCAGGAAGCCCTGCAGCACTGGCTGGACCAAGCTGCTATACTTCAAAGGGATGAGAGGTAGAAGCAAGCAGTTCAACGCCAAGACATGACACGGAGCACAAGGCCTGGTAGCATTACAAATTGATTTTGACGTAGGAGAGGCTGGAATGGCTCTTGCAGAAATCAGTGGATTGGCTGCTTCTGGTTGGGATGAAAAGCATATATTGACAATCCCACATTCCTGGGGTAAGGAAAAGCCCCAGGGGAGTCAACTCTTGGGAAGGGGAGATAACAGCAGGACAGGGGGAGATGGTTTGGAGTTGAGGGAGGGAAGATTGAGGTTGGATGAGAGTGGTGAGGTGGTGGAACAGCTGCCCAGAGAGGCTGTGGGTGCCCCGTCCATCCCTGGAGGTGTTCAAGGCCAGCTTGGATGGGGCCCTGGGCAGCCTGGGCTGCTGTGAGATGTGGAGGTTGGCGGCCCTGCGTGTGGTGGGGGGTTGGAGCTTCGTGATCCTTGAGGTCCCTTCCAACCCTGGCCATTCTGTGATTGTGTAATTCTACAAAGGGAAAACTAATTTCCTCTCTGTTTTACTGCACTAAACACGGCTGTTAACTTTCTAGGGGTGTTAAGGTGACTTTGCTATCCTTCCACTGACTGCTCACGGAGCCTTTGTAAGACGTGGAGGCAGAAAATCTTCAGCTCTACAGGCAAATTCCTGCAGATCATTGTGCTCCAGCGGCACAGGGACACTCGGTACATTCACACTGACAGTGATGAAATGCATCTGAATGCACACAGCTTGGAACAATTACTGCAGAACAGCCCTCAGCACACCGAGAGAAGGAGAAAACTTTCACTATCTTTGGAAAGATGAACAGTGCTCCTCATTGTCAGTGCTTCACTTAGTATCTCACTTTCCCAAGCCCAATTATAGCCAGAAAAGGTAACTGGGGAATGACAGCATGGCCTGGGTTGCAAAGGAGCACAGTGCTCACCCAGCTCCAACCCCCTGTTATGTGCAGGGTCACCAACCAGCAGCCCAGGCTGCCCAGAGCCACATCCAGCCTGGCCTTGGATGCCTGCAGGGATGGGGCATCCACAGCCTCCTTGGGCAACCTGTTCCAGTGCCTCACCACCCTCTGGCTGAAAAACTTCCTCCTCACATCCAACCTAAACCTCCCCTGGCTCGCTTTAAAGCCATTCCCTCTTGTCCTGTCACCATCCACCCTCGTAAATGTCTTCATCTGGGGATGAAGCCCAGATAATGGGACGTGATTTAAAGAAGAGTCCATAGGCAATGTAGCTACATGGCACCCATATACACCCTGGTAACGAGCAAACACAGATTTCAAATATAAACTCATTTCACACACCTCTGGATAGATTTAATGGTGCTGGTTTGCTGGTTCCCCACTGCACTCCAGTCTGCCCTCCTTCCTCTGGTGGTTCCAGCCCCCAGGGCTCAGCATCCTTCCCCCCGTGCCATAATGGCAATCCTACTTGCCAGAAAACCCTTTTAAAGGACTGCATCTGCAGTGACCCCAAATGAGCGGAGTGATGGCACTGAGGGTAGGGAAAACCCCACGGGAAAGCCATGGCAGATGGCTACGAAGAAACACCACCATCACACACCTCACCCCCCCATCTCCCCACTCCTCACTGCTCATGGCAGCACTGCACACACCTTGACACCAATGTCAAACACTGCACCTCACCGAGGTAAAGATGCAGGCCGTCATTATTTTCTACTGAAAGCAGCACCTTTAACTCTACTCAACAGAAAATCCCCTTAATTTTGGCGGCGTAAAAAGCCTGGAGGGTGGGGAAAAACAACCCACAGCCCTAGAAAAAGCTGCTAGCAGCTGAATGCAGGAATAGAATCATAGCAGGGCTCTACTGAAGACAGCACTCGAAACAAGCAGCTCCTCCATGCCTGCAGAGGAAGCCTCGGTGTCATTGCCTCGTGCTGCTCCGTACAATTCGGCTGCTTTTTGACCTCCAAGAGCTTTGAAGCTTCTGGGTAATCCAGCTGCGATGAGATTTCATATTCCTTGATGAAACATCTGAAGCCGCTGCTGGGTTTGCTGCCGGATCCTTTCATATGTCTGTGTGTGAGGCAGAAGCCCTTCCTTTGCTTTTCCTTTTTGTTTTGAAGATGAAGGGCACCCAGCGGACGCAGGCAGGGGCCACGCGAGGGTCACGATAATTGTTGGGCAAAAAGCAGAAAGGATTCGACAACAAAGGCAATTTCTTCCTCCGTCTTGAGATATCAGCCTGAAGACTTTGTGCTGTGGAAAGGGAATCTCAATCCCAAATCCCCAAAGCTCGCTCGATGTCTCACGCAGACATGGCTCCCTCTGTCCAAACGATTCAGCTCAACACCCCAACAGGGATGTCACGGACAACCCCCCCATCAGCTGAAGACCTCCAACTTAAAGCAGGAGAGCCTTTCTCATTACTCCTGCACTGACTGTGCCCGACGGCTTCCATCCTTCACACCTCAACATCATCACCGCCTTCAGCTGCGACCTCACTGCACCTGCACCACATGAGGTTGAAGTCATCAAGCCTCACTGTGCATCACCAACATCCTTAAAACTCCTTTCCATCCCTGGCCATGCCCTCACCACTTCACTGCCCAATGAGCTGATCCCTGGCCTAGCCAGCATGGGTTCATGAAGGGCAGGTCCTGTTTGACCAACCTGCTCTCCTTTTATGATCTAGTGACCCATCTGCTGGATGAGGGAAAGGCTGTCGATGTGGTCTACCTAGACTTCAGCAAAGCCTTTGACACTGTCTCCCACGGTATTCTCCTGCAGAAGCTGGCAGCCCGTGGCTAGGACGGGTACATTGTTGGATGGGTAAGGAACTGGCTGGAGGGCCAGGCTCAGAGAGTGGTGGTGAATGGAGTTAAATCCAGCTGGCGACCGGTCACGAGTGGTGTTCCCCAGGGGTCGGTGCTGGGGCCTGTCCTCTTCAATATCTTTATTGATGACTTGGATGAGGGCATTGAGTGCACCCTCAGTAAGTTCGCAGACGACACCAAATTGGCTGGGAGTGTGGATCTGCCTGGGGGTAGCGAGGTCCTGCAGAGGGATCTGGACAGGCTGGAGAACTGGGCTGAAGCCAGGGGGATGAGGTTCAACAAGACCAAAGGCCGAATCCTGCACTTTGGCCACAACAACCCCAGGCAGCGCTATAGGCTTGGGGCGGAGTGGCTGGAGGACTGTGTGGAGGAAACGGACCTGGGGGTGTTTATTGATGCTCGGCTGAACATGAGCCGACAGTGTGCCCGGGTGGCCAAGAAGGCCAACGGCATCCTGGCTTGCATCACAAACAGTGTTACTAGCAGGAATAGGAAGGTCATTGTCCCCCTGTACTCGGCACTGGTGAGGCCGCACCTCGAGTATTGTGTTCAGTTTTGGGCCCCTCATTGCAAGAAAGACATTGAGGCCCTGGAACGTGTTCAGAGGAGGGCTACGAAGCTGGTGAGGGGCCTGGAGCACAGGCCTTATGAGGAACGGCTGAAGGAGCTGGGATTGTTCAGCCTGGAGAAGAGGAGGCTCAGGGGAGACCTTATAGCTCTCTATAACTTCCTGAAGGGAGGTTGTGGTGAGCTGGGGGTCGGCCTCTTCTCTCGTGTAGACAGTGATAGAACTAGAGGCAATGGTTTCAAACTGCGCCAGGGGAGATTCAGGCTGGACATCAGGAAATATTACTTCTCGGAAAGGGTGGTCTGGCACTGGAATGCACTGCCCAAGGAGGTGGTGGAGTCACCGAACATGGAGGTGTTCAAGAGACGTTTGGATGTTGTGTTGAGGGATAGGATTTAGCTGGGGAGTACTGGGGATGGTTGGACTGGATGATCTTTTAGGTCTTTTCCAACCTTGATAATTCTGTGATTCTGTGATCCATTTTTAAGACCAGACAGACAACATCAGCTGTCTTCCCTTTGTCTTTGCTTATAATCCTGTTCCATTCTGCCCAACTGATCTGGACCAGAGTCCAAGTGAGTGTCCTCACTGCAAGCTTCATCCTTTACTGTGTTTTCCCATTTGTGACATAAATCTTAAGGAGAGTCACAGTACAAGGAAGGTTGTGAGGGACCACTGGCCATCATCTGTGAGCACTGCTGGGGTTTGGATAAGCCCCAGAATTAACAAAATTAAACCTGTCCACCATTTCCACCACTCCATCGTAGAAGACCACCAGACCATCGTGGGTCAGGCACGACGATCCCTTGGTGAAGCCATGCTGGCTGTCTCAGATCACCTGCTCATCCCTCATGTGCCTTACCGTCTCCTCCAGGAGGATCTGCTCCACAATCTTCCCATGAACAGAGGTGACCTGTAGTTCTCCATGTCTTCCTTCCTCCCCTTCTTACATATGGGAGTCATGCTTCCCTTTTTCCAATCACTGGGGACTTCATCTGACAGCCACGACTTTTCAAATGCAATGGAGAGCAGCTCAGCAACCACCTCAGTTGGCTCCTTCAGGACCCTGGGACCCATGTTGTCCCACCCCATGGACTGTACACATTCATCCTCATGAGCCAGTTTCAGACCTGCTCTACTCTTACACTGGGAGGGATTTTGCTCCCTCACCCCCTGCTTAAAAGCTGGCTTTCCTGATCCCATCCCTGCACATCTGGACAACATCTCTCCACAGGCCACCAATCCCTGCTTTCTTTTTCATCTCTTTTCCTTCAACCTGGTCAGCAGATCCTTGCTCAGCCATGCTGGTTTCCCACCTCCTCTGCCTGATTTCTTATTCTGGGGGATGGATCATAACCTCTTCAACCATCTCCAATTGCTGAGTGCCCCTTGCAGCTCTCCTTGCTAATTAGATTTGATTCACTAACCACAAGTCGTCAATGACCATCAATCTGCACTTGGATCGTGAGGACCCAATGGCCATGGGAACCAAATGGCCAAATGGCCAAAACCCAGTGACGATTGGAATTCTGCCTGTAAGAACAGCACACGTTGTGTTGGGTCATTTGTGCAAGCACCAAGCAGATCCCTGAGCCGTTCTGGTGCAGCTTTGGTGCTCAGTCTCCTTTTCTGCTCCAAATCTGGATTTGCTGGTGAACGTAAGCTTTGGCCTCTCCTTGACCCAAGACTTACAGCGGTGGGAAACAAACAGCAACTCATCAGAAATACAGTCAGTGAGAGAGCACTCTGGTTTGCAAGCAGAGAACACGTGTAATTTCATGCTTACTACAGGTCTTGGGGCTCAGGATATCCCTGCAAGTCCAACATCACCCAGCTGGGAGAGGTGTAGAGCACTGCAGGAGATCAGCCAGCAACTGCATGCACAGCCCTGAGTGCAACCTGAGCCTGGCATCCACCCCTCACCTGCACCCTATGAGACCCTCATCCCAGCAAGGCCTCTTCCTGCACAAACCGACGTTTTTATCCTTTTTCCTGGTCTTTGTTGACCTCAAACCACAGCAGCAAAACCAATAATCCATCAAGCATTAGCAGGATCCAGGAGGAAGCACCCCTGAGATCCGTCTGCGTGCATGCAGGAACTGACTGGCTGCTCATGCCCAGGAGGAAGGCAGGGTCAGGTCAGTGCACACCAAAAAAAAAAAAGTAAAGAAAAGAAAAAAGTAGGTCAAGCAAATTGCCGAAAGGGACAAAGAATGCTGCAGATTCTTATTACCTTATGCTACCAAGCATCGGAGGCATCCTTTTTATCTGACTCAAATCCCACATGGGTAATCCATGATTAAATTTAGTGGGTGTGAAATTTCATTAGGTCGTTCAATTTTAAGCATATTGGATAATGAAGTTCGGAATTAAGAAAATAAATGAATGCTGTAATTTTGATCTCCCTCCCAGCCTTCCCCCATCCGTGAGATTATCCTCGTTTGTGTCGGACATTGGGGTCTTACAGCCCGTCTTCAATGCAGTGTCCTCATCTACCTGGAGAGGTGAACTGCCTGGTAACATTGGTGGATGATGAGGACCTCCCCACTGCAGAGGCAAAAACCCAACGAGACTTTATGTGATGTCCCTAAACACAGGTTGGAAAGACAGCTTTTCTTGAAACAGAGCCACGGAACGGCCAACATTTGATGAGCTATGGAGTGTTTCCTCAAAGATCTGCAGCTCTCAGAAAAAGAAACCTTTGGGTTAATCCAAAACGGTCACGCACAGTCCCACTTCTGTTGGCACGGGAAACATTTTAATAGCCAGCAGATCTGAATCCAGCACACGCTGGAGAGTCAGGACATTCCAAGAAGAGCTTCATACGGAACAGCTCTTGCAAAAGGAACACGAGAGAGGTTTGGAGGTTGGAGTTTCTTCAAAAACACCACTCTAAGACTTTGTAAAATGGAAGTGCTGATAGGGTTTCCTAACATCAGCAGTGATTGGACTGGATGATCTCAGTGGTCTTTCCAACCTTAGTGACTCTGTGAAGTACAGGCAGTGCTTGCATGCCATGCTGCCATGCTTTGTCCTGCTACGTTCCCAAGGCAAACAGAGGAACCCACTCAATGCCAGTAGAAATAAATAACATCTACCCACACCTAGTAACGATATACTTCCATCTCAACGTCACCCCACAAAGCGTGATGACAAATAACTGGATGGAACCAACCAACCGAACGTGGCGAACAACAATCTGCTTCTTGTGTTCTTTGGCTTTATTGCTGGATAGTTTTTCCAGGAAAGAAGGAAAAAAAAAAATCATACAATGTCCTGAACTGGAAGGTGGTGGGCACGGTTCTGAGCTGCTGGAGCTCAAAGTGCACTGGGACGTGGTTCTTGGCCATAGGGTTTGGGTTTGGGAGTACTGTGTGGGGGTTGGATCCAATGGCCTTTGCAGGTGGGTCCCCCTCCAGTTCAGGATACTTGATGGTTGTGTGGAGGGTTGCAGCAGGTACAATGACAGCAACAGGAAAGCCCCAAGGGAGGGGGGGCTAAGAGAGAAGATGGAGCCAGGTTCTGCTTGGGGAACACAGCGAAAGCATGAGGTGCAGTGGGCACACGTTGCTGCAAGCAAAATTCCACTCGATATAAGAAAAAAGCATCCATGGGGAGGGCAGAACCAGAGCCCACAGGGGATGGAAATATCTCTCCTTGGAAACACTTGAAACTCAATCGGATATGACTCCATATCTAACTTTGAAGTTGGCTTTGCCTTGAGCCAGGGACTGGGAAAAAAAAATGGTCTTCAGTAGGCCCTTCCAAACTGAATTATATTAGCCAGGGAGTTTCCAACACAGAATTATTTCATAATTGCTCTGTTGCACTTTCTCTATTTCTCTTCTGCTCTTCAGTCCCTGCTTTCTCTATCTTCTTTCTTCCTCAAAATCGTATCTTTTTGTTCCACGTTTGCAATTAAAGCAAGCATGGCTTTATAGGAAACAGGAGATAGCACTCTTGTTTTTCACCTGCATTTGGAAGCTCAGAGGTGTTGGATCCATTCAGGGCACTGTGATGTAAGTGGCATCAAGTACCTGCTGTAATTAGAAGCAACACAGGCAAGGAGGAACACAGCAGAGGGAGAGCACAAAGTCACATGCACTCATTTGTCTGCTAACAGGCAATAAATTAAAGCATGCTAATTGTGTTAATCGCTCCTGTTGAAGCTAATTTACTCTTTTTTTTTTCCTTAGCGTGGGCAGTACTACACCTAAGCTTAATGAGAAAGGTAAATAAACCAGAGTGGTGTCGTGGCATACAGCGACTGAGCTGCCAGTCAGAAATAGAGCTGCTGTGCTGTTTGCTAATGATGTACGGCGCAGCGCTCTCAGACCCAAGGACCTGAACCACCACCACCACCATCATCCCTGCAACTGAATTGCATTTGCCAGCACATGACACCAAGTGGAGCGTTATGATTCAGTGCAAGAATCACACATCAGAGGCTTCTTCTGCCTGCCCAAGGAGCAGTATGCACTCTGGAAAATTAACTGCAAACCAAGCAGAGACGGTCTGGCAGGCAAAATAACAAGAGACAGTGGGATGACAATGCATTTAAATCAACCTTCTGGCAGGGGCAGACTCCAAACCTGGTGGAAGGAGCTTGGCATACACTTGAGCATCCGCCCTCTGCAGCATCCCCATCCCCTCCCATACGGTATGTCCACCCAACAAATATTGCAGCCCACGTGCTGCTGCTATCTCTGGGCACTTCAGCGGGATAAAAGGGGAAAACATTCATTGCCTGAGCTGACCCTGGACAGGGTGTACTTGCTGTCTCCCTCTGGAAGCAATTTGTGCTGCTGCTGTGATAAAGGCATTGATAAGAGCAGTTGGTGCTGAACTGCCAAGGAAGGACATTCGGTCTCTCTGCCCTGACCCAGTGATAGCAGCCAGAAACAGGGGGAGGGCTTCCTGACAGCCAGCAGCAATGCACACCAGCACCGGAGGGAAGGGCTGCCTTGTGATCCTTGGGGAAGCCACAAATATCCCCAGCAGCTCACAGAGGAGGTGATTTCATTTCTTTTTGTGTTAACCCACCCCATTCTCTATTTATCTACAGGGGAGAAAATGAAAAGCCACTAACAGTTGTTCGATGCATGCATTTGCAAACAAAAGTGAGAAGTAAGAAAGAAAACCTCTTGGTAACACAAATGAGCAACGACTGGCTGGATCAGAGAGAACTGAGAGAAATGCAGGGAGAAAAGAATCCTGGAATCATAGAATGGTTGGGGTTGGAAGGGACCTTCATCATGGAGCTCCAACTTCTGCAGTGGGCTGGTTGCCCCCCACCAGGTGGTTGGTTGCCCTCCACCAGGTGGTTGGTTGCCCCCCACCAGTTGGTTGGTTGCCCCCCACCAGGTGGTTGGTTGCCCCCCACCAGGAGCT
Organism: Perdix hodgsoniae; assembly: GCA_035772895.1. NCBI lineage: Eukaryota > Metazoa > Chordata > Aves > Galliformes > Phasianidae > Perdix > Perdix hodgsoniae. The sequence continues at coordinate 460,890 of JAPSGF010000161.1, forward strand.
CCAAGTCCTTCTCTGCAGGGATGCTCTCACTGAGTTCTTCTCCCATCTGTACTCACACCTGGGATGGCCCAACCCAATCCCCTGCACTTGGCTTTGTTGAACCTCATCAGGTTCTCATGGGCTCACTTCTCCAGTATGTCCAAGTCCCTCCGAATGGCTTCCCTTCCATCCCTTCCTTCTGTGGTGTGAGCTGCACCACTCAGTTTGGTGTCATCTGCAGACTGCTAAGAGTGCACTCAATCCCATCATCTGATAAAGATGTTAAAGAGCACCAATAGAGATGGACCTCTGTCCCAGAGGTCCTTTATCAGACCTGGACACAGAGCTGCTGACAACAACCCTCTGGCCATGACCAAGCAAAACAAAACAAAAACAAAAAGCCCAGTTTGGTGAATAGGTAAAATGACAACCCCAAAAAATCCAGTACAAACAAATGCAAAATGGGATTAAAAAAATATCTGAAGTATTGAATGAGAGATATCTATGCAGAAACAACGTCTGGCAGTGCCAGGACGAAGGGAAACATCTGCTCAGGTCCTAAAGGCAAACTGGACTGTAGGATGCCTAAGGCAAGGTATGGAGAACAGAGTGAGCCAATGCCAGGATCAACTTCTGATTAATGGGAATCAGCAAAAGGCAATAAAAATGCAAGAAGAGGCTCAGGAGAAGTCAGGACTGGGTAACTCGAGGGCCGTTTGCTTTAGAAAGGGGACGAAAAATAAAGGTGTAACAGAGAGATGAAACCGTGCCACATGAAACTGGTACAAAACGAACAAGGTGCCGCTCGATGAAAACAAACCAAACCAAACCAGCTGTAAGATGATGGGTGATGAAAACATCAAATTGGTGATAAGAAACCACATCTTCAAGGAGGTCCTTGCCAGACTGCGTGCCACCAAGGTTAAAAATGCACCACAGAGCTGATGGATGTGGGCAATGGGCATGGTGGGATGGGTTGGGGTTGGGCTGGGGATCTTGGAGGTCTTCCAACATTAATGATTCCATGGTTCTATGACCTGCTCCAGCCCAGCGATTCCTGGGCTCTAGGCTTGTGCCACACTTGAAAGACCGACGATTATAAATAACACAGGCTGTGAAATGAGGAAAACATCTAAGGAAACGCAGCACGCCTTCAAGCTCTCCAGCAGAGGTCAATAAACAGGGCACCTGCTTTTTATACCGTTTCAGAAAGCTTCACAGGATCTTTCTGGTGTTTTATTTTACAAATGCGCCAAAAGGATAAAGAGGTTCTGGAAAAAAAAAAAAAAGAGATGAAAGCGAAGATCTGAAGAGCTTCAGCAGAGGCAAAAAGTCCTCCTACAGCCCCTGCAACAGCACAAAAGTCCTTCAAAAACTGCACAAATATGCCTCATTTAGGCTTTTGCAACTTCGAGGCCTGATTTTCCCTTGCAGCATCCAACTCACATTGCATCTGACACCGTTTATGTCTCTTGCAATGTGTCCCCATGAAAAGACAGGCGAGGCACTGGTGCAAACAGTGCAGAGTTGGCTGCTCTGCCACATGTGAGCCCTCCTTCCTCACTGTTTTAACGATGCTCCTTGCAGACATACGGTTCCATTGACCTGAACTACCGAAGCCCAGAATGGCTGCGGTTGGAAGGAGCTGCTGCAGGCCACCTGCTCCCATGGGCCCACAGAGCTGCTGGCACAGCTCACAGTGAGTTTCAACAGCCGTTCCCACCCTCCCTGAGCTTCACAGCATCACAAAATGGCTTTGACTGGGAGGGACCTTAAAGATTCAATAGTTCCAACCCCTTCTGCCACAGGCTGGTTGCTCCCCATCTGCTTAGCCTGCCCGGGGCCCCAGCCAACCTGGCCTTCAAGGATGAGGCATCCAACATTTCTGTGGGCAACCACTGTTGGGTAACTGTTCTTCAGGCAACTCTTCCAATGCCTTACCACCCCCTGAGTAAGGAATTTCACCCCAACATCCAACCTGAATCTCTTTTAATTTAAAGCCATTCCTGCTCTTCCTATCGCTATCAGACTGTGGGATAAGTTGGTTGCCCTCCTGATTTAAGACCACGTGGAACTGATTCCTCTGAATACCAACATCTACACACCAAGGCCAAGAGGGCTCTAGGTCTTCACTCTTTCCAATACTGAGACACGCAGGCATGGTGGGTTGGACTGGATGATCTTGGAGGTCTTTTCCAGCCTTGGTGATTCTACCATTCCGTGCTCTGAGAGGTCTTTTCCAACCTTAATGATTCCACGAGACCACAACACTGAGTGCTTCTGGCATGGTGCTCACCATTTCCTAGTACAAGGGGTCACTGCCTTTTTCATGTCCTGGCAGCAGACACAACAGTGTCAGGATTACTCTATGTAAGGAGATGGCATTTCCCTGAACACAGGCATGGTGAGATGGAGATTTAATACTGGGGCTGTATTTTGGTGCCCTTACATCTCACCCGAGTGAGATGCTGCAAAAGGCTCAGCTGTGTTCTCAGGATTCAGTGCACTGAAGAACATGTAGGATGGTTCAGGCTTAGAATTTGCGGTCGTAAGGGTGAAAAAAGAGCAAGCGCTGTAATTCCTACACTTATCTGTCTTTCATAGCTATACACAACCTACATAACTCAATAACCTGTTTTAATGGAGTATATAATAAAATCAGTGTCACAGGGCTGAATTCATATTCCATGACAGCGAAAACTTGCCTGAAGTAGCTTAAGACATGGCATTTTCAGTCCAGATCTCAACATGCACCTGTCATCCCACAACGATTTCATCTCCATGCATCTTTTTATTGGTATTTGGTTTGGGGGCTTTTTTTTTTCTCTTTGCTTAACAAAAGTAGTATTGAGGGATGGGTTTTCCAAGCTAAACATCATTACAAAGAGGTCTACAAGCAGTTATCACGGAATCATAGAATCCTTGGGGTTGGAAGGGACCTTTAAAGGTCACCTAGTCCAACTCCCCTGCAATGAAGGACACCACATCCAGACCAGGTGCTCAGAGCCTGGTCTGGTCTGGCCTTATCATACAGAGGCTCATGCACCTTTACCTCCAACATCTTTCATAGAAATGAGATATTTATCATTAGCTAATTGCTAAGGACAGGATTCATAGCGCCTCACCGTTCCACCTTTGTTGGGATGACAAACTCAAGAAATCCTCTTTTTCCCCAGCAAGAGCCTCTGGTGCAGGGCCCCACCTGCAAATCCCACGCCAACACCCTCACAACACTCTTTGTTGCTTTCATTTTAGGGTGGCTTTCTGATTACTAAGCAAAGTATGACCGCCGTGAGTCAAAGGGCCCAACCTGCAGACGTAGAGCTGTCCCACCTCCTTTGTGGAAGAGTTTGCTCTCATAACGTCATGCACTCATGGCCAAAAGGAACAAATGTTTGTTCATAATGCAGCACCTCGGCTCATGCTGCAACTTCCCCTGAATTCGCTGGAAGCATTTCCTTGATTATGTTCTTAAGACTGATGGGTCTTTTTAAGATGGCATCCATTAAGATGACAAAATGATGGGTCCCCTCCAAAATCCATGACAGCTTTTCCCCCCAACGGTGCCTGGTGTGTCTGTAAGGGCAGAAGGAAGGACGTCCCATGGGATGCCAAGAGTTCCAAAGGGCGGAACACAAATCCACAAAACTGCATTCAGGTTGGATATTAGGAAAAAATTATTCTCTGAAAGAATGATCACACGCTGAAATGGGCTGCCCAGGGAGGTGGGGGAGTCACTGTCCTTGGAAGAGTTCAACAAATGTACAGATGTTGTACTGAGGGACGTGGTTTAGTGGGGCAATGTTGGTGGTGGATGGATGGTTGGACTGGATGACCTTGGAGGTCTTTTCCAACCTTGGTGACTCTATGATTCTAAAACACAGTGGACTCACATCACAACACGGAAGAAGCTCAGTCACGACCATCTGGATAAAAGCAATCCCAGGGAATATCACCACAGTTTTCACTTTCAAGCCACAGAGCAAACTGAAAGTCGTGATAAGGACGTGGTGGCATTATCCATTCTTATCGTGAGCTCATCACAATGACTTTCACACAATCACAGAATCACAGAATGGCCAGAATTGGATGGGACCTCAAGGATCACGAAGCTCCAACCCCCCACCAATGCAGGGCCACCAACCTCCACATCTCACAGCAGCCCAGGCTGCCCAGGGCCCCATCCAACCTGGCCTCCAACACCTCCAGGGATGGACGGGGCATCCACAGCCTCTCTGGGCAGCTGTTCCACCACCTCACCATTCTCTGTAAAGGACTCAAAAGCAATGCTGGCTTGCTTTTGAAACCCTTCCTCCAGCTTAGCCAGATTTCCTTAATAAACAACAAGGGCTGCCATTCAGTTGTATTAAATAAATGATGGCATTAGGGATGTCTAGAGGAACTTCCTGGAACAGACCCTCAATGTCCCACAAAAGAATTAAAAGGAGAGTCCCCAGACATTAGTGTGACCATGAGCTGCTGTCCGACCTGTTAACACTTACAAGCAATTTTTCAAAAAGCTTTTCGGTGTCATTTGCACAGGCTTTCAGGAGATTAAAGAAAATGCAGATGTATTTCCTTTCAAAGGAAATGGAAATGGGATAAAACTAATTTATTGGTTGTCAAGGGCAGAGTGTGGCCAAGCAAGGCTTAAGGAGGAGGATTTTTCCAAGAAATTTCAGGAAGAGGCACTGCAATTGCCTGTTAAGATGGATCTCCTGTCCTGTGTTTCTTTCTAGAAGTGTAATTTACACACACAAAGAGAAAGCAAGTGTATCACCCACTCATCAGGTGTGCAAGTTCAAGATCTATATAGAATAGAAGGATAGGTAATTGGGAATTGACCTAAATGGGAAAAATAAATGGGAAGCAATAGAAGGACTGGGTCAATGAACAGCAGACAAGGTCTTTGCTTCCCAGAGGTTTAGTTGTACACACACGTTGAACTGAGTATGGAGCACAGGTCTGCTCACAAAACCCAAAGAGTTATTCCTCTTAATCCGTGCAACAATTAATACCAGACAATATTATACTGCACTGCTTTTGCATTTTAACCAAGACACGAATCAGGGAGCTGCTGTTTTTCAGCCAGAGGGTGGTGAGGCACTGGAACAGGTTGCCCAAGGAGGCTGTGGATGCGCCATCCCTGCAGGCATCCAAGGCCAGGCTGGATGTGGCTCTGGGCAGCCTGGGCTGCTGGTTGGTGACCTGCACACAGCAGGGGGTTGGAGCTGGGTGAGCACTGTGCTCCTCTGCAACCCAGGCCATTCTATGACTCTATGAATGCTCATCGTGCACAACACGCACCATCGTCGCATGTTGGGATGAATGGGGATATGCTCCAAACAAGACAGTGCTGCTTCTCCTTTCCTGTTCCTGCAGTGACTCATCTCCATAAATTTGGGAGGATGTGGGAACCCACTGCAAAAGCAGCACCAGCTGCAGAAACCTTTTATCTACAGATCCCACAAAAAAAGACCCACCCTGGTTACATAGAAGGAGAGATGAAAGACATCCAGCAGTATATTAAGGCAGAAAAAGGACAAGAACAGGCAATAAAGTCTTCAGGCTGCCAGAGAATTGAGCCAGTGCTGAGAGAGACCTGAACTCACCGGCACAGACAGTGCCAGGATGAGACCCCTGCAATGCCTTGACCTCCAGATCACCTTTGCCTGGAAGATGCCCATCATGTGCTCAATGACCCCCAGCATGCATTCACTTGGGGTCAGGGACTCAGGAGGAATTACCTTGCAAAAGGAAATGAATTCAGGGTTAATTTTGTTAACATTGCACCAAGGGAGGTTCAGGGTGGATACTGGGGAAAATTTCTTCTCCAAGGAGTGGTAATGCATAGAAACATGGAAGTCCCCATCCGTGGAGGTGTTCCAGAGTTGTAGGAATGTGGCACTGAGGAACACGGCTAGTGGGCACGGTGGGATGGGTTGAGGTTGGGGACCTTGGTCTTCTCCAACCTCAGTGATTCTGTGATCGCTCTTAAAATGAGAGCTTCCAGGTTCTCAGAATGGAACTTCTCAGAATTGTTCCTTACATGCCCTGAATGAAAACCTTAGCCCTGGAATTGATGGACTGAAGGGGAAAATTACCTCCTCTCTTCATTCTTTTTTTCCCTTTCCTTTTTTCTCACACGTCTGAAATTAAACATTTGGGGTTGAATGAAATAATTAGACTTAAATGCAACCAGACTGGCTGGCAGGCAAACTGAGTGTTTGGGGAAGGATAAATATTGATTATTATTCAAGCTGAACTGAATTATTTTTATGTTTTCGGTTTCCCTGCCAAATTTCTGGTTCCACCACCACAGTGCCATGCAAGCAGCAGCCCTGGAGCATCCCACAGCACTGGGACATGTCCTGGGGCTAAGACACTGCCCTGGGGAGCTGTGCCATGCCCACCACCCCTAGGGCAGAGCATTTCCCTCACCTGTACCTGACCCATGAGGAGCTGTAGGGCCACAATGTGATGTAGGGCCACCATGAGGAGCTGTAGGGTCACCATGAGGAGCTGTAGGGCCATGATCTGCTGTAGGACTACTTTGTAGGAACACTTTGAAGAGCTGTAGGGCCATGAGGAGCTATAGGGCCACTATGAGGAGCTGTAGGGTCACTATGAGGAGCTGCAGGGCCACCATGAGGAGCTGTAGGGCCCTGAGGAGCTGTAGGACCACTTTGAAGAGCTGTAGGGACATGAGGAGCTGTAAGGCCACTATGAGGAGCTGCAGGGCCACCATGAGGAGCTGTAGGGCCCTGAGGAGCTGTAGGACCACTTTGAAGAGCTGTAGGGACATGAGGAGCTGCAGGGCCACTATGAGGAGCTGTAGGGCCACCATGAGCCTCCCCTCAGTTTTCTCTGCTCTGGGCCAAACAAATCAAGAGACCCGAGCAGCTCTTCACACATTTGGCCCTCCAGAGCCTTTCCCATCTCCATAGTGCTCCTTTGGATGCTCTCCAACAGCTCTATGTCCTTCTGACACTGTGGGGCCCATACTGCACACCTTGCTCAAGGTGAGGCCATCCCAGGCAGAGCAGTGTGAGACAACCCTTTCCTGTATTTCCCCTACAGCTCATGGTTAGAGCCGTGTAGATGTTCTCAGCCACTCTCAACGTCCAGGAGTTCCCTCACAATCATGCACAGCCTCTGGGTCACCCAGACCTGCATCCTGGGGAGGAGGCCTGGTCCTCTGCTAACATCACATCACTGAGCCCTGACCCATCCATGTAGCATGCTGTGTCTAAGCAGGGAGGTCTCCAGCCCCCAGCTGGGCCATCCAACCCAGCTGCACTCATATCATTAAGCACGCCTGGAAACCAATCTCGTGTATCAGAGAACCCTTAAAGTTGGAAAAGACCACTGAGATCCTCAAGCCCAACCCACCCCCACCATGCCCACTGACCGTGTCCCTCAGTGCCACATCTCCATGCAGCCAGCATATCCTGCCAGCTCCAGTGAATGCTGCCAGCCCAATGGGTTCAGAGCTGCCCTAGGAAAAGCACCCATCATGCACGAAGGTTGCACACCTATTTTGCATCAAATGCAACTTCAGCTTCTGCAGTAAAACTGACAATGGTTACAGAACCGTGGAATCATAGGGTTGGATGGGAACTCAAGAGATTAAGTCCAACCCCTGTTAAAGTAATTCCCTACAGCAGGTTGCACAGGTGGGCATCCAGAGGGGTCTGGAATATCTCCATAGAAAAGAATCCACCATCTCTCTGTACAGCCTGTGCCAGTGCTCCATCACCCTTACTGTAAAGATCTTCCATATGTATGCATGGAACTTCCTATGTTCAAGTTTTAGGTCATTACTCCTTGTCCTATCACTACGCACCACCAAGAGCCTGGCCTTGTCCATTTGCTGGCCACCTCCCTTCAGATATCTATAAGCATTGATCAGACCCCCTCTCAGTCTTCTTTTCCCCAGGCTGAACAGACCCAGGTCTCTCAGCCTTTCCTCCCATGGAAGATGCTCCAGGCCCTTCATCATCTTTGTGGCCTCTACTGGACTCCTTCCAGGAGATCCCTGTCTTTTCTGAACTGGGGAGCCCAGCACTGGACACAGTATTATAAATGTGGCCTCACCAGGGCAGAGCAGAGGGGAGGACCACCTCCTTTACCCTGCTGGCCAATGCTCTTTTTAATGCACCCCAGGATCCCAATGGCCTCAATGGGAGAGATGTGGCAAAACAGCCGAGAAAGGCTGAATAAACAAAAGGTTCGCAGGATCTCAAGGAAATTCTATGTAAATAGGGATGAATAAACTATATAGATATATATATATAAATCTCTCTATAAAGAGCTCTTTATCACAGTGCATTCAGTGAGCACATATTTTCTACGATGGTGCATACAGCGCTGCTCATAAATGCTCATGGGCCACCATTGGACTTGTAAAGGAGTGCAATGTTATGAATGTTTTATTAGGAACACTTGCCCAGATTGTCATGCGACACAGCTCGCAGAGATTCCCTTTCTTGCAGAAGAAAATAGAGAAAACAATCTTAAAAGACTACAGGATCACCAAGGTTAGAAAAGACCTCCGAGATCACCAAGCCCAACCACCAACCTGTGATGAAAGGAACCCAACTGGTGGTGCTGACCTTGCACATGGCCCTAGCCACGTGGTCCTAGAGAGCATCCTAGAAATAAGAGAGGTTGGGAATGCAATGGACGTGTCCCATGTGGGGACAGGGGTGAGGAACCCAACTGCAGTGCTGCTGATCTGCAGGAGCATCCTTGGTTTAGTAGAGACATGGAGCTGTTGGAGTGCATCCAGAGAGCCACAAAAATGATTCCAGGGATGGAACAGCTCTCCTATGAGGACTGGCTGAGAGCTGGGGCTGTGCAGATGGAGAAGGGAAGGGAAGGGAAGGGAAGGGAAGGGAAGGGAAGGGAAGGGAAGGG
>JAPSGF010000161.1:474787-506746 GCA_035772895.1 Perdix hodgsoniae
GAAGAGAAGAGAAGAGAAGAGAAGAGAAGAGAAGAGAAGAGAAGAGAAGAGAAGAGAAGAGAAGAGAAGAGAAGAGAAGAGAAGAGAAGAAGGATGCAAGGTGAGCTGAGAGCAGCCTGTCAGTATCTAAAGGGGAGCAACAGGAAAGAAGGGGACAGGCTCTTGAGCAGGGTCTGTGCTGGCAGAACGAGGAGAAATGGCTTCAAGCTCAAAGAGGGGAGATTTAGGCTGGATATTAAGAAAAGGTCTTCTACAGTGAGGATGGTGAGGCACTGAAAAAGGATGCCCAGAGATGTGGTGGATGCTCCATCCCTGGAGACTTCCAAGGCAAGGCTGGATCAGGTCCTGGGCAACCTGATCTAGCCTTGATGTCCCTGGGCAGTGCAGGGGAATTGGACTCGCTGACCTTGAAAGGTCCTTTCCAACTCTAAGGATTCTATGATTCTATGATGGATATGGGCACGAGACGAAGAGCTGTGGGTGCCCATCCCTGGCAGCACCTACGGATGGGGCTACAGGCACCTCAATGGAGATGTCCCCAGCCATGGAGGGCTGGGTTTGGAGGGCTTTAAGGTCCCTTCCAGTGCAAACTAGTGTGGGATTCTGAGATTAAAATGGGGCTGATAGGCCGTGCTCAGCATGCTGTTTGAGAAAGGAGCGCTTGTGCCTGAGGAGACGGCGCAGCCGAGCGGACCATGACCAAAATGTAATTTATATGAAGATGTTTTGAATTTCTTCCAGCTACTTCAAAGTCAATAACGCAGAACAGCACCCTGCTGCTTGTGCACAAAGGTTTCTGCAGAGTATATGGTCTGGTTATAATTACAGGACAGCATTTAAAATTAATCACCGCAATAGCCCACGTTCAGGTACACTGTGCCGTTTAATTACACGCCTTGCTGTTCAATGCACCTTCTTCTACCTGCAGTCCGAGGAATTTCTATTCTGGCAATGGGTGATTAACATAATTATGTTTAGGGTGGGGTACCATGCTGCCTTAGTTTTGATTTAAATATGATTTCAGCTTCCAGAAGCCGCAATAGGAAGGATGCCACAGACACGCACATGCACGGGATATCACAGAACCACAGAACTGTCAGGACTTGCTTATTTTCAAGATTAACAAAGAATGCAGAAAAATAAAATGGAGATGAAACGCTCAACAGAAATGTGTATAAACACCGAGAAATTCCTTCTTTGCTGATGTCACAGCAAAACAAAACTCTGCTGCTCCGTCCCAGCCAAGGACGCACCGCCCATCTCCAGGGGACCCGGGGGGAAATGCAGTGGGCTTTGCAGCCATCTGCATCCTCTACTTTCAGACTGGTGCAATACCAAATGAAAAGGCACGATAAGTCCCAATAAATGGGCAAATAACCTCAAAAGGAGATTAAATACCTTCGTCCTGTTTATGTAACTAGCGGGTTTCTGCGCTGTTAACAAAAAAAAAGTAGTTGGTTTTCTTATTTTAACCATTTCTGGAAGGTCATTTCTACCCAGAAATTGTTAAAGACCTCCAAACTTGTTATATAACAAAGACCAAGCTAAACATACGGCCTTGGGCTGGTTTGAATTAGCTCACTTGTATCCACGGCGTTTCATCAATACGCACTGCCATAGTAACTGCTTCCTCTGCTGGAATGCTAATTATCCCCCTCCGCTTCCAGGAACAAGAGCATTAGACCTACAAAAAAGATTCCTTTCTCCTCCTCTCATTAGCTGGTTTTACTTGCTCAGCGCATTAATGCAGAGCTAAAAATGATTACACAGGGGCAGCAAATGAGCTGCATAAATCTGCTTGCTGTACACATTAGGGACGCGGGAGAAACGAGGGCGATGCTGGAGGAAAACCCAATGAACAGTGCTTGGGTTGGATTTGCCTCTGGGTTTGCATTTGGTGTCCTGGTGAGCAGCACACCGTGCTGTTGGATTTGCCTCGCTGTGGTCCTGTATGCACAACCCAAACCTGAACCGCTGTTAGGATTCCTAGGCTCCAAGACCCCCGAGTCCAACCCCAGCCCACCCTCACCATGCACACTCGCCACGACCCTCAGTGCCACATCTGCTCTTTTTTGAATATCTCGCTCGAAGACTTTCACTGAAAATCTCATTCTCAAAATCTTGCTCCCAGCACTGATTCTGAAACATGGAGAGCTCTCCTACCCACCCAAAGGATTGAAGCAATCCTTATTCTGCTGATAAAATACGTTGCATTGACACATCCAAGGAAGCAAAGTCTTGTGTTTAATACCCATGTAAGCAGAGCAAAAATACCAGCAGCACAAAGTCTGTACACACACAGACGTAGTGCCTGGTGGTATCTGGAGACATCTCCCTATGAAGCCACTTGGTTTTCAACAGGAGTAAGAGCAAAATCAAAATTTATCTAAAAATAAGGAACAGAAGCCATCCAATATTGTCAAATACCATGCAGCTTGCACTGTTCACCAGCACCATAAGGAGTCCTGACGTCCTGACAGGCTGTGGATGCCCCATCCCTGCAGGCATTCAAGGCCAGGCTGGATGTGGCTCTGGGAAGCCTGGGCTGCTGGTTGGCGACCCTGCACACAGCAGGGGGTTGGAACTGGATGAGCATTGTGCTCCTTTGCAACCCAGGCCATTCTATGACTCTACGATTCTACGATCCACCTCACCTCTCCAACCTGGGAATGACAAGTCGTGTTGCTTGAGAGCAAATCACATGACTAGCAATAGGAGGGAATGGCCTGAAGGAGGATCATGTTGGATATTAGGAGAAATTTCTTCTCTGAAGTAGTGGTCAGGTGCTGGAATGGGCTTCCTAAGGAAGTGGGGAAGTCTCCGTCCCTGGAGGTGTTCAAGAAATGTTTATATGTTGTACTGAGAGATGTGATTTAATGGAGAAGTATTGGTGGATGGTTGGACTGGATGATCTTGAAGGTCTTTTCCAACCTTGGAGATTCTATGACTCTATGAAACTCAGGATGATGGGCCTTGCCTCGTGGAACTGCCCAGCCTTGTGTCTGCTTTACAGTTTCTCAGAATGGGTACGACAGGAGCCTTGTCAAAGTTCCCTAAGACCACAACGTGTATTCAAGTTGTTCAATTTTTTGTATGAATACACTTTTCCTTCCCACTTGAGCATCAAAAGCAGAAGCCATACACAATACCCACTCGGTTCACCCAGGCCAGGAACCACTTGTCTGCTACTCCTCATGTCCCAGACTTGCCTGATGACATGGAGCTGGAAAGTGTCACCTTCCACCATCCATCCTGCACGCCATTCATTCCCCAAGCTGCCTTTTGGTTCAGCACCCAGATTGTGTGAGCTGCTGTTGACTATCTCATTTATCATTTCTCTTCAGTTATCAAAAGGCTACAGTGACACACTTTGCAATAAGGACCAGCTTTGCCCCCACAGTCTGTATTTACCAAGGCTCCCTGGCAAGCTCTGAGAGATTATCTATCTCAAATCCAATCAACACAATGGATAAGAAATGTTACAGAATCACTACGGCTGGAAAAGTCCTCCAAGATCCCCAAACCCAACTCACCCCAGCATGCCCACTGACCACGTCCCTAAATAGAACCATAGAATCATTATGGTTGGAAAAGCCTTCCAAGATCCCCAAGCCCAACCCCAACCATGCCCTCTAACCACGTCCCTCAGTGCCACATCCCCACGGGTTTGGAACACCTCCAGGGATGGTGACCCCACCACCTCCCTTATCTCCTGAAGATGGAATAAGTGAAGAACAAGACTTATAACAACTGCTGTGGGGAAGATCCCAAGCTCCAGGCACAGAAGAAGAAATACGAGAGAGATTGGGTTTGTAACTAAGAAGCAAAAAATCTGAGCGAAAAGGAAGATTTTCAACTCAAGTGGTGTCAACCCAAGTGCAACACAGTACCTGAAACCCAACCGGCCAAGGAAGCAGCCCATGGCTCCATGGAATAAATCCTCATGTTATCAGAAGATGACTCTAATAAATACCAGCAATATTTTCAAGGGACACAAACAACGTGACACAATCTGAAGTTATTGCTCTACATTTTTGCTTGCTCCTGTATCTCAAAACTTCGAAGATTTATTTGTTATAGGAGAGCGAAACATTTCAGGACAGATTCCAGGTTGGGATGATTCCTTTGGTATCCACAGAAAAAACACAGCAGCTGCCTGGAGCTGTTCTGCTGTTCTTATTTATCAACAGAATGGAGTTCATGCACTTGTAGGCTGCCCAGAGAGGCTGTGGATGCCCCATCCATCCCTGGAGGTGTTCAAGGCCAGGTTGGATGGGGCCCTGGGCAGCCTGGGCTGCTCTGAAATGTGGGGGTTTGGAGCTTCGTGATCCTTGAGGCCCCTTCCAACCCGGGTCATCCTATGATTTTGTGATTCTACTATTCTATGATCACACTGTCTCATTTCCAAGAAATACTGGAAACATTGCATTCCAAGCAGCAGCACTGCAAAGTCCTTGCGGTCAAATCTGTGTTGAGGAGAAATGCAGGCTCTGAGCAGCTGATGGAGCTGTGGGTGTCCCTGTTCTCTGCAGGGAAGGTGATCCGACGGCCTTCGACATGATTCGATGATTCCCTTTCCCCTCCAAAATAATACATCTACTCACATCTCTTCCACACTTCTAAGTGAGAGAGGAAGGACCTTGCTTGCGCTGTGCCCAGAGGTTTCTCACTGAGCTTTGTGGAGGCCGCTGGTCCCATGCTTTGCTCTACACCGTCTCTCACACCACCCATTTGCTGGTCACAGAAATGCGAACAACCACTCAAAAATGGAAGAACAAATAAGAAACCCAAGCAACAAAAACTACTTAATACAGACACCAGCAGTTACTAACAACTGGTGCCCATTATGGCGTCAATGAAGTTGTGGGTGCCCCTTCCCTGGAGGTACCAACACCAGGCTGCAGGGGTTGGAGCTGGATGATCTGGGAGATCCCTTCCAACCCAACCCCACTCTGGGATTCTATCTGCTGGTATTCTGTTAGGTACGTGGCTCATGAAGACAGTCATTACAGTAACAATTGCTATTAGGGAAAGCTAAGTGCTCTCTGAACCACATACACACAAAAAAGGGGCGGAATTATTTGGAGAACAAACTGGTGCTGTGTGGAGCCAGTAGCTGGACTCGGTGATCCGTATGGGCTCCCTCCAGCTTGGGGCAGTCTGTGACACGACAGAAATTCTGTGCCAACAATCAGAAAGATACGGTCACACATCTTGCAACTGACACAACTCATCACACGAGTACCACCAGCCACATCGTGTCCCACAGTGACCCAGCTGTGTGCCAGGAACCCAACCTCATCCCACTGAGCCAACGGGGGGGAAATCAGCACAACGCAATGGGAAGGATGGAGATTGATGGGGAGAGATTAAGGAAGCTGAATGCAGGCAGCTGGGCTAAGTGAGGATTTATGGGACACTTCTACGTGCCTACAAACATTATGGGCTGTATGCACAACGAGAGAAGAGGAAGCAGAGCTGCCATCAACAACCTGATGGTAGCAGAATGATGATATACAGTGTCTATCATGGAACCACATAAAAATTGGAGAGGATTCAGAGGAGGACCACAAAGGTGATCAGAGGGCTGCAGCACCTCCACTACAAAGACAGGCTGAGGGAGCTGGGCTTGTTCAGCATGGAGAAGAGAAGGCTGGGGGTGAATCATTGCAGCCTGCAGGACCTAAAGGGAGCCTACAGACAGGAGGGGAGTCAGCTCTTGGGAAGGGGAGAGAACAGCAGGACATGGGGAAATGGTTTGGAGTTGAGGGAGGGCAGATGGAGGTTGGATGTGAGGGGGAAGTTGTTTAGAGAGAGAGTGGTGAGGTGGTGGAACAGCTGCCCAGAGAGGCTGTGGGTGCCCCGTCCATCCCTGGAGGTGCTCAAGGCCAGCTTAGATGGGGCCCTGGGCAGCCTGGGCTGCTGTGAGATGTGGAGGTTGGTGGCCCTGCGTGTGGTGGGGGGTTGGAGATTCGTGATCATTGAGGTCTCTTCCAACTCAAGCCATTTTATGGTTCTATGATTTTGATGGTATTAGACGCAGACAACAGCCAAGTGCTGTAGAAAGTCCTTGAGGGAAAAAAAATGTGATCAACGTTATTATGGTACAGACACAAAATAGAGGTATCTAAAAACACAAATCCACGTAATTCCGTGCTGCCACCTCTCTGTGAACCCTCTGCAGCACTCTGCAAATGGGGACACCATCTCAATCCCACCGCTTCTGATTCTGGAGCAGACATGCTCACATCCACTGAAGAGCAATAAAGAGAAATGTTTCATAGATAAGAGATAAAAGCACAGGGAAGAAGGAAGCTCATAAATAGAGTTAATTTTTAATATCGCTCCACGACGCACTCGCAATTTTCAGCTCATCAGGCGAATGTCAGTGCTGCACAACTCCCTTTGTAATCTGTAGAAAAAGGGAGGGGAAACTGTGTGAATTCCTATGCACTGGTTAGCTTCTTCTGATGTCACAGCACAAGCGTAATTCTACACAGAATCACAGAATGATAGAATGGCCTGGGTTGCAAAGGAGCACAGTGCTCACCCAGCTCCAACCCCCTGCTGTGTGCAGGTCACCAACCAGCAGCCCAGGCTGCCCAGAGCCACATCCAGCCTGGCCTTGGATGCCTGCAGGGATGGGGCATCCACAGCCTCCTTGGGCAACCTGGTGCAGTGCCTCACTACGTTGTGCTGAAAACAAACACATCCCACTCCCTCTGAGTTTTTGCCTCTTTTTTTTTCTTTCCCCAAACCAACTGTGCAACATCTCAAACCCAATGGCCACTGGAAGTCAAACCCAACGGCCACAGCTTTCTGCAGATCTTTCTTCTCTTGTTCTGGTTGGGTGCTGAAATGGGCTGCCCAAGGAGATGGGGGAGTCACCATCCCTGGAGGTGTTCCAGAACCATGGAGATGTTGTACTGAGGGACATGGCTTAGTGGGAAATACTGATGGCAGGTGAATGGTTGGACTGGATGATCTTGGAGGCCTTTTCCAACCTTGGTGATTCTGGGATTCGACAGCTCTTCCCTGTGTTTTGTTTCAGGTGTTTTGTTTCAGCGTCCTCTGCAGAATGTGAACCCTCCAGATGCTGACCATGGGGTTGGGGCCGCTCTTGATTTACAGCCTCCTGCAGGGCTCTGTAAGCACTCCCAGCACAGAGCACCGAGCACTTGAAGGCAAAGTTGGTCTCCATGGGAATAGAGGACAAACTAAAAATAACTGTCAGACGACATCTTCACAGTTTTGCAGGAGACATTGTCATGGCAATGAAAGGAGTTGTAACCTGTTGTCACGATAACCGAAGTTTGAAATTAATGGGAAAGCACTCTGCTTCCATATTTATCCATTGTGGGACTAACACCCAGGGTTACACACTGCTGCCCCGGAGGAATTGCTAGTGGAGAAATTAATGGGACCAAGCTTGTTAGGCCGTGCTGTCGCTGCCTCTTCCCTCTTTCACTATTGCCAATTATTTATTTTCAGTGGTTTCAGCACATTTTGAAACTCTGTAATGATCTTACTTCATTTGGAGATGCTGTCAAACATTACTCTGGGCTGGTGGTGGCAGAGCAACACGCCAGGGGCTGGCTGCTGGTTTTAACAGGGACCAAAACGCAGCCTGATGGAAGGGGCACTGTCCTGCCTTTGCTGATACACCCAGACGCTTAAAGCACAAATTGTTGGTGTTCCTACTGCTGCAATGTCTAACTCATGGCATAGGCTCCCAGTAAAGCTGGTATGGATTTCGCAGAATCACGAAGGTTGGAAGAGACCTCAGATATCCTCAAGATACCCAAACCAGGCAGGGAAACAGCCGAGAGCAATAAGGCATCCAGATAGAGAGGAAAAGGGGTGGCAATTCAACTGGATGTGCTGTCTGATGATAGGATGAAGAGGAGAAAGGCTGCAATCACCATCAGCTCCTAAAAAACACAAACGGCCCACCTCAAACCTGCTTGCCTTTGCCAATCAAGGGGAACCCAGGAGACAGGCAAGGTTTCCAAGCACAGTGGAGATGTGGCACTGGAGTCCATGGTAGGTGGGCATGGTGGGATTGGTTGGGGTGGACTTGAGGATCTTGGAGGTCTTTTCCAACCTTAATGATTCTATGATTCTGAGACTTGACAGCCCCATCCCTTGTTCTCCATCAGGCACACGTGTCAGAATCCACATGCATCCACTTTGGTGTTATGAGTGTGTGAGGAGGACAGAACAAGCAAAACGAGAGATGAGGTTGGGTTTTTTTAATATCACCTTCCCTTTCTAAATGTGTCACCTGCATTTTGCTGACAATGATGCATGAAGCTGCATAACGTGGACAAATCCCACCCTTGGGATTTGATGTGGGACCGTATCCACAGCTCCTCTTCCAGCTCCCTTCCCCAGCAATTATACCTAACAAGCAGTACTGATCTTCAAGTGTTTGCTTGAGCACAGAAGCAGAAAAGGATTTAATGGGCTGTACTTTGGTGATGGGTGCTGGAGGAGAAGACAAACTTCAAACACACCCACCAAAGCTCAAGTGCCAAACTGAGCTTCCTGCATCAGAAGTGCTGTCATCTTTCAACTCTCTGAAGGTAGTAGGAAAAGATGGAGAAACGCAGAGCGTGATCTTCACAGCCAAGATCCAACTTGGCACCAGCTGGCTGTAAGAGATCTGAGAGTCCCTGACCTGTGCATGCAGTGGGATACCCACAGATGTGCACCGTCCAGCAGTCCTAGATCCTGAGCTGCAACAATGGGCTCAGAGCAAACCATGCCCCATTTTAAGTCGATGTGACCACTACCATGCCTTCACTTATGAAAAATCACCCTGTTGACTCCGAAATCACTACGATGGTTAAACATATCACTATTTCCTTCACTGCTTTGCGAGGACAGAAAAGTCAGACCAGACCTTCCACGTGCAGCAGAAAACGTCTTCACCTCAATAATCACTTCCTCATTTGGAATAAAAGAACCTGGAGGTAAGCAGAAGTTCAGATGCACACACACTCCCCTCTTCCTGAATGAAACCACTCATTGTCAGGCTGCTAAAATTGGTTCTTTCCCATCGGATCTCATTCATGGCTATTATGTGCTTTGCATCTCCTGGGAATGCCACCAACAACTCCTTCTCCCTTGAGATGGACGCTCATCTCTGCAAGGCATCAGGCTTCCAGTAAGGAGAGATACTAACTTCAATCCTGGGTGTAAACAGATGGCAGTAAATCAAGCAGAAGGCTGAAACTGCCCTCATTTACACACTAAAGGGACCTGATTTACTGAGCTACAAAGGTCTTCACCTGCCATTACTCCAGGGTTTCCCTCTTGCCCTTCCTTCCATCACCCTCACATTCAGTAGCTGTGGCCAACATCTCAATCTTGCAAGAGCTCATCCTATCAACCCAGCTTTGCTGTTATTTGAGGCACTTCCCTTCACCCCCAAGCCAACATACAGACTTAGGACGTTGTAAGCAATGGGGCAGTCTTCTTCTCATCTAAACAAAGATTTATCAGGTGTTATAACCTTGTGGAGAAAGCCATGATTTCCAAAGACTCTGAACACCTACAGCAGGCAAATGCTTGTCCTTAAACACCTCCAGGGATGGTGAATCCACCACCTCCCTGGGCAGCCTGTGCCAGTGCCTCCGGGCTCCTTATAAGAACCAGTTTCTCCTAACATACAACCTGAACCTCCCCTGGGTGCAAACTCCAGATCCTCCGTGGCCAAAATGCAGGACCTGGCAATGGGCCTTGTTGAACTCCAGCCCATTGGCCTCAGCCCAGCGATCAGCCTGTCCAGATCCCTCTGCAGGGCCCTCCTACCCCCAGGCACATCAGCACTGCCCCCAACTTGGTCTCATCTGCAAACGTGCTGAGGGTGCACTCGGAGCCCCCATCCAGGTCCTCAATAAGGCAGCCCTCATTCCTGCATGGAGAGAGCACACCTCTCCAACAGCAGAAATGTGGGGTCAGAGCCAGGGGATGCAGCACGGGGGGCAGGAGGAAGGGAAGAAGCCATCACACTGAGGAGTCTTTCAGGCCCCATCTATTTGAACAGTGCCAAGCAAGCTCACTGATGCAATATTTTCTTCCTGCGCTCTGAGCCAGGGCTCTGGGATCTCATAAATCATCTCTGGCTGCAGAGACATTAAAATTCAAGCCCAGTACTGCGTCAGATGAAACGAGGCCGAATGCCAGCGAGAGCACAGAGGGGGAAAGGCAGGAACACGCACTTGGAAATAAGTGTAGGAACGTGTTTGCATACAAGCAACCCCTGGATTTGGATCCTGCACAGCAGAAAAACAGATTCGGTGATTTGCAGATGTGGTACAAACCAGGGAAGTGCTTGTGATAAAGGTCCTTATGACCTCATGGCAGGTCACAGTGCTGAACGTACAGATGGACCTCTGTGCTGCGTCGCACGGCGTGAAGAAATCGCTGTGTGCCAGGAGAGGAGAAAAATTCAATATTTAATCTGCAAACACGCTTGCAGAAGGCAAGCCACTACATTTTCATTTATGATTTTCAGCCTACAAAAATACAACAGCATATACCGGAGTGCTTCTCTGCTGCTCCTGACATAAGGAACAAAAGTGGAGGAGAAGAGCAAATTTTATGTGCGTGGGGCAGAGTGGAGGGCAGCACCCGAGCTGTGTAACAGAGAGAAAAGCAAATGGGGATAACGAATTGGAACTGCAAACTCCCCAGGGTGGTGGGCACAGATCTGAGATCAGGGAGCAATGGGACACAGCTCTGATGCAGGGCTGGGGTTGGGGGTGATGTGTGGGGCCGGGGTTGGGCACAGTGATCCCTGTGGGTCCCTTCCAGCTCGAGGTTCTATGAAGGGGAGGGAATTCCCTGAAACAACCTCCTTTTAAAGGAGCTTCCCAGCAGGAACTACATGCAATTGAGTGATCTTCTCAACCGATCCTCCCAGCTGCATCCAGATGTGGAGTCCTAGTGCAGGAGAGACATATGGAGCTGTTGGAGAGCATCCAGAGGAGGGCCACAAAAATGATGCCAGGGATGGAACAGCTCTCCTATGAGGACAGGCTGAGAGCTGGGGCTGTGCAGATGGAGAAGGGAAAGATGTAAGGTGAGCTGAGAGCAGCCTGTCAGTATCTAAAGGGGAGCAACAGGAAAGAAGGGGATGGGCTCTTGAGCAGGGTCTGTGCTGGCAGAACAAGGGGCTTGAAAGGCATAGAAAACTTCCAGGAACAGAGCACAGCAGTCATCATCATAAGAGCAACAGACTGAGGTGGAAAGAAATAAAAGGATGCTACAGATACACAGTCGTAAGGAAGACAGAGCCTACAGCCTATATGGAAGTAAACATGTAGGAAGAAACATTTAAATAGTCTAAAACAATGGAATCATGAGTGAAACAAGGAGGCAGAAGAAGCCTGCTTAGAAACAAACTGCAGACAACAGAAGCCAACAACAAATAGAGTTTCTGTGATACACAAAGACTAATTACATTCACCCATTACGATACTCGAGATACATTTTAAAGGCTCAAACAACTAGAATTCAGCTACATATCACCTAAGACAGAGCTTTGGTAGAACTAAAGCTTAAAAATAAAGTATTTTACTTCCTTAAGTGAGTGAAGAACTTATGACCGTACTCCAACAGTCTACAGCAGCAACCAACACAAAAAATGCTCTGTTCACCTTATATTGGCTTTTTTCTTCCCTCCCTGCTGCACGTCTGCTTCAGCCCAAGTCATTTAATCTTTTTATTTCTTTTTTTACTGCGAGGAAAAAACAAAATCAATACTGTGGCTGAGCAATGTGGCACAGCACAAAGCTGTTCTCTGCGCTACGCGAGCACACGGGATTAGAAGGCACACAATGGGCTCATTCAGGAACACATAACCTGAGTTTTGTTTGCTTTTAGGATCTGGGACCATTCTGTTTTGTTATTTTTTTTTTACAATGGGGGAAACTCAGAAGCACATAAATGCTTACAAAGAGTCCCAATGTAAGGCGAAGGGTAAAAGCTGTTCCAGCAAGTAGTTGGGGTCCCCAGCACAAGAAGGACGTGGAGCTGTTGGAGGAGGGCCATAAAGATGATCAGAGGGCTGAAGCACCTCCCCTATGGGAACAGACTGAGAGAGCTGGGGGTCTTCAGCCTGGAGAAGACAATGCGACATTATAGCGACCTTCCAGAACTTGGAGGGGCTGACAGGAAAGCTGGGGAGGGACTTTTTATATGGGCAGGCAGTGACAGGATGAGGGGAAATGGCTTTAAGATGGAAGAGGGTAGATTTAGAGCAGAGATTGGGAAGAAATTCCATCCTGTGAGGGTGGTGAGACACTGGCACAGGTTGCCCAGCCAGGCTGCGGATGCCCCCTCCCTGGAAGCACTGAAGGCCAGGCTGGATGGGGCTGTGAGCAAGGTGGGCTATTGGAGGTGTCCCTGCCTACAGCAGGGGGTTGGGAGTGGGTGAGCTTCAAGGTCCTTCCAACCCAAACCATTCTCTCCTTCTGTGAAGTTGCTGGGGAGCTCCTGGAGGGCTGACGTTACCTGGAGCACTGTGATTGCCATTTGTTTTTTTTTTAAAAGGGGCTCAAGTACACCCCTCATGACGAGACAGCTCAACTCTCCATTTCCAGCACTGAAAGGAAAGGAAGAAGCCTTTTGTCCTGCTACGCTCAGAGGTATGGGATGCTACACTCAAATGGTGGATACCTGCTCTGTCATGTCACCCATCTGCAGCAGCACCACGGCCAGCGTACCCAAACACAGCACACAGCCATCATGCATGTTCATAAATCATCGAATCTCGAATCACCAAGGTTGGAAAAGACCTACAATATCATCCAGTCCAACTGCCCATTTATCACCAGTAATTATCTCTAAACCATGTCCCTCAACACAACATCTAATGACGCTGGGTCTAAACGATCCAAACCCAACCAGCAGCCCCCTTCTCCTCCCTCTCCCAGATGAGGAAACTTGTACCTCACTTCCTCCATTGTTTTTGGAGGAAGAGCTGCAGAAGTTACTGCCATGAATTAGACAACGTGAGCAGCAAAGTAGAGCTGAAACTCAATCAGCTTCCAGCACTGAGAAATGCAGCATGTCGCTTGGTCGTGTTACTGTACAGAAACAATACATCTGCACTTAAAATAACGAGAGCCTACACGAGTCAGAGCTCATTCCTCTCCCAGCCAAGTACCATTTCCCTGCCTGCTCTACGCACACCAATTAATAAACATGAAGAAACGCCAGAGGAAAAATATTCACTGTACCCACTTCATCCATTTTTAATCGCTCTGAAATCAATCCAACACCCTTCAAAATTCCTGTTTCACAGAACCAGTAAGTGGTGGATCACCTTGTTAAATCCAGAGATGGCATTTCCCAGAGAATGGAAGACGAGGGCGCGCGTGTGGAACATAAGTGGCCTCATCTTCCTCAGCACTCCCCAAAAACCTTCTGACTTATGCCAGAAGGGAAGATAAGGTCGACTTCACTTTCTTCACACTCACTAGTTTTGCCAGGAGTTGGTTTTCTTGGCCAAAGAACCAATCTGTTGACAAAGGCATTGCCTTCGCTGGGAAGAATACAGGAACATTTGAATTTTAAGTTAATAAGAAAGGTTGAAATTAAGCCTAGAATTATCTTTGTCCCATAAAGATCATGCAAAGGAGGATTAAAGGCCGACTACAGAAATCCCCTCAGAACATCCTTCCACTTGGACAAACGGTGAGGCTACCGGCTTTCAGTATACCAATAAATTAAACAAAGAGCAATGCTGAGAGTGTAAATTGGGTCAGCTGTGCTCTGTGCAGCCAACGTCCAACACAAACGACACTGACCAGGGTAAAACCTTCAGCAAGAGCATGGAACAGGGCAGGATTTAAGGTCCCCTCCAACCCAACCCTTATGGAGGAAAATAGCATCGCTCTAGGGTCATTTATACTGACTTTACTGCAGAGACTTTCTGCCATTGCCAGACATCCCCAACTCTTCCCAGACTGACTGCAAAGAGTTGGAAAGAACAATGTCCAACGTTGCTACCCAAGTGGACAAGCATCCCTGATCTGGTGGACTGGAGGACACTGCAGTGATCAACGTGGGCTGCAGGGACTGACTGAGAGCCAAGAACTTCGGAAGACACGGCCAGCAGCAGGCAAGGTACCCATGTTTTGGAGTGGGAGTGTTGAGTCTACAGAGATATTGCGCTTCCTGTGCACTCACCTCTGAACACAGGTTTGTCACTCCCTTCCCACTCAAGATGCAGACAAGTACATTTGTCCAGACATAACCTCTTTAAAATAAAGGTTCAGGTCTTGGAAGACTACAGTAAATAATTCTGACGTAAATCCCAGCGATGGGACTCATACAAAACACAGCTCTAAGCATCTCCATCGGAATCAACCAGCAACATGCCTTTCAACCCAAGGGAGGAAGAAGAGTTTCTAAGACATAATGTACACAACTCATAAAAATAACCCTAGGGGAGATGCTCTTTCCTTGCCATTACCATGAATGCTGCACAGCAGATCACATCTCCACACTGCACCTCAAACTGGGCAGAAAAATGTGGAACCAGAGTGATGAGGAGGGACCACAGGCCAAGGTGTGAGAGCAGCACATCCTAATGGAGCAGCACAGCAAGGAGTTTGGGATTACATCACGGATTTTTGTCTGAGAGCAGGCAGAGGACTGACTGATCGCCCTACAGAAGAGTCCAGGCAGTGTGGAGAAAGAAGGAGCAGGACAGAACACACCCACACTGTCTAGTGATTTTTTGAATGGAAAGGGTGAATAACTAGAAAAACTGAGGTTGTCCTGTTCGTTTTAAAATTTCAAGTAACTCTTCAAATAACTTCTAAAATTCCTGTTATTCTTCCATTTCCAGCAGTTGTTAGGGACGAAAAAAGCAGAAAGACTGCTCAATGGCACATGTAGCCTGAAGAGGGTTGTTTGTCCAAAAAACTCCACTGATTTCCATCGGCAGAATCTCCAGGATTTGCCACATGTGCTGGAGAACAGCTCTGGAGCAGGAGAGCATCATGCACTGCAGCCACACAACACAAACCCTCAGAGATTTACTCACCAGTTTCACATCTCTGAGCTTGTGGACTTTATTATCAGTTTTTATTTAGCAATAGCTGCAATGAACACAGGGCAGTCTACCCAAGGTTCATGAACCACAGCATCTTATCAGCATATTAATCAGGCTCTGATATGGAAAATGATCATAGTGTAAGCTACAATGCTTTTATGGTTTCACGCTTGAAGCTCCAGAAAAGACTGATTCTTCATCCCTGATTCCCCTCCAGTGAGCTTGTCCATTTGCCACTGGACTGGTAAGCACTGAGGACACACAACACACCTAAAAATTGACCCAAGGCTGGTGAGCACTGAAGGCAAATAACTTGCCCAAAAGTTGACCCAAGGCTGTCAAGCACCGAGGACACACAACCTGCCCAAAAGTTGACCCAAGGCTGTCAAGCGCTCGGGGCACACAACCTGCCCAAAAGTTGACCCAAGGCTGTCAAGCACTCAGGGCACACAACCTGCCCAAAAGTTGACTCAGGGCTGTCAAGCACCGAGGACACACAACCTGCCCAAAAGCTGACCCAAGACCATCAAGCACTCAGGACACACAACCCGTCCAAAAGTTGACCCAAGACCATCAAGCACCGAGGACACACAACCTGCCCAAAAGTTGACCCAAGGCTGTCAAGCGCTCAGGACACACAACCTGCTCAAAAGTTGACCCAAGGCTGTCAAGCACTCAGGACACACAACCTGCCCAAAAGTTGACCCAAGACCGTCAAGCACTGAGGACACACTGAGGCACATGGTCTTGCTGAAGTTAGAGGTGTCTGCTGGCTGATGTGTTAAGGACTTACTCACATCCTTCTGCAAAATACCACAGACAGAAGTGGTGTAAACGGAAAGACAAGGGATAACGCATCCAAGGAGAACCAGGCATTTGAACAGCTTACATTTGGGACAGGAAAATGCATTCTACAAATAATAAATTAGCAAATCAGAGTCCTTAAGTGTACTTTTTAAAGTTAATATCAATTAAAACAGCACTTGACAGTAAGATCCAAATAAATAAGTCAAATTTTCAAACGGGCCATGATTACTGGAGCTGGACCTCCAGGAGCACACAACCAATAATATTCTGCCCATTTCTTGTGTTAATTTAATACCTCTGACCACTTCAATGAGCGCACTTCTATTTTCAAACCTTGGTTTATGCACTAGTTACCACTTAAGCCATTTAAACGAAAGCAATCGATCAGTTACAAACTCCAAAGCTGCAATGAGCTCCTGGAGCCATGGAAGGGCTCCACACAAATTCTGGGAGGCAACGTTCCTTCTGCGCCATTTCAAAACAATCTGAGAAAGAAACACCTCTTTAACTTCATGCTTCCCCTGTGAAAAGTCCATTTTCTCTGTCAATATGCATTTAAATACCCTCCAGAATAGCCTGTGGCTACATAATAAATTGATCAATAGCTGAGCAATGCAAGTTAAAGCATTGCAAATGAAATCCAAGGGTAGAAATCAGCATTAGATAGACAGAATCTGGCATTTCTAAAGCAAGAGCTATGTCAGCTTTCTGTTAATAACTGTTGAAACTGCCCTCGAGCATTGCCTGTCTTTGATATGTAAAGGAATGAATGTTAATTTTTTCTCTTTTGCAGTGTAACTTTAGTTTTCCCACCAAATATTCAACAAATTCATATTTAAAGGACATTCTGGAATACTACTTGCCTAGCAAAGAAGTAGCTCTTTGTCTAAACTAAGAAAATGGGAAACCCAAGCATCAACATGACCCAGTTACTGCTTTGTTGTCCTGTATCCATGCGGCCACTTGAATCTTCCTATTTTTGAGTTCCCACTGACATACCCAAGGACCTTATGACATTTCCTTGAGTCCCATCTCTTCCAACCTTTCAGCCTTAGGTCATGCTGCACATCACGAACTCTGGAAGATGAATGGCTGAAGTTTGGGGTGAAACCAGCCCCATAAGGATGCCTACCAGAGCTGGCACGAGCAAGGAAGACAATGGCTTTAAACATCTGAATGCACAACATAATCTTCATGGTGATTAACCAGCAGGTTATTTTAGAAGATAATTTCCTATTAATGTCACCATTCGACTTATTCAGAATGCAGTCATGTAGAACTGGTTCATTTAAAACAGAAATCACCCTCTAAATTTCTCCCTCTGGAAAAATCAAGGTACAAGGTGAGAAATGAATATCTGCACCTTGGTGTTTAAATAAAATTGGCCTGGGTTGCAAAGGAGCACAGTGCTCACCCAGTTCCAACCCCCTGCTGTGTGCAGGGTCACCAACCAGCAGCCCAGGCTGCCCAGAGCCACATCCAGCCTGGCCTTGGATGCCTGCAGGGATGGGGCATCCACAGCCTCCTTGGGCAACCTGTGCCAGTGCCTCACCACCCTCTGGCTGAAAAACTTCCTCCTCATATCTAAGCCAACATCTACGGCTGTTCAAAAGCAGATGAAGAAAGTTCACATTCAATAAGTATTTAATGTGGATTTTCAAGCGCATGCAAAGAAAGTAAAGTGGGAGAGAAGTAGACTCTTGTCAAATCCATCCAAACACTCCAAAGCACAAAATTGCTGCTCTCTCCAGTGCACTTTTGAACTCCTTCTCCCACCCGAGCACTGCTGGAGTCTGAAGTCCTCTCTCTATGTGATATTTCTGATTATTCACAGAGAATTTTTCCCAAAGCCTCTCATGCTTCGACTGGAAGACCAAAGTTTCCCTGCGTGAAGTATCTCCAACTAAGCAGCATGCATAAATTTGACTGGGGAAAAGAGAAATGGTGGACCAAAATAGGGCAAAAACTCTTTGAGGAACTCTCCATCCTGGAGTTATCAGCCGGGACTCCTCCAGCAACACAGCAGGACTGATCTGCTGCCAGACAGAGGGAGCAGAGCCAACGAATGAAACAGCTGAGAGTATTGGACGCTTATTTCCATGTGCTGTTGACCACTTTTCTCCACAAAGCAGTCTCACACGTGAGGCTTCAAGTCAACTCATACAGCTGGTAAAGTGAACACAAAGCATGACCGCAACGTGGCACTTAATGGCTAATTAATAGCTAATGACACTCAACAAAACGTCAGAAGGAAGAGCGTTCCGAGGTGGATGGCAGGAAGGGTTACACCATCAGAATATGTGCTGGGGAAACGATGCCCAGGGAAGAACACAGACACTCAAACTGAGTTTTTTTCCCAAAGCACAACCCCTCTCTGAGCTCAGTTCTTTATCGCTACACATCAGCTCCCTGCCAGTCACATAATTACAGCAAGCACAACCCAATGCCTTCTTCGAGCATTAAAGATGACACTTCTAGACAACTGAGTTCTAAACACGGGCTTCAAACAGACATGGGCCTCAGTGTTCAATGTAGGATCAACTCACCGAAGCGTAACTTGAAAACAAAAACAATCAGTCAACAACCCAGCGTAAATCATCACCTACGATAACAACAGCGCGCTCCATAAATAACTGGCTCCACCAAGGGTGGAATTCGGGCCCAATTTCTTCTCATTAACCTCACTGCTTTAGTCCCCAGTGTGGACCACTTCTCCCTTAATTAAGGGAATCACCGCTCATTAAGGATTTTCCTGCTCCCTCCACCCAAGAGGGATGTTCTCAGGCCTACCTGTGTACGCCATGTTCTTCGGGTTTCCATAGGGAGCCCCAGGCTGAACGGGGCTGTAAACGGGGTTCATGGTGGAAGATCAAGAACTCTGCAAGCAAAAAGAAAAGAAAGCAGAGGTGAGACAGCTGCCTGCACTGCGCTCCCGTTCTGAGGTCCGTAGTGGTGCTGTTTGCTAGGTTTATTACATTATAATTCAGGACACTGTGAGCTGAGAAGAAAAAAAAAAAAGGATTTACAGCTTGATGTTACAACCAGATAGTGCATTCCATCACTCAAGTTTTGGATCTGTCCATTATTTCCTCTAACTTCTTCACCATTGCACAGACTGCCTATAAATACACCTGGAGCAAATTAATTTCGCATATTCCCTACCTTCGTGGGCCTCAGGATTCATGACCCAGCATCTACCGTGCAGATATCAACGAGGAAAAGCCAGAAATTGAGCAGAGGAATTCACCCCTCCAGCAGGGTCGATGTTGACTGGGCAACGAAGACAACGGGAATGGAGAACCGACCTTTCAGCAACGAGCCAACAAAAGACCCGGTGAGATGGAGGGCGACTCAAACTGGCAACCTCGTGCCTAAGCCCTGGGTGCTGCACGAGCATTTGTGGGGCTGCTCAGGGCACACAGTGGCTGTTTGGGGTGGTCATGGACACGGCAAGGTGGGCAAGATGGCTGATCTCCAACAACAGCCCCCGCCGTCTTCTGTTGAGTTTTATTTAGAGGAAAACAAGTAGCTTGGGAATTTGTGCCTATCAGTTGTCAGTTAAGCAACTGCTCAGTTAATTATCTTAATGAAGCACATTCTCGGTTCTGATTAATAGGAAAATCAGTCATTAAGCTTTATTAGGCGACACATTTGTCTCTGCAGCTAGCTAGTGACAGTTTCAAAGGCGAACCCCAACGATCCTTCTCCAAAACGTGAGGTTTTAAAATGTATTATTTTACAGCTCATAAATACAGTTGTCCTTTCCAAGCCAGTCTCTCATGATGGATGTGCAATTTGTTAGATCATTAACTCCTTCCACTGTACCTCAGGACAGTAAACAAGTCAAATGTTAAATGCTAGGAACAACTGACTTGACAACAATTACTGCTTAATTAATTAGCCGCCCCTGCACCCCCAAGTTAGCAGACAAAGAGCAATAGTCAAAGCAAAGGCAACGACAGCTGTAAGCACATTGCAGGAGCTGACACTGGAGGGATTTATGAGTGCACACAAGGCTCCATGGGATGGCTGTGGGGTTGGCTAATGGGATGTCAGCACGGAGCTCCCATGCACTGCTCACTGGGTACCACAAAATCAGGACGGTATGAGAGTGTCCAAAGGAAGGCTACAGAGATGGGGAGGGGTCTGGAAGGCAAAGGGTGTGAGGAGTGCCGCCGCAGCTCAGTGTATAAAGAGCTGCATCCACTACAGCCAAAAATACCTTTTTTTTATCCAGATGCCTTGCTCATGCCTCCTTCAATGGCTTTTTTCTTTCAGTTCACATCCAACATGCCCCTGTAGCGGAGGTTTCACGTCAATGGTGGGAATAAGGCAAGAGGGTTCTCCAAATGGCCATAAGCCATTCGGACAAGAAGCAGCACCCTAACGAACCCAAAACCTGGGTGCAATCAGAGGCAATCAGGAGATGACAGATTTCATGTTGAGGCTCCTACAGCAATGCACCGTGCTTTGAGGGTTCCTGTTGGAGGAGATCTGGTTTGGGTTTTGGTCTTCCAGACTGATTGTCCCAACTGGTGCATGGTTTGAAGGAGCCCACTGGTTTTGACCACTGTGTCCCATGAGAGTTTGGAGGACACTGGGTGGGCAATGAGAGTGAGGCTGCTGAAAGAAACGTGGTCCACACGCATCAGAACTGTTCTGTGCCTGTAAATAACAACACGGTTGGTGGGAGCCACCTCCCCACTGCAACAGTGCTCTGAATCACAGCAGCAGCAAAGCACCTAACCTAACAGTTTCTACATAGCATCTGATGCCTTAAGTCAGAAATGCAACAAACAGGACCTGAGAGAAAAAAGAAGAGAGTTAATGGGTGAGAAATGAGGCAGGAAAATCCAGTACAGGCATGAGATCAGCAGGGCTCAGCTTCCCCTCACCTCTCCACATCTCCTCTTTGCTCCTCCTATAGATAAAGAACGATTCGGTGAACACCACTGCATGTGTATGGCAGCACCGGGTGCTGTGCCAAAAGGCAAGGAAACACATCAAGAAGAGAAGGAGAAAAGAAAATGCCTCTTAGCCAAGACAGGCAGATTATAATCACACAATGGGGTTGGGAGCCTGGTGAGGAAGAGGTGCTTCCTCCTCACTTGGTATGCGTGGCATTACCTCCAGCAGGCATGGAAGAGTCAATGCATTTCAGACAGATGATTTTCTTTCTCCTTAGCATCTTAAAGCACATTCGGATGAGCTTCCAATACATTCTGCAAGACAATACCACTCAAAACCCCATTTTAAATTCATTAACAGGCACTGCGTTGTGGCATTCAGAAAGTAACACTGAAATGGGAATAAAAACGGATTAGCAAAATTAAACCTCCCTCATCACGATCACTTGCAGCACTTGCTCACGGCCGTGAGTGCACAACAAAAAAGACGAACAGAAATGAATCATGAACAGACAACTGCAAGTATGGCTGTGCTGCAAGGAGCTCCCACAGCTCCCCAGTCCCCACAACAGTGATGCTCCACAGCCTGGAAGCTGCTGAGAGCCCACTAAGAGCTGAAGGAGTGACCTCAGCTGCAATGCCATGCGAATGGGCTATGAGCAAACAGTCCTGGGATATTTTCTGGCTGTAACCTGGTGACATTTCCATCCATGTTATCCTTCTTACGCACTGATGTTGTTTTGTTTTGTGCCTTTGGAAAAGCTCTTCCAGGACCACCTTCATTGCCTCCCAAAGTAATCACAGTTTTGAGTCCTCCAACGTTGATGGCCATCAACAATTTTACACATACATTTTAATACAAATATTTCTACGTGCACATTGGTGGAAGTAGCATCTCCCACCCCAATACACAGATCTGAAGGCATTGCCCACTTCTGCCACACGTGATATCATCGAATCGCTGAAATTGGAGAAGACCTCCAAGATCCCCAAGCCCAACCCAACGCTACCAACCACATCCCTCAGTGCCACATCTCCATGGCTCTGGAACACCTCCGGGGATCGTGACCCCACCACCTTCCTGTAAGCAGAGGAAAAGAGAGATAGTGCTGAAGGAGATGGGAGACATTCTAAAAGGAAAGCACAGATCCAGCGTGCAAGCTTTGGGAAGGTGACAGTTATTTTTCATGTTTTCTGCAGACTAAGTGAAGAAGATTTTCCAAACGTAGCGTTGCTTAGAAATAAATATATTTTACAGTATTCTTAAAAGAGGGAGGCCGACTGTGACAGGCGCATCTTTCACGTTCTTGGGAAATTGAATTGTAGATTGGATCATAAATTTAGACACAACTGCAATGAAAAGAGTAAACAATGTGAAGGTGAGCTATTGTGGATGAGGCACACCGCTCCACCTCCCTCTGTGCCAGTCCTTGTGTTGTACTTTTCAGCCTTCCACAGCATTTTGGTTGTAATGTGCCATTGGGATGTGGTCATGATGGGGGTGGGCTGGGGTTGCACATGGGGTTCTGAGAGGTCTTCCCTAGCCTTAATGATTCTGTAGCCTTTTTTGAAATCTGAACATAAGTGCTTTTTGCTCTGATGTTTTTCTTTTGAAACAGAGTGGCATTTTCTCCATGCACACACCAAAAATTATTTATTTCTTGTCAGCCAGCATGGAACCAAACATTAGAGGCTGTGAACAAAGACAAACCCAGAAGAGAGATTTCCTTCTTCATCTGCACATCAATGTTTAAAATTCGTTTCATACAAGTCACACACTAATTGTATTCAGCCCAAACCTCCTTGAACACAAAAAGCTCTCCTGACCTTACACTGCATTCTCATTCCAATAATTTTCTGACAATTTTTCAGTTAAGCCATTTGAAATTTGACCCTCACTTGGGATCTGTCAAAAAGTAATTCAATTAGCTTTCTATCCACGTTTGGACGGGAAATGCACACGAGCTCAGCTTTCCACACAACACTGTTTTCACAACCAGCACTTCCTACCTACACAGCAAAAAATTAGATAGAGTCACATCATGGCTGTGTTGGAAGGGTCCTTAAACCTCCATCCATGGCCTTGGGCACCTCCAAGGTTGGGGCACCCACAGCTCTGGGCAAAGTAGACTTCATTGCTAATGAACACATCTCAAGTATAGAATAATATTTAACCTGTCACAGGTTTTAGAGAAGAATCTGGTCAAAACCAACACTGTTTGGCTTCATCTGTTATTAACAGAATAAAACATAATTTAAAAAGATTAACTGATTTAGACAGGTGAACCAAAGGAAGGCCAGGCTACAGAAAAAGTTCAACACCTCATTTAACTATGAATTATTAACCCTAAGTTTTGGTTGTGCAACACAGTGTCTGCTTTTATCTCTTTAACTACACCTCAGCCATACTTTGACCTCGAGTCACTGACCCTGGAAGAGTTCAAGGAACGTCTGGATTTTGTGTTGAGGGATATGGTTTAGTGATTACTATTGGTGATGGGTGGACAGTTGGACTGGATGATCTTGGAGGTCTCTTCCAACCTTGGTAACTCTGTGTTTCTCTTTTCTTCCATCCAGAGAGAAGGTTATTCCAACGTGTTTCCAAATGAGACAACTTTGGATTTGTTAGTTAATCAGCTGACTGGGGGCTTTCTCACTTGCAAGAAGTGCAAGTTTATGGTTAGGGTTAAAGATTGCATTTTGTAGAACACAAAATGGGAACGTGCCTGTGTGTCCATGACATGAAAAATTAAATGGCTCATTTGTAAGCACAAAGCAGCTCGACATTACCAACCTCATGCTGACCCAAAAATAAGTGCTGAGGAATAAAAAATCTTCATGTTCTCACTGCTGAAGTTTATGATGGACCTAAAAGCCAGAGGATCTAAATAACTTCATCATTCAATTACACGAAATAGGATTAAAAAAAAATACAATAGAAGAAACCCATGTCCTGGGCCAGAGCTTCTACAAACACCCTTTGGCCTTCAAATGTGAGACCAGTTCCCTACAACAAAACTTTGGCAATTAGAATTAAAAAAAAGATTCTAACACAAAGTGATGCTACATTAATTGGTATTCCGAGAGCGAAATGTCTGCATGCAGATGAACCAGCATTACAAATTCTTTGCTTTAAATCTACAAGATAGATGGATTTTCCCAGCAGGTAACCAATAAATAAAAGCATTTTTAAAGATATCTAACTTGTGCGTCCCTGTGTGTCCAACACCAACTCCCAGTAGTTCTCAAAGGCATTCACTGATATATTCCCATTAATTCCTTCAACCTGAGACCTTGCTGACTCTTCCTTTTGAAGCAAGCCCTGCTGTACTGCTGCATGTAGTGCTCCCATCCTGCCCTCCAACTGAGCCACATCTTCCCCTGGTGATTATCTCAATTCTTTTATCTGAACAACCCGAGTTCGTTGTGTTTTGCTAAGAAGAAATCCCAGGATACACAGCTGGAAACCTCTCTGATTCTACCTCTGCACAATTGATGGCTTCGGAGATTCAGGTTGGTCATTAGGAAAGCCATGGGGAGGGTGCTGCAGTATGGGACCGGGTGACCCACAGACCATGCAATCACAGAATCAATAAGGTTGGAAAAGAGCTCTCAGATCCCCAAGACCAACCCAAGCTCACCCCACCATGCCCACTAACAGTGCCCCTCAGTGCCACATCCCCAAGGTTCCAGAACACCCCTGGGGATGGTGTTTCTCATATCCCCCTCTCCCTCCACAGTCTCAATCTCTTAAATAATCCCAGAACTACAGACTGGTTTGGGTTGGTAGAGCCCTCAAAGCTTCCTAGCCCCAACCAAGCAGGGACACATCCCATAGTCCAGTAGCCACAGCCCAATCTGTGGCCTTGGGCACTGCCCTGGATGGGCACTTGGCCTTGTGGAACCTCATAGGTTCTCACATGCCCACTTTCTGAGTGCATCCAGGACCCTCTGGATGGAGTCCCTTCCTTCTGTCCTGTCAACTGCATCACTCAACTCGGTGTCATCAGCAAACTGCTGAGGATGCACTCGATTCTTCTGCATTTCTCATTAAGATATTAAGGAGATATTAAAGATACCATTTGCTTTCCAAAAAGCTTTCCTACTGGCTCGGGTCAGACGTTTCCCTGGTACCTGGCTGGACACAAGAAGCCCTGGGGGGCAGCGGGGCTCAGGCTGCTGTTCCCAGTTCTCCGTTCATCTCTATTTATCCCAGAGCACATCCATAAAACATAAAATTTCAAGATGCCTCACCCACCAGATCACAACAGTTTATTTACCCCATCAGCCGTGATGACGTTGAGTGACAGGCACTGAACAGCACCCAGTGTTTCTGGTTCACTTAGCACAGAATTTGACCTACCATAAAATTACTGAAACTTTGTTTTTTCCCTGGATTGTAAACATCTATTTTAAATCATCGTGGTAACTTTCAACCTGTCACTGTGAAGAAAAAAAAGCAAAATATTCTCTGTTATCTTTCTTATCCGAGGCTCCTCGTGCTGCTCCAGACTTTGCTCAGCCAACCACAGCTCTCCCACTAAGAGAAGGTATAATTTAGGAGGCAGACATAAAACCAGCCACAAAAATAATATTCATAAAATACAATTTACGCGCTAATAAAAACAAGCTTCCCCTCTTCCGAGCTTTTTGTAAGTATTAAGCAATCCATCACCCCTACAGCTTCTCTCTGCAGCAGCTGAGAAGCCCAGAGGAGAGCAGCCGGTGATGAGCTCACGGTAACGCAGACCAAGGGAGCTCCACCTTGCTGACACACGTGTATTGGTTTTAACACAGAAGACTCAAGTACTTGAGCATTAGTGGAGATGCAGACCCCCACCTCAAAGGGATTAAAGCATAGATGACGTCGGGGTCGGGTTGAGAATGAGCAGGCTGGACAGAGCCCACTTCCGCTCGTAGAGCTGAGCACGCGGTTGGCACGTCTGAATCACAGCCGAAGAGCCACCTCTTGGTTCTACCCCACCCTACAACATTGTGTTTTCTCTTCCACAAGGTCAAACTAAACAGTAGGAACCAACTTCAGACCCACCCCACAGAAAAAAAAAAAAGAAAAAAATAAAAAGTCGATGCCAGAAAAGGTCACGCTATCCTCAAAGACACATTTTAATTTACGTTTTGCTCCAAAATTTCCAACCACTGCCGCTAATTGCTTTCCTTCCATTTCTGCAATTACTCCCCTCAGTGAGGGAGAACCACTTCCCAGCTGCATCCTGAATACTGAAAACATCTTCCCACGCACAGCAACGGGATAACGATCTACACTGGTGTCTGAATGGAGGACAAAGTTGACGCACCAGAAATACAATACTCCTGGAATCAAATCCAAACTGAGAGGGCCTCTTAATAATACACAAAACAGAACCTTCCCAGCTTTACTGGGTCAGCACTCAAACCCTGCAGGTTTCCACTGTGTGATTTACAACTCCCAGCCACAATGGCTCCTTGACGCCCTCCAAGGTCCTCTCCCGTGTCCCCAGTCTTTTCTTTTCTGGTCCAGATGGAAATGCCAGTATGGTCTGCCAGCATGGTACCATGTGAAAAATAAGCAGAAGAACTCCACTGGGAGTTCTTTTCATGTAAAAAGGCTCAAGTTAAGAAAACCTGATATTTACAACATTCACTGGCAGAACGTAGGCAAGTGTTTTATTGCCTAGGGGTCAACTGGTCCAAAGTAAGAAAAGAACCACAGAATCATAGAATGGTTTGGGTTGGAAAGGACCCTGAAGATCACCCAGTTCCAACCCTCCTGCGACAGCCAGGGACACCTTCCTCTAGACCAGAGATGTGAAGCAGTTGCTTTTCAACTCTTATTAGGAGCCATCGACACACAGGGAAGTCAAATTGGAAACACAATGTAAACTGGTTTATTTAAATGCTAAATGCTTTTTTAACCACTTCCAGCTCTCCTTGCCCACAGAAGGCTTTGGTTGACCTGCAGAAGGGGATCAATGCTGTAGTAAAAACCTGAGTATCTAATGGTCGTATTTGACCTGCTTATGGCTTGAGGTTTCTTTAGCAGCTCTAAGCAAGCCTACTGCTCAACCAGAGTCATTAAGGTTGCAACAGATTCAAAGTCCATCAATCTCAACCTACCAACCATCCATCGATGGAGAGGTGCTTCCAAAGCACCTGGTGCAAGAGCATAGAACCAGCTTAAGAGAAGGAAACTTTACAGCAGATGGCTGTGATCTTGAAAGCTTTAAATGAAGGCTACGTAAGCTCACGAAGCTGTACTCAAACATGAGCTCAGTGCTCAGTGTGAGTTACCAGGGTTGGGGGTAGGCACCATAGAAGACCGAGCCCTGTGTGTCTACAACACGCTTCTACAACACATGCAATATGCAGAATTCACATTTGCTTTTCATAATCATTGTAAAACCCAGGGAGTTTCTCAGCCTGCAGGGCTCCCGTTCACCCAAACAGCCCTACAGGCTCCTGGGAACGCTCCCAGCAGACACAAAGGAAGGGATAGAAGGCCACAGCAAGGCAACAATGGACGCTCCTCACAGGTTTCCGGATTTTCCTTCCCAAAATAAAGAGTTTGGAAGGGTTTCAATGAAGTCTGAAGGAGCTCACAGCTGGCAGTTGCTATCAGCACTCTCAGCGGAAAAGAGAAAATCCCAATTCAGCGTGGCCTGACTGCTTTTTTGGGGGGGATATGGCGGGATTGGGGCTGAATGGCAGCACGTCCACAAACAGCAAAGCAGCCACTATGTTCTTCTTAAAATACCAGTGCATGCTCACATGAAAAAATAACCACATAATTCTCTATGGTCTCTCGAAAAATGTTAGAAAGGAAATGCTGACTTGCTGGCTGCCAGCCCAAAGCAGCCCAGCAAATACTTCTCTTCAAATGAGAACATTTCCATGCACCCCAAATGGATTTCTCCCCCATGTGTGGAGCCATCCAGATGACCTCCTTCAGGATCCCTGTGTTAATCCCTATCACAAGAGACTGATTTCGTAATTTAATTGATTCAGAGAATTCACTTTTTAAAACATCATCAACAGATTATCCCAAATCTTCCCCATGGCCTCACCTGGACGTTGCTCACAGCGAGGCTCCGAGTGTCTGTTCTGCACAGATCCTACACAAACCCAAATACAGACAAATATCCCTTATTTATGGATTCTGTTGTTTTTTGGGGGGTGGGGGTAAAATCAGGTCCTTAATTTGCAAGCAATTTCTGACCCGTTTATTTTCACGCTGATAGACACATCTCTGTACATAGCAGCCTCTGCGCCATCACTCTTCATAACAATTCAATCCATGCCTTAAATTAACCCTATCAATCATCCAACAGGTGCACTCCACCTACTCAGGAGATCTCCCTTCTCCCAGCTTTCCTCTGACAGTGCCCAAATTGATGTTACCAGGGATGGAAAACACAGCCTGGCAAAGGACTACATTTTTATTTTTTTTTTTAAGCTTTCATCTACAATCAGCTTTTAATGAACTTGCAGCTTTGTTTTTACATGCCCCAAAACTGGGCGCAATGTTCCAACGCAGCGTTTCATGAAATACTGGGCGGAGCACACTATGCTTTTCTTAAAAAACATCCAATTTCTGGATTCACTTTTAACAGCTTCCAGCAATGAGGGTGACAAACAGAGAGCGAATAAGGAGCTGTGGTGTAGGAAACACTGGCACTTTAGGAAAATCCCATAGCAAGAAGCGTGCACCCTCTCCAGAATGGAGACGGACGTGGTCAGTGGGCATGGTGGGATGGGTTAGGGTTGGGCTTGGGGATCTTAGACGTCTTCTCCAACCTTGATGATTCCATGATTCTCTGAGATGCTGAGCACAGCCACGGTGCAGAGCATGGGGCAGAACCTGGTTGATCCTCAAGCCAATTGCCTGGCAACGTGGGAAACAATGTCCGTGATGGAAAGAGGAGGAGGGCAAACAGAGAGAGTAAGCATGACCTCTGCAATTTGCAGAGCCTGGGAACATGCCCTTTGTAAAGAGTGGCATTACACAGTGAGATGTTTCTCTAAGGTCTCCTTTCTTCCTTCTTTCCTTCCTTCTTCTTTTCCTTCCTTCTTACCTTTTTTCTTTCTTTCTTTCCTTCCTTCCTTCCTTCTTTACTTCCTTCCTTCTCTCCATCCTTCCTTTCTTTCCTTCCTCCTCTTTCCATTCTTCTTTCCTTCATTCTTTCTTTTCTTCTTTCCTTCCTTCTTCCTTCTGTTCTTTTCTTCTTTTCTTCGTTCTTTCCTTCCTTCGTTCTTTCCTTCCTTCGATCTTTCCTTTCTTCTTTCCTTCCTTCTTTCCTT
Source organism: Perdix hodgsoniae (assembly GCA_035772895.1). Classification (NCBI taxonomy): domain Eukaryota; kingdom Metazoa; phylum Chordata; class Aves; order Galliformes; family Phasianidae; genus Perdix; species Perdix hodgsoniae. The sequence continues at coordinate 503,870 of JAPSGF010000161.1, forward strand.
TCTTCTTTCCTTCCTTTTTCTCTTATTTTCTTTCCTTCATTCTTTTTTCCTTCCTCCAGTCTTTCATTTCTTCTCTCCTTTCTTCTTTCTTTCCTTCCTTCTTTCCATTCTTCTTTCCTTCCTTCTTTCTTCCTTTCTCTTCTTCTTTCCTTCATTCTTTCCTTCCTTATTTCCTTTCTTCTTTCCTTCCTTCTTTCCTTCATTCTTCCTTTGTTCTTTCTTTCCTTCTTCCCTCTTCTTCCTTTCTTTCTTCCCTCTTCTTCCTTCTTCCCTTCATTTTTTCCCCCCTTCTTTCCTTCCTTCTTTCTTTCCATCCTTTTTCTCCCCAAACAGGCTCCTTTCAATGGTCGCCCCATCAGTATCCTGCTAAACTCCCCCAGATTACAAAGGGATATGTTCAGCACGAGCAGCTGAGAGGCCTTTTCCAACCTTATTCTATGACTGTATAAAGAACCACAGGTATTTTTTTCAGGAGCACGAGGAGGGCATTTTCCACACCTGCACCTCAGTGGATTTTCAGCAGATGCAAAATGCTGAAAGAGGAAGGAAGGTGTAATGCAGAAGAGCAGTGGCATTTTTTTGAAGGATTACACTCTGCAGAGAGGTAAAATCTCCTATCGTTTTCATAGGAGAATGGGAAACCGTGGCAGAGGCCAAACATCTTTGCGTGCCATCAGACCCTGCTTTCCTCCCAGCAGCAAGAGCTCACGGTTATCTGCTGACCCAGCCCTGTAATCTTCTCCTAGGCTCAGCACACTGAGCCTCTGCTTTGCATTCACCACTGGCATCTGGTTTTAAAAGCATTCTGGTGAGAGGGAGACAGAAAATTGAACACAGGAGAGAACAGCTGGGGCCGTACTGCCAGTTGTTGGCGAAAGGAGCAGCGAACAAGAATACCCAATGAGCTCTGCACTGCTGCTCAAACATGAGGTGACCTGCCTGCCCATGCCCCCCGTGTCCCACACACATCCTGATTCAGCTTGGAGACTTTGAAAAATCGTGGGATCCCATGGGTTGGAAAGACCTTCAGGATCATCAAGTCCAACCACCATCACTGTGGTGCCATCACTGCACCACGTCCCTCGGTGCCGCATCCACGTATTAAGAGCAGAAAGTGATAAGAAAGAGGGGAGATTAAGGTCGGATGTGAGGAGGAAATCTTTACTCGGAGGGTCATGAGGCCCTGGCACTGCTGCCCATCCCTGGGGGTGTCCAAGGCCACGGATGGGGCTGTGGGCACCTGGTGTCCCTGCCCACGGAGCGCTGGGGTTGGGTGGCCTTTAAGGTCCCTTCCAACCCAAACCAGCCTGGAATTCAATGATCTCTGAAATATCTCCAGGGGTGGCACAGAATCACAGAATTCAGGCTGGAAAGGATCTCCCCAAGACCTTTCCATGGGTCTGCACGACCTCCTGGCAGACCTGCCCATGAAAACTCCAGGAGGATTTGGGTAAATCAAAAGCTTGCCAACGTGGTTTAGGAACTGGGACTAATTTCATTATGCCACGGTACTTTTAACATGAAAACAATCAATACATTAATAGTAGAGATCTCTGTGAAGCACACGCTACTACCAGGGAGCTACAGGTGTGATGGAGCCAACAGTACACAGGTCAGTTGAGAGAAAGCAATGCTAGATGTGTTCAGTGAGGCCTTTAAGCCTCTAAAAACCCACTGAACCTCTTAAATCAATTCAGCAGGGAAGCCTATAGGAGAGCATCCCTGCAAGGGAACACAACGGCCTGCCTTGCAGCTCACCCACGCTCACTGCAGAGCTGTCAGGTCCCATGCTGCTCCCTGAACCGAGCGAGCTGAGCATGAATCACGATGGATCAGGGTTTCAGAACAAAGGATCATTTCTCCAGCTCTCCTGGTTGGCAGGACCAGCAGCACCTCGCTAAGTGCAGGTATTTCACCACTCCCAGGCAATTACAGGCTTGGATTCAGCAGGAGGACAACAAGAAGTGCTATTTCTCTGAAATTCATCACGCCCCGTAACCAGTGTGGCTTTTAGGCTGCCTCCCGAAATGAACGGCACCATTACGAGTTGTCAGGTTTCAGTAATTTTCCAAGCTCTGTAATTGCTTTTGGAGAGTTTTGCTACAAGCGAACTTTATGCGGATCTGATGCTGTGAGCGATGAGTTTTTACTAATCTGCGGACTTGGGCTGATTATTAAATGAGGCACAGAAAGGAAATTGCGCTTATTTGGGTTTTCATTGGCAGAGCTCAACCCCCAGCCCTTGGAGCAATGAGACAGCAAGGAAAGAAAGCTCACCTCCCCCACCTGACATTGGGTTGTGTGGATGTGTGGCCTTCAGGTGTCTCAGGGGGACCCATACTGCCTGGCATTGGGGCAGCCCAATGCCTGTGGGAACAGCACTTACTTAAGGGTGAGGATGGGCATCTGTCCCAGACCTACAGCCGGAAGGACGGGTAGATGCCTGCACATGGAGCAACTCCTTTCCAACAAACAGATTGCATCACACAAGAGTACTTTTAGAGCCATTCACAACACGAGTTTCATACACATACAAGAGGGCATACGCTAAAAACAGCCACAACACTTCCCCAAAGCTGATTTTTTCCCTTTAGCCCCTTTTGCTCCATTAGGACTTCACATCCACAAAGGTCAGCTTGGATGGAGCCCTGGGCAACCTGATCCAGTGGTTGGCAACAAGCCCATGGAAGGGGGTTGGAAGTGGATGGGCTCTAAGGCCTCTTCCAACCCAACCATTCCATAATTCTATACATCTACAATCCTATGTGTCTGTGATTCTATGATTCCATGAAGGCAGGGTGCACATTTCTCTCAAACAGGAAAAGGAAGGGAAGGGAGAAGGGAGAAGGGAGAAGGGAGAAGGGAGAAGGGAGAAGG